>CM055116.1:544101217-544689926 GCA_029206835.1 Rana muscosa
GTGATGATCCACAGTACATCAGGGATGGTCCACAGTACATCAGGGATGGTCCATAGTACATCAGTGATGATCCATAGTACACCAGTGATGATCCACAGTACATCAGTGATGGCCCATAGTACATCAGTGATGGCTCATAGTATATCAGTGATGATCCATAGTACATCAGTGATGATCCATAGTACATCAGTGATGATCCATAGTACATCAGTGATGATCCATAGTACACCAGTGATGGCTCATAGTATATCAGTGATGATCCATAGTACATCAGTGATGGCTCATAGTATATCAGTGATGATCCATAGTTCATCAGTGATGATCCATAGTACATCAGTGATGATCCATAGTACACCAGGGATGATCCACAGTACATCAGTGATGATCCACAGTACATCAGTGATGGTCCATAGTACACCAGTGATGATCCATAGTACACCAGTGATGGCCAATAGTACATCAGTGATGATCTATAGTACATCAGTGATGATCCACAGTACATCAGTGATGATCCACAGTACATCAGTGATGATCCACAGTACATCAGGGATGGTCCATAGTACATCAGTGATGGTCCACAGTACACCAGGGATGATCCATAGTACATCAGTGATGATCCATAGTATATCAGTGATAATCCTCAGTAAATCAGTGATGATCCTCAGTACATCAGTGATGATCCACAGTACATCAGTGATGATCCACAGTACATCAGTGATGATCCACAGTACATAAGTGATGATCCATAGTACACCAGTGATGATCCACAGTACATCAGTGATGGCCCATAGTACATCAGTGATGGCTCATAGTACATCAGTGATGATCCATAGTACATCAGTGATGATCCATAGTACATCAGTGATGATCCATAGTACATCAGTGATGATCCATATTACACCAGTGATGGCCCATAGTACATCAGTGATGATCTATAGTACATCAGTGATGATCCTCAGTACATCAGGGATGGTCCACAGTACATCGGTGATGGTCCATAGTACACCTGTGATGATCCATAGTACACAAGTGATGATCCATAGTACACCAGTGATGATCCATAGTACACCAGTGATGATCTATAGTACATCAGTGATGATCCACAGTACATCAGGGATGATCCATAGAACATCAGTGATGATCCACAGTACATCAGTGATGATCCACAGTACATCAGTGATGGTCCACAGTACATCAGGGATGGTCCACAGTACATCAGGGATGGTCCACAGTACATCAGTGATTATCCACAGTACATCAGTGATGATCCACAGTACATCAGTGATGATCCACAGTACATCAGGGATGGTCCATAGTACATCAGTGATGATCCAGAGTACACCAGTGATGATCCACAGTACACCAGTGATGGCCCATAGTACATCAGTGATGATCTATAGTACATCAGTAATGATCCACAGTACACCAGTGATGATCCTCAGTACATCAGTGATGATCCATAGTACATCAGTGATGATCCATAGTACATCAGTGATGATCCATAGTACACCAGTGATGGTCCACCGTACATCAGTGATTGTCCACAGTACATCAGTGATGATCCACAGTACATCAGGGATGGTCCACAGTACATCAGTGATGATCCATAGTACACCAGTGATGATCCATAGTACATCAGTGATGATCCATAGTACATCAGTGATGATCCATAGTACACCAGTGATGATCCACAGTACATCAGTGATGATCCACAGTACATCAGTGATGATCCTCAGTACATCAGTGATGATCCTCAGGACATCAGTGATGATCCACAGTACATCAGGGATGGTCCATAGTACATCAGGGATGGTCCATAGTACATCAGTGATGATCCATAGTACACCAGTGATGATCCATAGTACACCCGTGATGGCCCATAGTACATCAGTGATGATCCACAGTACATCAGTGATGATCCACAGTACATCAGTGATGATCTACAGTACATCAGTGATGATCCACAGTACATCAGTGATGATCCACAGTACATCAGTGATGATCCACATTACATCAAAGATGGTCCACAGTACATCAGGGATGGTCCATAGTACATCAGTGATGATCCATAGTACATCAGTGATGATCCATAGTACACCAGTGATGATCCACAGTACATCAGTGATGGCCCATAGTACATCAGTGATGGCTCATAGTATATCAGTGATGATCCATAGTACATCAGTGATGATCCATAGTACATCAGTGATGATCCATAGTACATCAGTGATGATCCATAGTACACCAGTGATGGCTCATAGTATATCAGTGATGATCCATAGTACATCAGTGATGGCTCATAGTATATCAGTGATGATCCATAGTTCATCAGTGATGATCCATAGTACATCAGTGATGATCCATAGTACACCAGGGATGATCCACAGTACATCAGTGATGATCCACAGTACATCAGTGATGGTCCATAGTACACCAGTGATGATCCATAGTACACCAGTGATGGCCAATAGTACATCAGTGATTATCTATAGTACATCAGTGATGATCCACAGTACATCAGTGATGATCCACAGTACATCAGGGATGGTCCATAGTACATCAGTGATGGTCCACAGTACACCAGGGATGATCCATAGTACATCAGTGATGATCCATAGTATATCAGTGATGATCCTCAGTAAATCAGTGATGATCCTCAGTACATCAGTGATGATCCACAGTACATCAGTGATGATCCACAGTACATCAGTGATGATCCACAGTACATAAGTGATGATCCATAGTACACCAGTGATGATCCGCAGTACATCAGTGATGGCCCATAGTACATCAGTGATGGCTTATAGTACATCAGTGATGATCCATAGTACATCAGTGATGATCCATAGTACATCAGTGATGATCCATAGTACATCAGTGATGATCCATAGTACACCAGTGATGGCCCATAGTACATCAGTGATGATCTATAGTACATCAGTGATGATCCTCAGTACATCAGGGATGGTCCACAGTACATCAGTGATGGTCCATAGTACACCCGTGATGATCCATAGTACACCAGTGATGATCCATAGTACACCAGTGATGATCCATAGTACACCAGTGATGATCTATAGTACATCAGTGATGATCCACAGTACATCAGTGATGATCCATAGAACATCAGTGATGATCCACAGTACATCAGTGATGATCCACAGTACATCAGTGATGGTCCACAGTACATCAGGGATGGTCCACAGTACATCAGGGATGGTCCACAGTACATCAGTGATTATCCACAGTACATCAGTGATGATCCACAGTACATCAGTGATGATCCACAGTACATCAGGGATGGTCCATAGTACATCAGTGATGATCCATAGTACACCAGTGATGATCCACAGTACACCAGTGATGGCCCATAGTACATCAGTGATGATCTATAGTACATCAGTAATGATCCACAGTACATCAGTGATGATCAACAGTGCATCAGTGATGATCCACAGTACATCAGTGATGATCCACAGTACATCAGTGATGATCCACAGTACATCAGGGATGGTCCATAGTACACCAGTGATGATCCATAGTACATCAGTGATGATCTATAGTACACCAGTGATGGTCCATAGTACATCAGTGATGGTCTATAGTACATCAGTGATGATCCACAGTACATCAGTGATGATCTATAGTACATCAGTGATGATCCATAGTACATCAGTGATGATCCATAGTACACCAGTGATGGTCCACCGTACATCAGTGATTGTCCACAGTACATCAGTGATGATCCACAGTACATCAGGGATGGTCCACAGTACATCAGTGATGATCCATAGTACACCAGTGATGATCCATAGTACATCAGTGATGATCCATAGTACATCAGTGATGATCCATAGTACACCAGTGATGATCCACAGTACATCAGTGATGATCCACAGTACATCAGTGATGATCCTCAGTACATCAGTGATGATCCTCAGGACATCAGTGATGATCCACAGTACATCAGTGATGATCCACAGTACATCAGTGATGATCCACAGTACATCAGGGATGGTCCATAGTACATCAGGGATGGTCCATAGTACATCAGTGATGATCCATAGTACACCAGTGATGATCCATAGTACACCCGTGATGGCCCATAGTACATCAGTGATGATCCACAGTACATCAGTGATGATCCACAGTACATCAGTGATGATCTACAGTACATCAGTGATGATCCACAGTACATCAGTGATGATATACAGTACATCAGTGATGATCCACAGTACATCAGGGATGGTCCACAGTACATCAGGGATGGTCCATAGTACATCAGTGATGATCCATAGTACATCAGTGATGATCCATAGTACCCCAGTGATGATCCACAGTACATCAGTGATGGCCCATAGTACATCAGTGATGGCTCATAGTATATCAGTGATGATCCATAGTACATCAGTGATGATCCATAGTACATCAGTGATGATCCATAGTACATCAGTGATGATCCATAGTACACCAGTGATGGCCCATAGTACATCAGTGATGATCTATAGTACATCAGGGATGATCCTCAGTACATCAGGGATGGTCCATAGTACATCAGGGATGGTCCATAGTACACCAGTGATGATCCATAGTACACCAGTGATGATCCATAGTACATCAGTGATGATCCATAGTACATCAGTGATGATCCATAGTACATCAGTGATGATCCACAGTACATCAGTGATGATCCACAGTACATCAGTGATGATCCACAGTACACCAGTGATGATCCATAGTACACCAGTGATGATCCATAGTACATCAGTGATGGCTCATAGTACATCAGTGATGATCCATAGTACATCAGTGATGATCCATAGTACATCAGTGATGATCCATAGTACACCAGTGATGATCCATAGTACATCAGTGATGATCCATAGTACATCAGTGATGATCCATAGTACACCAGTGATGATCCACAGTACATCAGTGATGATCCACAGTACATCAGTGATGGCCCATAGTACATCAGGGATGGTTCACAGTACATCAGTGATGATCCACAGTACAAGTGATGATCCATAGTACATCAGTGATGATCCATAGTACATCAGTGATGGCCCATAGTACATCAGTGATGATCCATAGTACATCAGTGATGATCCACAGTACATCAGTGATGGCCCATAGTACATCAGGGATGGTTCACAGTACATCAGTGATGATCCACAGTACAAGTGATGATCCATAGTACATCAGTGATGATCCATAGTACATCAGTGATGGCCCACAGTACATCAGTGATGATCCATAGTACACCAGTGATGATCCATAGTACATCAGTGATGGCTCATAGTACATCAGTGATGATCTATAGTACATCAGTGATGACCCACAGTACATCAGTGATGATCCATAGTACACCAGTGATGATCCATAGTACATCAGTGATGATCCACAGTACATCGGTGATGGCTCATAGTACATCAGTGATGATCCATAGTACATCAGTGATGATCCATAGTACATCAGTGATGACCCATAGTACATCAGTGATGATCCATAGTACACCAGTGATGATCCATAGTACATCAGGGATGGTCCATAGTACGTCAGGGATGGTCCATAGTACATCAGGGATGGTCCATAGTACATCAGGGATGGTCCATAGTACATCAGTGATGATCCATAGTACACCAGTGATGATCCATAGTACACACGTGATGGCCCATAGTACATCAGTGATGATCCACAGTACATCAGTGATGATCCACAGTACATCAGTGATGATCCTCAGTACATCAGTGATGATCCTCAGGACATCAGTGATGATCCACAGTACATCAGTGATGATCCACAGTACATCAGTGATGATCAATAGTACACCAGTGATGATCCATAGTACACCAGTGATGATCCATAGTACACCAGTGATGATCCTCAGTACATCAGTGATGATCCATAGTACATCAGTGATGATCCATAGTACATCAGTGATGATCCATAGTACACCAGTGATGGTCCACCGTACATCAGTGATTGTCCACAGTACATCAGTGATGATCCACAGTACATCAGGGATGGTCCACAGTACATCAGTGATGATCCACAGTACATCAGTGATGATCCACAGTACACCAGTGATGATCCATAGTACACCAGTGATGATCCATAGTACATCAGTGATGGCTCATAGTACATCAGTGATGATCCATAGTACATCAGTGATGATCCATAGTACATCAGTGATGATCCATAGTACACCAGTGATGATCCATAGTACATCAGTGATGATCCATAGTACATCAGTGATGATCCATAGTACACCAGTGATGATCCACAGTACATCAGTGATGATCCACAGTACATCAGTGATGGCCCATAGTACATCAGGGATGGTTCACAGTACATCAGTGATGATCCACAGTACAAGTGATGATCCATAGTACATCAGTGATGATCCATAGTACATCAGTGATGGCCCATAGTACATCAGTGATGATCCATAGTACATCAGTGATGATCCACAGTACATCAGTGATGGCCCATAGTACATCAGGGATGGTTCACAGTACATCAGTGATGATCCACAGTACAAGTAATGATCCATAGTACATCAGTGATGATCCATAGTACATCAGTGATGGCCCACAGTACATCAGTGATGATCCATAGTACACCAGTGATGATCCATAGTACATCAGTGATGGCTCATAGTACATCAGTGATGATCTATAGTACATCAGTGATGACCCACAGTACATCAGTGATGATCCATAGTACACCAGTGATGATCCATAGTACATCAGTGATGATCCACAGTACATCGGTGATGGCTCATAGTACATCAGTGATGATCCATAGTACATCAGTGATGACCCATAGTACATCAGTGATGATCCATAGTACACCAGTGATGATCCATAGTACATCAGGGATGGTCCATAGTACGTCAGGGATGGTCCATAGTACATCAGGGATGGTCCATAGTACATCAGTGATGATCCATAGTACACCAGTGATGATCCATAGTACACACGTGATGGCCCATAGTACATCAGTGATGATCCACAGTACATCAGTGATGATCCACAGTACATCAGTGATGATCCACAGGACATCAGTGATGATCCTCAGGACATCAGTGATGATCCTCAGTACATCAGTGATGATCCTCAGGACATCAGTGATGATCCACAGTACACCAGTGATGATCCATAGTACATCAGTGATGATCCATAATACATCAGTGATGGTCCACAGTACACCAGGGATGATACATAGTACATCAGTGATGATCCATAGTATATCAGTGATGATCCTCAGTAAATCAGTGATGATCCTCAGTACATCAGTGATGATCCACAGTACATCAGTGATGATCCACAGTACATCAGTGATGATCCACAGTACATCAGTGATGATCCATAGTACATCAGGGATGATCCATAGTACACCTGTGATGGCCCATAGTACACCTGTGATGGCCCATAGTACATCAGTGATGATCCATAGTACATCAGTGATGATCCATAGTACATCAGTGATGATCCATAGTACATCAGTGATGATCCATAGTACACCAGTGATGGCCCATAGTACATCAGTGATGATCTATAGTACATCAGTGATGATCCTCAGTACATCGGGGATGGTCCATAGTACACCCGTGGTGATCCATAGTACACCAGTGATGATCCATAGTACACCAGTGATGATCCATAGTACACCAGTGATGATCTATAGTACATCAGTGATGATCCACAGTACATCAGTGATGATCTATAGTACATCAGTGATGATCCACAGTACATCAGTGATGGTCCATAGAACATCAGTGATGATCCATAGAACATCAGTGATGATCCACAGTACATCAGTGATGGTCCACAGTACATCAGGGATGGTCCACAGTACATCAGGGATGGTCCACAGTACATCAGGGATGGTCCACAGTACATCAGTGATTATCCACAGTACATCAGTGATGATCCACAGTACATCAGTGATGATCCACAGTACATCAGGGATGGTCCATAGTACATCAGTGATGATCCACAGTACACCAGTGATGGTCCATAGTACATCAGTGATGATCTATAGTACATCAGTGATGATCCATAGTACATCAGTGATGGTCCACAGTACATCAGTAATGGTCCACAGTACATCAGGGATGGTCCACAGTACATCAGGGATGGTCCATAGTACATCAGGGATGGTCCATAGTTCATCAGGGATGATCCATAGTACACCTGTGATGGCCCATAGTACACCTGTGATGGCCCATAGTACATCAGTGATGATCCACAGTACATCAGTGATGATCCACAGTACATCAGTGATGATCCTCAGTACATCAGTGATGATCCTCAGGACATCAGTGATGATCCACAGTACATCAGTGATGATCCACAGTACATCAGTGATGGTCCATAGTACATCAGTGATGATCAATAGTACACCAGTGATGATCCATAGTACACCAGTGATGATCCATAGTACACCAGTGATGATCCTCAGTACATCAGTGATGATCCATAGTACATCAGTGATGATCCATAGTACATCAGTGATGATCCATAGTACACCAGTGATGGTCCACCGTACAACAGTGATTGTCCACAGTACATCAGTGATGATCCACAGTACATCAGGGATGGTCCACAGTACATCAGTGATGATCCATAGTACACCAGTGATGATCCATAGTACATCAGTGATGATCCATAGTACATCAGTGATGATCCATAGTACACCAGTGATGATCCACAGTACATAAGTGATGATCCACAGTACATCAGTGATGATCCTCAGGACATCAGTGATGATCCACAGTACATCAGTGATGATCCACAGTACATCAGTGATGATCCACAGTACATCAGGGATGGTCCATAGTACATCAGGGATGGTCCATAGTACATCAGTGATGATCCATAGTACACCAGTGATGATCCATAGTACACCCGTGATGGCCCATAGTACATCAGTGATGATCCACAGTACATCAGTGATGATCCACAGTACATCAGTGATGATCTACAGTACATCAGTGATGATCCACAGTACATCAGTGATGATCCACAGTACATCAGTGATGATCCACAGTACATCAGGGATGGTCCACAGTACATCAGGGATGGTCCATAGTACATCAGTGATGATCCATAGTACATCAATGATGATCCATAGTACACCAGTGATGATCCACAGTACATCAGTGATGGCCCATAGTACATCAGTGATGGCTCATAGTATATCAGTGATGATCCATAGTACATCAGTGATGATCCATAGTACATCAGTGATGATCCATAGTACATCAGTGATGATCCATAGTACACCAGTGATGGCCCATAGTACATCAGTGATGATCTATAGTACATCAGGGATGATCCTCAGTACATCAGGGATGGTCCATAGTACATCAGGGATGGTCCATAGTACATCAGGGATGGTCCATAGTACACCAGTGATGATCTATAGTACACCAGTGATGGCTCATAGTATATCAGTGATGATCCATAGTACATCAGTGATGATCCATAGTACATCAGTGATGATCCATAGTACATCAGTGATGATCCATAGTACATCAGTGATGACCCATAGTACATCAGTGGTGATCCATAGTACACCAGTGATGATCCTCAGTACATCAGGGATGGTCCATAGTACATCAGGGATGGTCCATAGTACATCAGGGATGGTCCATAGTACATCAGGGATGATCCATAGTACATCAGTGATGGCTCATAGTACATCAGTGATGATCCATAGTACATCAGTGATGATCCATAGTACATCAGTGATGATCCATAGTACATCAGTGATGATCCACAGTACATCAGTGATGATCCACAGTACATCAGTGATGATCCACAGTACACCAGTGATGATCCATAGTACACCAGTGATGATCCATAGTACATCAGTGATGGCTCATAGTACATCAGTGATGATCCATAGTACATCAGTGATGATCCATAGTACACCAGTGATGATCCATAGTACATCAGTGATGATCCATAGTACATCAGTGATGATCCACAGTACATCAGTGATGATCCATAGTACATCAGTGATGATCCATAGTACACCAGTGATGATCCATAGTACACCCGTGATGGCCCATAGTACATCAGTGATGATCCACAGTACATCAGTGATGATCCACAGTACATCAGTGATGATCTACAGTACATCAGTGATGATCCACAGTACATCAGTGATGATCCACAGTACATCAGTGATGATCCACAGTACATCAGGGATGGTCCACAGTACATCAGGGATGGCCCATAGTACATCAGTGATGGCTCATAGTATATCAGTGATGATCCATAGTACATCAGTGATGATCCATAGTACATCAGTGATGATCCATAGTACATCAGTGATGATTCATAGTACATCAGTGATGATCCATAGTACACCAGTGATGGCCCATAGTACATCAGTGATGATCTATAGTACATCAGGGATGATCCTCAGTACATCAGGGATGGTCCATAGTACATCAGGGATGGTCCATAGTACATCAGGGATGGTCAATAGTACACCAGTGATGATCCATAGTACACCAGTGATGGCTCATAGTATATCAGTGATGATCCATAGTACATCAGTGATGATCCATAGTACATCAGTGATGATCCATAGTACATCAGTGATGATCCATAGTACATCAGTGATGACCCATAGTACATCAGTGATGATCCATAGTACACCAGTGATGATCCTCAGTACATCAGGGATGGTCCATAGTACATCAGGGATGGTCCATAGTACATCAGGGATGGTCCATAGTACATCAGGGATGGTCCATAGTACATGCGTGATGGCCCATAGTACATCAGTGATGATCCACAGTACATCAGTGATGATCCACAGTACATCAGTGATGATCCACAGTACATCAGTGATGATCCTCAGTACATCAGTGATGATCCTCAGGACATCAGTGATGATCCACAGTACCTCAGTGATGATCCACAGTACATCAGTGATGATCAATAGTACACCAGTGATGATCCATAGTACACCAGTGATGATCCATAGTACACCAGTGATGATCCTCAGTACATCAGTGATGATCCATAGTACATCAGTGATGATCCATAGTACATCAGTGATGATCCATAGTACACCAGTGATGATCCATAGTACACCAGTGATGGTCCACCGTACATCAGTGATTGTCCACAGTACATCAGTGATGATCCACAGTACATCAGGGATGGTCCACAGTACATCAGTGATGATCCACAGTACATCAGTGATGATCCACAGTACACCAGTGATGATCCATAGTACACCAGTGATGATCCATAGTACATCAGTGATGGCTCATAGTACATCAGTGATGATCCATAGTACATCAGTGATGATCCATAGTACATCAGTGATGATCCATAGTACACCAGTGATGATCCATAGTACATCAGTGATGATCCATAGTACATCAGTGATGATCCATAGTACACCAGTGATGATCCATAGTACATCAGTGATGATCCACAGTACATCAGTGATGGCCCATAGTACATCAGGGATGGTTCACAGTACATCAGTGATGATCCACAGTACAAGTGATGATCCATAGTACATCAGTGATGATCCATAGTACATCAGTGATGGCCCACAGTACATCAGTGAAGATCCATAGTACACCAGTGATGATCCATAGTACATCAGTGATGGCTCATAGTACATCAGTGATGATCTATAGTACATCAGTGATGACCCACAGTACATCAGTGATGATCCATAGTACACCAGTGATGATCCATAGTACATCAGTGATGATCCACAGTACATCGGTGATGGCTCATAGTACATCAGTGATGATCCATAGTACATCAGTGATGATCCATAGTACATCAGTGATGACCCATAGTACATCAGTGATGATCCATAGTACACCAGTGATGATCCATAGTACATCAGGGATGGTCCATAGTACGTCAGGGATGGTCCATAGTACATCAGGGATGGCCCACAGTACATCAGGGATGGTCCATAGTACATCAGTGATGATCCATAGTACACCAGTGATGATCCATAGTACACACGTGATGGCCCATAGTACATCAGTGATGATCCACAGTACATCAGTGATGATCCACAGTACATCAGTGATGATCCACAGTACATCAGTGATGATCCTCAGTACATCAGTGATGATCCTCAGGACATCAGTGATGATCCACAGTACATCAGTGATGATCCACAGTACATCAGTGATGATCAATAGTACACCAGTGATGATCCATAGTACACCAGTGATGATCCATAGTACACCAGTGATGATCCTCAGTACATCAGTGATGATCCATAGTACATCAGTGATGATCCATAGTACATCAGTGATGATCCATAGTACACCAGTGATGGTCCAACGTACATCAGTGATTGTCCACAGTACATCAGTGATGATCCACAGTACATCAGGGATGGTCCACAGTACATCAGTGATGATCCACAGTACATCAGTGATGATCCACAGTACACCAGTGATGATCCATAGTACATCAGTGATGATCCATAGTACAACAGTAATGATCCACAGTAAATCAGTGATGATCCACAGTGCATCAGTGATGATCCACAGTACAAGTGATGATCCATAGTACATCAGTGATGATCCTCAGTACATCAGTGATGATCCACAGTACATCAGTGATGATCCACAGTACATCAGGGATGGTCCATAGTACATCAGTGATGGTCCACAGTACACCAGGGATGATACATATTACATCAGTGATGATCCATAGTATATCAGTGATGATCCTCAGTAAATCAGTGATGATCCTCAGTACATCAGTGATGATCCACAGTACATCAGTGATGATCCACAGTACATCAGTGATGATCCACAGTACATCAGTGATGATCCATAGTACATCAGGGATGATCCATAGTACACCTGTGATGGCCCATAGTACACCTGTGATGGCCCATAGTACATCAGTGATGATCCATAGTACATCAGTGATGATCCATAGTACATCAGTGATGATCCATAGTACATCAGTGATGATCCATAGTACACCAGTGATGGCCCATAGTACATCAGTGATGATCTATAGTACATCAGTGATGATCCTCAGTACATCAGGGATGGTCCACAGTACATCGGGGATGGTCCATAGTACACCCGTGGTGATCCATAGTACACCAGTGATGATCCATAGTACACCAGTGATGATCCATAGTACACCAGTGATGATCTATAGTACATCAGTGATGATCCACAGTACATCAGTGATGATCTATAGTACATCAGTGATGATCCACAGTACATCAGTGATGGTCCATAGAACATCAGTGATGATCCATAGAACATCAGTGATGATCCACAGTACATCAGTGATGGTCCACAGTACATCAGGGATGGTCCACAGTACATCAGGGATGGTCCACAGTACATCAGGGATGGTCCACAGTACATCAGTGATTATCCACAGTACATCAGGGATGGTCCATAGTACATCAGGGATGATCCATAGTACACCTGTGATGGCCCATAGTACACCTGTGATGGCCCATAGTACATCAGTGATGATCCACAGTACATCAGTGATGATCCACAGTACATCAGTGATGATCCTCAGTACATCAGTGATGATCCTCAGGACATCAGTGATGATCCACAGTACATCAGTGATGATCCACAGTACATCAGTGATGATCCATAGTACATCAGTGATGATCCATAGTACATCAGTGATGATCAATAGTACACCAGTGATGATCCATAGTACACCAGTGATGATCCATAGTACACCAGTGATGATCCATAGTACACCAGTGATGATCCTCAGTACATCAGTGATGATCCATAGTACATCAGTGATGATCCATAGTACATCAGTGATGATCCATAGTACACCAGTGATGGTCCACCGTACATCAGTGATTGTCCACAGTACATCAGTGATGATCCACAGTACATCAGGGATGGTCCACAGTACATCAGTGATGATCCATAGTACACCAGTGATGATCCATAGTACATCAGTGATGATCCATAGTACATCAGTGATGATCCATAGTACACCAGTGATGATCCACAGTACATCAGTGATGATCCACAGTACATCAGTGATGATCCTCAGTACATCAGTGATGATCCTCAGGACATCAGTGATGATCCACAGTACATCAGTGATGATCCACAATACATCAGGGATGGTCCATAGTACATCAGGGATGGTCCATAGTACATCAGTGATGATCCATAGTACACCAGTGATGATCCATAGTACACCCGTGATGGCCCATAGTACATCAGTGATGATCCACAGTACATCAGTGATGATCCACAGTACATCAGTGATGATCTACAGTACATCAGTGATGATCCACAGTACATCAGTGATGATCCACAGTACATCAGTGATGATCCACAGTACATCAGGGATGGTCCACAGTACATCAGGGATGGTCCATAGTACATCAGTGATGATCCATAGTACATCAATGATGATCCATAGTACACCAGTGATGATCCACAGTACATCAGTGATGGCCCATAGTACATCAGTGATGGCTCATAGTATATCAGTGATGATCCATAGTACATCAGTGATGATCCATAGTACATCAGTGATGATCCATAGTACATCAGTGATGATCCATAGTACACCAGTGATGGCCCATAGTACATCAGTGATGATCTATAGTACATCAGGGATGATCCTCAGTACATCAGGGATGGTCCATAGTACATCAGGGATGGTCCATAGTACATCAGGGATGGTCCATAGTACACCAGTGATGATCCATAGTACACCAGTGATGGCTCATAGTACATCAGTGATGATCCATAGTACATCAGTGATGATCCATAGTACATCAGTGATGATCCATAGTACATCAGTGATGACCCATAGCACATCAGTGATGATCCATAGTACACCAGTGATGATCCTCAGTACATCAGGGATGGTCCATAGTACATCAGGGATGGTCCATAGTACATCAGGGATGATCCATAGTACATCAGTGATGGCTCATAGTACATCAGTGATGATCCATAGTACATCAGTGATGATCCATAGTACATCAGTGATGATCCATAGTACATCAGTGATGATTCATAGTACATCAGTGATGATCCACAGTACATCAGTGATGATCCACAGTACATCAGTGATGATCCACAGTACACCAGTGATGATCCATAGTACACCAGTGATGATCCATAGTACATCAGTGATGGCTCATAGTACATCAGTGATGATCCATAGTACATCAGTGATGATCCATAGTACATCAGTGATGATCCATAGTACACCAGTGATGATCCATAGTACATCAGTGATGATCCATAGTACATCAGTGATGATCCATAGTACACCAGTGATGATCCACAGTACATCAGTGATGATCCACAGTACATCAGTGATGGCCCATAGTACATCAGGGATGGTTCACAGTACATCAGTGATGATCCACAGTACAAGTGATGATCCATAGTACATCAGTGATGATCCATAGTACATCAGTGATGGCCCATAGTACATCAGTGATGATCTATAGTACATCAGTGATGATCCATAGTACATCAGTGATGATCCACAGTACATCAGTGATGATCCATAGTACACCAGTGATGATCCATAGTACATCAGTGATGGCTCATAGTACATCAGTGATGATCTATAGTACATCAGTGATGATCCACAGTACATCAGTGATGATCCATAGTACACCAGTGATGATCCATAGTACATCAGTGATGATCCACAGTACATCGGTGATGGCTCATAGTACATCAGTGATGATCCATAGTACATCAGTGATGATCCATAGTACATCAGTGATGACCCATAGTACATCAGTGATGATCCATAGTACACCAGTGATGATCCATAGTACATCAGTGATGATCCATAGTACATCAGTGATGATCCACAGTACATCAGGGATGGTCCACAGTACATCAGGGATGGCCCATAGTACATCAGTGATGATCCATAGTACATCAGTGATGATCCATAGTACACCAGTGATGATCCACAGTACATCAGTGATGGCCCATAGTACATCAGTGATGGCTCATAGTATATCAGTGATGATCCATAGTACATCAGTGATGATCCATAGTACATCAGTGATGATCCATAGTACATCAGTGATGATCCATAGTACACCAGTGATGGCCCATAGTACATCAGTGATGATCTATAGTACATCAGGGATGATCCTCAGTACATCAGGGATGGTCCATAGTACATCAGGGATGGTCCATAGTACATCAGGGATGGTCCATAGTACACCAGTGATGATCCATAGTACACCAGTGATGGCTCATAGTATATCAGTGATGATCCATAGTACATTAGTGATGATCCATAGTACATCAGTGATGATCCATAGTACATCAGTGATGATCCATAGTACATCAGTGATGATCCATAGTACATCAGTGATGACCCATAGTACATCAGTGATGATCCATAGTACACCAGTGATGATCCTCAGTACATCAGGGATGGTCCATAGTACATCAGGGATGGTCCATAGTACATCAGGGATGGTCCATAGTACATCAGGGATGGTCCATAGTACACGCGTGATGGCCCATAGTACATCAGTGATGATCCACAGTACATCAGTGATGATCCACAGTACATCAGTGATGATCCACAGTACATCAGGGATGGTCCATAGTACACCAGTGATGATCCATAGTACACCAGTGATGATCCATAGTACACCAGTCATGATCCATAGTACACCAGTGATGGTCCATAGTACATCAGTGATGATCCACAGTACATCAGTGATGATCTATAGTACATCAGTGATGATCCACAGTACATCAGTGATGGTCCATAGAACACCAGTGATGATCCACAGTACATCAGTGATGGTCCACAGTACATCAGTGATGGTCCACAGTACATCAGTGATGGCCCAAAGTACATCAGTGATGATCTATAGTACATCAGTGATGATCCATAGTACATCAGTGATGATCCATAGTACACCAGTGATGGCCCATAGTACACCTGTGATGGCCCATAGTACATCAGTGATGATCCACAGTACATCAGTGATGGTCCACAGTACATCAGGGATGGTCCTCAGTACATCAGTGATGATCCACAATACATCAGTGATGATCCACAGTACATCAGGGATGGTCCACAGTATATCAGTGATGGCCCAAAGTACATCAGTGATGATCTATAGTACATCAGTGATGATCCATAGTACATCAGTGATGATCCATAGTACACCAGTGATGGTCCATAGTACATCAGTGATGATCTATAGTACATCAGTGATGATCCATAGTACACCAGTGATGATCCATAGTACATCAGTGATGATCCATAGTACAACAGTAATGATCCACAGTAAATCAGTGATGATCCACAGTGCATCAGTGATGATCCACAGTACAAGTGATGATCCATAGTACATCACTGATGATCCTCAGTACATCAGTGATGATCCACAGTACATCAGTGATGATCCACAGTACATCAGGGATGGTCCATAGTACATCAGGGATGGTTCACAGTACATCAGTGATGATCCACAGTACAAGTGATGATCCATAGTACATCAGTGATGATCCATAGTACATCAGTGATGGCCCATAGTACATCAGTGATGATCCATAGTACATCAGTGATGATCCATAGTACACCAGTGATGATCCACAGTACATCAGTGATGATCCACAGTACATCAGTGATGGCTCATAGTACATCAGTGATGATCCATAGTACATCAGTGATGATCCATAGTACATCAGTGATGATCCACAGTACATCAGGGATGGTCCATAGTACATCAGTGATGGTCCATAGTACATCAGTGATGGTCCACAGTACATCAGGAATGGTCCATAGTACATCAGTGATGATTCACAGTACATAAGTGATGATCCATAGTACATCAGTGATGATCCATAGTTCATCAGTGATGATCCACAGTACATCAGTGATGGTCCATAGTACATCAGTGATGCTCCTCAGTACATCAGTGATGATCCACAGTACATCAGTGATGATCCACAGTACATCAGTGATGATCCTCAGTACATCAGTGATGATCAACAGTACATCAGTGATGATCCACAGTACATCAGGGATGGTCCACAGTACATCAGTGATGATCCACAGTACAAATGATGATCCATAGTACATCAGTGATTATCCTCAGTACATCAGTGATGATCCATAGTACATCAGTGATGATCCATAGTACACCAGTGATGGCCCATAGTACATCAGTGATGATCTATAGTACATCAGTGATGATCCACAGTACATTAGTGATGATCCATAGTACATCAGTAATGATCCACAGTAAATCAGTAATGATCCACAGTAAATCAGTGATGATCCACAGTACATCAGTGATGATCCACAGTACAAGTGATGATCCATAGTACATCAGTGATGATCCTCAGTACATCAGTGATAATCCAAAGTACATCAGTGATGATCCACAGTACATCAGGGATGGTCCATAGTACATCAGTGATGATCCACAGTACATCAGGGATGGTGCATAGTACATCAGTGATGATCCACAGTACATCAGTGATGATCCATAGTACATCAGTGATGATCCACAGTACATCAGTGATGATCCACAGTACATCAGTGATGGTCCATAGTACATCAGTGATGATCTATAGTACATCAGTGATGATCTATAGTACATCAGTGATGATCCACAGTACATCAGTGATGGTCCATAGTACATCAGTGATGGTCCATAGTACATCAGTGATGGTCCATAATACACCAGGGATGCTCCATAGTACATCAGTGATGATCCATAGTACATCAGTGATGATCCTCAGTACATCAGTGATGATCCACAGTACATCAGTGATGATCCACAGTACATCAGGGATGGTCCATAGTACATCAGTGATGATCCACTTTACATCAGTGATGATCCATAGTACATCAGTGATGATCCATAGTACACCAGTGATGAACCATAGTACATCAGTGATGGCTCATAGTACATCAGTGATGATCCATAGTACATCAGTGATGATCCATACTACATCATTAATGATCCACAGTACATCAGTGATGATCCACAGTACAAGTGATGATCCATAGTACATCAGTGATGATCCTCAGTACATCAGTGATAATCAACAGTACATCAGTGATGATCCACAGTACATCAGGGATGGTCCATAGTACATCAGTGATGATCCACAGTACATCAGTGATGGTCCACAGTACATCAGGGATGGTCCTCAGTACATCAGTGATGATCCACAGTACATCAGTGATGATCCATAGTACACCCGTGATGGCCATAGTACATCAGTGATGATCCACAGTACATCAGTGATGATCCACAGTACATCAGGGATGGTCCACAGTACATCATTGATGATCCACAGTACAAGTGATGATCCATAGTACATCAGTGATGATCCTCAGTACATCAGTGATGATCCATAGTACATCAGTGATGATCCATAGTACACCAGTGATGGCCCATAGTACATCAGTGATGATCTATAGTACATCAGTGATGATCCACAGTACATCAGTGATGATCCATAGTACATCAGTGATGATCCATAGTACATCAGTAATGATCCACAGTAAATCAGTGATGATCCACAGTGCATCAGTGATGATCCACAGTACATCAGTGATGATCCACAGTACAAATGATGATCCATAGTACATCAGTGATGATCCTTAGTACATCAGTGATAATCCAAAGTACATCAGTGATGATCCACAGTACATCAGGGATGGTCCATAGTACATCAGTGATGGCTCATAGTACATCAGTGATGATCCATAGTACATCAGTGATGATCCATAGTACATCAGTAATGATCCACAGTAAATCAGTGATGATCCTCAGTACATCAGTGATGATCCACAGTACATCAGTGATGATCCACAGTACAAGTGATGATCCATAGTACATCAGTGATGATCCACAGTACATCAGGGATGGTCCATAGTACATCAGTGATGATCCACAGTACATCAGGGATGGTCTATAGTACATCAGTGATGATCCACAGTACATAAGTGATGATCCATAGTACATCAGTGATGATCCATAGTACATCAGTGATGATCCACAGTACATCAGTGATGGTCCATAGTACATCAGTGATGATCTATAGTACATCAGTGATGATCTATAGTACATCAGTGATGATCCACAGTACATCAGTGATGATCCTCAGTACATCAGTGATGATCCACAGTACTTCAATGATGATCCACAGTACATCAGGGATGGTCCATAGTACATCAGTGATGGTCCACAGTACATCAGGAATGGTCCATAGTACATCAGTGATGATCCACAGTACATAAGTTATGATCCATAGTACATCAGTGATGATCCATAGTTCATCAGTGATGATCCACAGTACATCAGTGATGGTCCATAGTACATCAGTGATGCTCCTCAGTACATCAGTGATGATCCACAGTACATCAGTGATGATCCACAGTACATCAGTGATGATCCTCAGTACATCAGTGATGATCAACAGTACATCAGTGATGATCCACAGTACATCAGGGATGGTCCACAGTACATCAGTGATGATCCACAGTACAAATGATGATCCATAGTACATCAGTGATTATCCTCAGTACATCAGTGATGATCCATAGTACATCAGTGATGATCCATAGTACACCAGTGATGGCCCATAGTACATCAGTGATGATCTATAGCACATCAGTGATGATCCACAGTACATTAGTGATGATCCATAGTACATCAGTAATGATCCACAGTAAATCAGTAATGATCCACAGTAAATCAGTGATGATCCACAGTGCATCAGTGATGATCCACAGTACATCAGTGATGATCCACAGTACAAGTGATGATCCATAGTACATCAGTGATGATCCTCAGTACATCAGTGATAATCCAAAGTACATCAGTGATGATCCACAGTACATCAGGGATGGTCCATAGTACATCAGTGATGATCCACAGTACATCAGGGATGGTGCATAGTACATCAGTGATGATCCACAGTACATCAGTGATGATCCATAGTACATCAGTGATGATCCACAGTACATCAGTGATGGTCCATAGTACATCAGTGATGATCTATAGTACATCAGTGATGATCTATAGTACATCAGTGATGATCCACAGTACATCAGTGATGGTCCATAGTACATCAGTGATGGTCCATAGTACATCAGTGATGGTCCATAGTACACCAGGGATGCTCCATAGTACATCAGTGATGATCCATAGTACATCAGTGATGATCCTCAGTACATCAGTGATGATCCACAGTACATCAGTGATGATCCACAGTACATCAGGGATGGTCCATAGTACATCAGTGATGATCCACTTTACATCAGTGATGATCCATAGTACATCAGTGGTGATCCATAGTACACCAGTGATGATCCATAGTACATCAGTGATGGCTCATAGTACATCAGTGATGATCCATAGTACATCAGTGATGATCCATACTGCATCATTAATGATCCACAGTACATCAGTGATGATCCACAGTACAAGTGATGATCCATAGTACATCAGTGATGATCCTCAGTACATCAGTGATAATCAACAGTACATCAGTGATGATCCACAGTACATCAGGGATGGTCCATAGTACATCAGTGATGATCCTCAGTACATCAGTGATGGTCCACAGTACATCAGGGATGGTCCTCAGTACATCAGTGATGATCCACAGTACATCAGTGATGATCCATAGTACACCCGTGATGGCCATAGTACATCAGTGATGATCCACAGTACATCAGTGATGATCCACAGTACATCAAGGATGGTCCACAGTACATCAGTGATGATCCACAGTACAAGTGATGATCCATAGTACATCAGTGATGATCCTCAGTACATCAGTGATGATCCATAGCACATCAGTGATGATCCATAGTACACCAGTGATGGCCCATAGTACATCAGTGATGATCTATAGTACATCAGTGATGATCCACAGTACATCAGTGATGATCCATAGTACATCAGTGATGATCCATAGTACATCAGTAATGATCCACAGTAAATCAGTGATGATCCACAGTGCATCAGTGATGATCCACAGTACATCAGCGATGATCCACAGTACAAATGATGATCCATAGTACATCAGTGATGATCCTTAGTACATCAGTGATAATCCAAAGTACATCAGTGATGATCCACAGTACATCAGGGATGGTCCATAGTACATCAGTGATGGCTCATAGTACATCAGTGATGATCCATAGTACATCAGTGATGATCCATAGTACATCAGTAATGATCCACAGTAAATCAGTGATGATCCTCAGTACATCAGTGATGATCCACAGTACATCAGTGATGATCCACAGTACAAGTGATGATCCATAGTACATCAGTGATGATCCACAGTACATCAGGGATGGTCCATAGTACATCAGTGATGATCCACAGTACATCAGGGATGGTCTATAGTACATCAGTGATGATCCACAGTACATAAGTGATGATCCATAGTACATCAGTGATGATCCATAGTACATCAGTGATGATCCACAGTACATCAGTGATGGTCCATAGTACATCAGTGATGATCTATAGTACATCAGTGATGATCCATAGTACATCAGTGATGATCCATAGTACATCAGTAATGATCCACAGTAAATAAGTGATGATCCTCAGTACATCAGTGATGATCCACAGTACATCAGTGATGATCCACAGTACAAGTGATGATCCACAGTACATCAGTGATGATCCTCAGTACATCAGTGATGATCCACAGTACATCAATGATGATCCACAGTACATCAGGGATGGTCCACAGTACATCAGTGATGATCCACAGTACAAATGATGATCCATAGTACATCAGTGATGATCCATAGTACATCAGTGATGATCCATAGTACACCAGTGATGGCCCATAGTACATCAGTGATGGCTCATAGTACATCAGTGATGATCCATAGTACATCAGTAATGATCCACAGTAAATCAGTGATGATCCACAGTGCATCAGTGATGATCCACAGTACATCAGTGATGATCCACAGTACAAGTGATGATCCATAGTACATCAGTGATGATCCTCAGTACATCAGTGATAATCCAAAGTACATCAGTGATGATCCACAGTACATCAGGGATGGTCCATAGTACATCCGTGATGATCCACAGTACATCAGGGATGGTCCATAGTACATCAGTGATGATCCACAGTACATCAGTGATGATCCATAGTACATCAGTGATGATCCACAGTACATCAGTGATGGTCCATAGTACATCAGTGATGATCTATAATACATCAGTGATGATCTATAGTACATCAGTGATGATCCACAGTACATCAGTGATGGGCCATAGTACATCAGTGATGGTCCATAGTACATCAGTGATGATCCATAGTACATCAGTGATGATCCTCAATACATCAGTGATGATCCACAGTACATCAGTGATGATCCACAGTACATCAGTGATGGTCCATAGTACATCAGTGATGATCCACTTTACATCAGTGATGATCCATAGTACATCAGTGATGATCCATAGTACACCAGTGATGATCCATAGTACATCAGTGATGATCCATAGTACATCATTAATGATCCACAGTACATAAGTGATAATCCACAGTACAAGTGATGATCCATAGTACATCAGTGATGATCCTCAGTTTATCAGTGATAATCCACAGTACATCAGTGATGATCCACAGTACATCAGGGATGGTCCATAGTACATCAGTGATGATCCACAGTACATCAGTGATGGTCCACAGTACATCAGGGATGGTCCTCAGTACATCAGTGATGATCCACAGTACATCAGTGATGATCCACAGTACATCAGTGATGATCCACAGTACATCAGGGATGGTCCACAGTACATCAGTGATGATCCATAGTACACCAGTGATGTACTATAGATCATCACTGATGTACTTTGGGCCATCACTGGTGTACTATGGATCATCACTGATGTACTGTGGACCATCCCTGATGTACTGTGGACCATCACTGATGTACTGTGGATCATCACTGATGTTCTATGGACCATCACTGATGTACTGTGGATCATCACTGATGTACTATAGATCATCACTGATGTACTGTGGATCATCACTGATGTACTATAGATCATCACTGGTGTACTATGGATCATCACTGGTGTATTATGGATCATCACTGGTGTACTATGGACCATCACTGATGTACTGTGGACCATCCCCGATGTACTGTGGATCATCACTGATGTACTGTGGATCATCACTGATGTACTGTGGATCATCACTGATGTACTGAGGATCATCACTGGTGTACTGAGGATCATCACTGGTGTACTATGGATAACACTGATGTACTATGGATCATCACTGATGCACTATGGATCATCACTGATGTACTATGGATCATCACTGATGTACTATAGATCATCACTGATGTACTTTGGGCCATCACTGGTGTACTATGGATCATCACTGATGTACTGTGGACCATCCCTGATGTACTGTGGATCATCACTGATGTACTGTGGATCATCACTGATGTACTGTGGATCATCACTGATGTACTGAGGACCATCCCTGATGTACTGTGGACCATCACTGATGTACTGTGGATCATCACTGATGTACTATGGACCATCCCTGATGTACTGTGGATCATCACTGATGTACTGTGGATTATCACTGATGTACTGAGGATCATCACTGATGTACTATGGATCATCACTGATGTACTATAGATCTTCACTGATGTACTTTGGGCCATCAGTGATGATCCATAGTACATCAGTGATGATCATCAGTACATCAGTGATAATCCACAGTACATCAGTGATGATCCACAGTACATCAGGGATGGTCCATAGTACATCAGTGATGATCCACAGTACATCGGTGATGGTCCACAGTACATCAGGGATGGTCCTCAGTACATCAGTGATGATCCACAGTACATCAGTGATGATCCACAGTACATCAGTGATGATCCACAGTACATCAGGGATGGTCCACAGTACATCAGTGATGATCCATAGTACACCAGTGATGGCCCAAAGTACATCAGTGATGATCTATAGTACATCAGTGATGATCCATAGTACATCAGTGATGATCCATAGTACATCAGTGATGATCCATAGTACATCAGTGTTATCCATAGTACACCAGTGATGATCCTCAGTACACCAGTGATGATCCTCAGTACATCAGTGATGATCCACAGTACATCAGTGATGATCCACAGTACATCAGTGATGATCCACAGTACATCGGGGATAGTCCACAGTACATCAGGGATGGTCCATAGTACACCAGTGATGATCCATAATACACCAGTGATGATCCATAGTACACCAGTGATGATCTATAGTACATCAGTGATGATCCACAGTACATCAGTGATGATCTATAGTACATCAGTGATGATCTATAGTACATCAGTGATGATCCACAGTACATCAGTGATGGTCCATAGAACATCAGTGATGATCCACAGTACATCAGTGATGGTCCACAGTACATCAGTGATGGTCCACAGTACATCAGGGATGGTCCTCCGTACATCAGTGATTATCCACAGTACATCAGTGATGATCCTCAGTACATCAGTGATAATCCAAAGTACATCAGTGATGATCCACAGTACATCAGGGATGGTCCATAGTACATCAGTGATGATTCATAGTACATCGGTAATGATCCACAGTAAATCAGTGATGATCCACAGTGCATCAGTGATGATCCACAGTACATCAGTGATGATCCACAGTACAAGTGATGATCCATAGTACATCAGTGATGATCCTCAGTACATCAGTGATAATCCAAAGTACATCAGTGATGATCCACAGTACATCAGGGATGGTCCATAGTACATCAGTGATGATCCACAGTACATCAGGGATGGTCCATAGTACATCAGTGATGATCCACAGTACATAAGTGATGATCCATAGTACATCAGTGATGATCCATAGTTCATCAGTGATGATCCACAGTACATCAGTGATGGTCCATAGTACATCAGTGATGATCTATAGTACATCAGTGATGATCTATAGTACATCAGTGATGATCCACAGTACATCAGTGATGATCCTCAGTACATCAGTGATGATCCACAGTACATAAGTGATGATCCACAGTACATCAGGGATGGTCCACAGTACATCAGTGATGATCCACAGTACAAATGATGATCCATAGTACATCAGTGATGATCCTCAGTACATCAGTGATGATCCATAGTACATCAGTGATGATCCATAGTACACCAGTGATGGCCCATAGTACCTCAGTGATGATCTATAGTACATCAGTGATGATTCACAGTACATCAGTGATGATCCATAGTACACCAGTGATGATCCATAGTACATCAGTGATGGCTCATAGTACATCAGTGATGGTCCATAGTACATCAGTGATGATTCATAGTACATCAGTAATGATCCACAGTAAATCAGTGATGATCCACAGTGCATCAGTGATGATCCACAGTACATCAGTGATGATCCACAGTACAAGGGATGATCCATAGTACATCAGTGATGATCCTCAGTACATCAGTGATAATCCAAAGTACATCAGTGATGATCCACAGTACATCAGGGATGGTCCATAGTACATCAGTGATGATCCACAGTACATCAGTGATGGTCCACAGTACATCAGGGATGGTCCTCCATACATCGGTGATGATCCATAGTACATCAGTGATGATCCTCAGTACATCAGTGATAATCCAAAGTACATCAGTGATGATCCACAGTACATTAGGGATGGTCCATAGTACATCAGTGATGATCCACAGTACATCAGGGATGGTCCATAGTACATCAGTGATGATCCACAGTACATAAGTGATGATCCATAGTACATCAGTGATGATCCATAGTACATCAGTGATGATCCACAGTACATCAGTGATGGTCCATAGTACATCAGTGATGATCTATAGTACATCAGTGATGATCTATAGTACATCAGTGATGATCCACAGTACATCAGTGATGATCCTCAGTACATCAGTGATGATCCACAGTACATCAGTGATGATCCACAGTACATCAGGGATGGTCCACAGTACATCAGTGATGATCCACAGTACAAATGATGATCCATAGTACATCAGTGATGATCCACAGTACATCAGTGATGGTCCATAGTACATCAGTGATGATCCATAGTACATCAGTGATGGTCCACAGTACATCAGGGATGGTCCACAGTACATCAGTGATGATCCACAATACATCAGTGATGATCCACAGTACATCAGGGATGGTCCACAGTACATCATTTATGATCCATAGTACACCAGTGATGGCCCAAAGTACATCAGTGATGATCTATAGTACATCAGTGATGATCCATAGTACATCAGTGATGATCCATTGTACATCAGTGATTATCCATAGTACATCAGTGATGGTCCATAGTACATCAGTGATGATCCACAGTACACCAGTGATGATCCATAGTACACCAGTGATGGTCCATAGTACATCAGGGATGGTCCTCAGTACATCAGTGATGATCCACAGTACATCAGTGATGATCCACAGTACATCAGGGATGGTCCATAGTACATCAGTGATGATCCATAGTACACCAGTGATGATCCATAGTACACCAGTGATGGCCCATAGTACATCAGTGATGATCTATAGTACATCAGTGATGATCCACAGTACATCAGTGATGATCCACAGTACATCAGTGATGATCCACAGTACATCAGTGATGATCCATAGTACACCAGTGATGGTCCATAGTACATCAGTGATGATCCACAGTACATCAGTGATGATCCACAGTACATCAGGGATGGTCCATAGTACATCAGTGATGATCCATAGTACACCAGTGATGATCCATAGTACACCAGTGATGATCAATAGTACACCAATGATGATCCACAGTACATCAGTGATGGTCCATAGAACATCAGTGATGATCCACAGTACATCAGTGATGGTCCACAGTACATCAGGGATGGTCCTCAGTACATCAGTGATGATCCACAGTACATCAGTGATGATCCACAATACATCAGTGATGATCCACAGTACATCAGGGATGGTATACAGTACATCAGTGATGATCCATAGTACATCAGTGATGGCCCAAAGTACATCAGTGATGATCCATAGTACATCAGTGATGATCCATAGTACACCAGTGATGATCCTCAGTACATCAGTGATGATCCACAGTACATCAGTGATGATCCACAGTACATCAGTGATGATCCGCAGTACATCGGGGATGATCCACAGTACATCGGGGATGGTCCATAGTACATCAGTGATGGTCCATAGTACATCAGTGATGATCCACAGTACACCAGTGATGATCCATAGTACACCAGTGATGGTCCATAGTACATCAGTGATGATCTATAGTACATCAGTGATGATCCACAGTACATCAGTGATGATCCACAGTACATCAGTGATGATCTTTAGTACATCAGTGATCATCCACAGTACATCAGTGATGGTCCATAGAACATCAGTGATGATCCACAGTACATCAGTGATGGTCCACAGTACATCAGTAATGGTCCACAGTACATCAGGGATGGTCCATAGTACAACAGGGATGGTCCATAGTACATCAGTGATGATCCATAGTACACCTGTGATGGCCCATAGTACACCTGTGATGGCCCATACTACATCAGTGATGATCCACAGTACATCAGTGATGATCCACAGTACATCAGTGATGATCCTCAGTACATCAGTGATGATCCACAGTACATCAGGGATGGTCCACAGTACATCAGTGATGATCCACAGTACATCAGTGATAATCCAAAGTACATCAGTGATGATCCACAGTACATCAGGGATGGTCCATAGTACATCAGTGATGATCCATAGTACATAGGTAATGATCCACAGCAAATCAGTGATGATCCACAGTGCATCAGTGATGATCCTCAGTACATCAGTGATAATCCAAAGTACATCAGTGATGATCCACAGTACATCAGGGATGGTCCATAGTACATCAGTGATGATCCACAGTACATCAGGGATGGTCCATAGTACATCAGTGATGATCCACAGTACATAAGTGATGATCCATAGTACATCAGTGATGATCCATAGTTCATCAGTGATGATCCACAGTACATCAGTGATGGTCCATAGTACATCAGTGATGATCTATAGTACATCAGTGATGATCTATAGTACATCAGTGATGATCTATAGTACATAAGTGATGATCCACAGTACATCAGTGATGATCCTCAGTACATCAGTGATGATCCACAGTACATCAGTGATGATCCACAGTACATCAGGGATGGTCCACAGTACATCAGTGATGATCCACAGTACAAATGATGATCCATAGTACATCAGTGATGATCCTCAGTACATCAGTGATGATCCATAGTACATCAGTGATGATCCATAGTACACCAGTGATGGCCCATAGTACCTCAGTGATGATCTATAGTACATCAGTGATGATTCACAGTACATCAGTGATGATCCATAGTACACCAGTGATGATCCATAGTACATCAGTGATGGCTCATAGTACATCAGTGATGATCCATAGTACATCAGTGATGATTCATAGTACATCAGTAATGATCCACAGTAAATCAGTGATGATCCACAGTGCATCAGTGATGATCCACAGTACATCAGTGATGATCCACAGTACAAGGGATGATCCATAGTACATCAGTGATGATCCTCAGTACATCAGTGATAATCCAAAGTACATCAGTGATGATCCACAGTACATCAGGGATGGTCCATAGTACATCAGTGATGATCCACAGTACATCAGTGATGGTCCACAGTACATCAGGGATGGTCCTCCATACATCGGTGATGATCCATAGTACATCAGTGATGATCCTCAGTACATCAGTGATAATCCAAAGTACATCAGTGATGATCCACAGTACATCAGGGATGGTCCATAGTACATCAGTGATGATCCACAGTACATCAGGGATGGTCCATAGTACATCAGTGATGATCCACGGTACATAAGTGATGATCCATAGTACATCAGTGATGATCCATAGTACATCAGTGATGATCCACAGTACATCAGTGATGGTCCATAGTACATCAGTGATGATCTATAGTACATCAGTGATGATCTATAGTACATCAGTGATGATCCACAGTACATCAGTGATGATCCTCAGTACATCAGTGATGATCCACAGTACATCAGTGATGATCCACAGTACATCAGGGATGGTCCACAGTACATCAGTGATGATCCACAGTACAAATGATGATCCATAGTACATCAGTGATGATCCACAGTACATCAGTGATGGTCCACAGTACATCAGGGATGGTCCACAGTACATCAGTGATGATCCACAATACATCAGTGATGATCCACAGTACATCAGGGATGGTCCACAGTACATCATTTATGATCCATAGTACACCAGTAATGGCCCAAAGTACATCAGTGATGATCTATAGTACATCAGTGATGATCCATAGTACATCAGTGATGATCCATTGTACATCAGTGATTATCCATAGTACATCAGTGATGGTCCATAGTACATCAGTGATGATCCACAGTACACCAGTGATGATCCATAGTACACCAGTGATGGTCCATAGTACACCAGTGATGGTCCATAGTACATCAGTGATGATCTATAGTACATCAGTGATGATCCACAGTACATCAGTGATGATCCACAGTACATCAGTGATGATCTATAGTACATCAGTGATGATCCACAGTACATCAGTGATGGTCCATAGAACATCAGTGATGATCCACAGTAAATCAGTGATGGTCCACAGTACATCAGTAATGGTCCACAGTACATCAGGGATGGTCCATAGTACAACAGGGATGGTCCATAGTACATCAGTGATGATCCATAGTACACCTTTGATGGCCCATAGTACACCTGTGATGGCCCATACTACATCAGTGATGATCCACAGTACATCAGTGATGATCCACAGTACATCAATGATGATCCTCAGTACATCAGTGATGATCCACAGTACATCAGGGATGGTCCACAGTATATTAGTGATCATCCACAGTACATCAGTGATAATCCAAAGTACATCAGTGATGATCCACAGTACATGAGGGATGGTCCATAGTACATCAGTGATGATCCATAGTACATAGGTAATGATCCACAGTAAATCAGTGATGATCCACAGTGCATCAGTGATGATCCACAGTACATCAGTGATGATCCACAGTACAAGTGATGATCCATAGTACATCAGTGATGATCCTCAGTACATCAGTGATAATCCAAAGAACATCAGTGATGATCCACAGTACATCAGGGATGGTCCATAGTACATCAGTGATGATCCACAGTACATCAGGGATGGTCCATAGTACATCAGTGATGATCCACAGTACATAAGTGATGATCCATAGTACATCAGTGATGATCCATAGTTCATCAGTGATGATCCACAGTACATCAGTGATGGTCCATAGTACATCAGTGATGATCTATAGTACATCAGTGATGATCTATAGTACATCAGTGATGATCCACAGTACATCAGTGATGATCCTCAGTACATCAGTGATGATCCACAGTACATCAGTGATGATCCACAGTACATCAGGGATGGTCCACAGTACATCAGTGATTATCCACAGTACAAATGATGATCCATAGTACATCAGTGATGATCCTCAGTACATCAGTGATGATCCATAGTACATCAGTGATGAGCCATAGTACACCAGTGATGGCCCATAGTACATCAGTGATGATCTATAGTACATCAGTGATGATCCACAGTACATCAGTGATGATCCATAGTACACCAGTGATGATCCATAGTACATCAGTGATGGCTCATAGTACATCAGTGATGATCCATAGTACATCAGTGATGATCCATAGTACATCAGTAATGATCCACAGTAAATCAGTGATGATCCACAGTGCATCAGTGATGATCCACAGTACATCAGTGATGATCCACAGTACAAGGGATGATCCATAGTACATCAGTGATGATCCTCAGTACATCAGTGATAATCCAAAGTACATCAGTGATGATCCACAGTACATCAGGGATGGTCCATAGTACATCAGTGATGATCCACAGTACATCAGTGATGGTCCACAGTACATCAGTGATGGTCCACAGTACATCAGGGATGGTCCTCCGTACATCGGTGATGATCCATAGTACATCAGTGATGATCCTCATTACATCAGTGATGATCCACAGTACATAAGTGATGATCCATAGTACATCAGTGATGATCCATAGTACATCAGTGATGATCCACAGTACATCAGTGATGGTCCATAGTACATCAGTGATGATCTATAGTACATCAGTGATGATCTATAGTACATCAGTGATGATCCACAGTACATCAGTGATGATCCTCAGTACATCAGTGATGATCCACAGTACATCAGTGATGATCCACAGTACATCAGGGATGGTCCACAGTACATCAATGATGATCCACAGTACAAATGATGATCCATAGTACATCAGTGATGATCCACAGTACATCAGTGATGGTCCATAGTACATCAGTGATGATCCACAGTACATCAGTGATGGTCCACAGTACATCAGGGATGATCCACAGTACATCAGTGATGATCCACAGTACATCAGGGATGGTCCACAGTACATCATTGATGATCCATAGTACACCAGTGATGGCCCAAAGTACATCAGTGATGATCTATAGTACATCAGTGATGATCCATAGTACATCAGTGATGATCCATAGTACATCAGTGATTATCCATAGTACACCAGTGATGATCCATAGTACACCAGTGATGATCCTCAGTACATCAGTGATGATCCATAGTACACCAGTGATGGCCCATAGTACACCAGTGATGGTCCATAGTACATCAGTGATGATCCACAGTACATCAGTGATGATCCACAGTACATCAGTGATGATCCATAGTACACCAGTGATGGTCCATAGTACACCAGTGATGATCCATAGTGCACCAGTGATGGTCCATAGTACATCAGTGATGATCTATAGTACATCAGTGATGATCCACAGTACATCAGTGATGGTCCATAGAACATCAGTGATGATCCACAGTACATCAGTGATGGTCCACAGTACATCAGGGATGGTCCTCAGTACATCAGTGATGATCCACAGTACATTAGTGATGATCCACAATACATCAGTGATGATCCACAGTACATCAGGGATGGTCCACAGTACATCAGTGATGATCCATAGTACATCAGTGATGATCCATAGTACACCAGTGATGGTCCATAGTACACCAGTGATGATCCATAGTGCACCAGTGATGGCCCAAAGTACATCAGTGATGATCCATAGTACATCAGTGATGATCCATAGTACACCAGTGATGATCCTCAGTACATCAGTGATGATCCACAGTACATCAGTGATGATCCACAGTACATCAGTGATGATCCACAGTACATCAGTGATGATCCACAGTACATCAGTGATGATCCACAGTACATCAGTGATGATCTATAGTACATCAGTGATGATCCACAGTACATCAGTGATGGTCCATAGAACATTAGTGATGATGCACAGTACATCAGTGATGGTCCACAGTACATCAGTAATGGTCCACAGTACATCAGGGATGGTCCATAGTACATCAGGGATGGTCCATAGTACATCAGTGATGATCCATAGTACACCTGTGATGATCCACAGTACATCAGTGATGATCTATAGTACATCAGTGATGATCCACAGTACATCAGTGATGGTCCATAGAACATCAGTGATGATGCACAGTACATCAGTGATGGTCCACAGTACATCAGTAATGGTCCACAGTACATCAGGGATGGTCCATAGTACATCAGGGATGGTCCATAGTACATCAGTGATGATCCATAGTACACCAGTGATGATCCACAGTACATCAGTGATGATCCACAATACATCAGTGATGATCCACAGTACATCAGGGATGGTCCACAGTACATCATTGATGATCCATAGTACACCAGTGATGGCCCAAAGTACATCAGTGATGATCTATAGTACATCAGTGATGATCCATAGTACATCAGTGATGATCCATAGTACATCAGTGATTATCCATAGTACACCAGTGATGATCCATAGTACACCAGTGATGATCCTCAGTACATCAGTGATGATCCATAGTACACCAGTGATGGCCCATAGTACACCAGTGATGGTCCATAGTACATCAGTGATGATCCACAGTACATCAGTGATGATCCACAGTACATCAGTGATGATCCATAGTACACCAGTGATGGTCCATAGTACACCAGTGATGATCCATAGTGCACCAGTGATGGTCCATAGTACATCAGTGATGATCTATAGTACATCAGTGATGATCCACAGTACATCAGTGATGGTCCATAGAACATCAGTGATGATCCACAGTACATCAGTGATGGTCCACAGTACATCAGGGATGGTCCTCAGTACATCAGTGATGATCCACAGTACATTAGTGATGATCCACAATACATCAGTGATGATCCACAGTACATCAGGGATGGTCCACAGTACATCAGTGATGATCCATAGTACATCAGTGATGATCCATAGTACACCAGTGATGGTCCATAGTACACCAGTGATGATCCATAGTGCACCAGTGATGGCCCAAAGTACATCAGTGATGATCCATAGTACATCAGTGATGATCCATAGTACACCAGTGATGATCCTCAGTACATCAGTGATGATCCACAGTACATCAGTGATGATCCACAGTACATCAGTGATGATCCACAGTACATCAGTGATGATCCACAGTACATCAGTGATGATCTATAGTACATCAGTGATGATCCACAGTACATCAGTGATGGTCCATAGAACATCAGTGATGATGCACAGTACATCAGTGATGGTCCACAGTACATCAGTAATGGTCCACAGTACATCAGGGATGGTCCATAGTACATCAGGGATGGTCCATAGTACATCAGTGATGATCCATAGTACACCTGTGATGATCCACAGTACATCAGTGATGATCTATAGTACATCAGTGATGATCCACAGTACATCAGTGATGGTCCATAGAACATCAGTGATGATGCACAGTACATCAGTGATGGTCCACAGTACATCAGTAATGGTCCACAGTACATCAGGGATGGTCCTCCATACATCGGTGATGATCCATAGTACATCAGTGATGATCCTCAGTACATCAGTGATAATCCAAAGTACATCAGTGATGATCCACAGTACATCAGGGATGGTCCATAGTACATCAGTGATGATCCACAGTACATCAGGGATGGTCCATAGTACATCAGTGATGATCCACAGTACATAAGTGATGATCCATAGTACATCAGTGATGATCCATAGTACATCAGTGATGATCCACAGTACATCAGTGATGGTCCATAGTACATCAGTGATGATCTATAGTACATCAGTGATGATCTATAGTACATCAGTGATGATCCACAGTACATCAGTGATGATCCTCAGTACATCAGTGATGATCCACAGTACATCAGTGATGATCCACAGTACATCAGGGATGGTCCACAGTACATCAGTGATGATCCACAGTACAAATGATGATCCATAGTACATCAGTGATGATCCACAGTACATCAGTGATGGTCCATAGTACATCAGTGATGATCCATAGTACATCAGTGATGGTCCACAGTACATCAGGGATGGTCCACAGTACATCAGTGATGATCCACAATACATCAGTGATGATCCACAGTACATCAGGGATGGTCCACAGTACATCATTTATGATCCATAGTACACCAGTGATGGCCCAAAGTACATCAGTGATGATCTATAGTACATCAGTGATGATCCATAGTACATCAGTGATGATCCATTGTACATCAGTGATTATCCATAGTACATCAGTGATGGTCCATAGTACATCAGTGATGATCCACAGTACACCAGTGATGATCCATAGTACACCAGTGATGGTCCATAGTACATCAGGGATGGTCCTCAGTACATCAGTGATGATCCACAGTACATCAGTGATGATCCACAGTACATCAGGGATGGTCCATAGTACATCAGTGATGATCCATAGTACACCAGTGATGATCCATAGTACACCAGTGATGATCCATAGTACACCAGTGATGGCCCATAGTACATCAGTGATGATCCACAGTACATCAGTGATGATCCACAGTACATCAGTGATGATCCACAGTACATCAGTGATGATCCATAGTACACCAGTGATGGTCCATAGTACATCAGTGATGATCCACAGTACATCAGTGATGATCCACAGTACATCAGGGATGGTCCATAGTACATCAGTGATGATCCATAGTACACCAGTGATGATCCATAGTACACCAGTGATGATCAATAGTACACCAATGATGATCCACAGTACATCAGTGATGGTCCATAGAACATCAGTGATGATCCACAGTACATCAGTGATGGTCCACAGTACATCAGGGATGGTCCTCAGTACATCAGTGATGATCCACAGTACATCAGTGATGATCCACAATACATCAGTGATGATCCACAGTACATCAGGGATGGTATACAGTACATCAGTGATGATCCATAGTACATCAGTGATGGCCCAAAGTACATCAGTGATGATCCATAGTACATCAGTGATGATCCATAGTACACCAGTGATGATCCTCAGTACATCAGTGATGATCCACAGTACATCAGTGATGATCCACAGTACATCAGTGATGATCCGCAGTACATCGGGGATGATCCACAGTACATCGGGGATGGTCCATAGTACATCAGTGATGGTCCATAGTACATCAGTGATGATCCACAGTACACCAGTGATGATCCATAGTACACCAGTGATGGTCCATAGTACATCAGTGATGATCTATAGTACATCAGTGATGATCCACAGTACATCAGTGATGATCCACAGTACATCAGTGATGATCTTTAGTACATCAATGATCATCCACAGTACATCAGTGATGGTCCATAGAACATCAGTGATGATCCACAGTACATCAGTGATGGTCCACAGTACATCAGTAATGGTCCACAGTACATCAGGGATGGTCCATAGTACAACAGGGATGGTCCATAGTACATCAGTGATGATCCATAGTACACCTGTGATGGCCCATAGTACACCTGTGATGGCCCATACTACATCAGTGATGATCCACAGTACATCAGTGATGATCCACAGTACATCAGTGATGATCCTCAGTACATCAGTGATGATCCACAGTACATCAGGGATGGTCCACAGTACATCAGTGATGATCCACAGTACATCAGTGATAATCCAAAGTACATCAGTGATGATCCACAGTACATCAGGGATGGTCCATAGTACATCAGTGATGATCCATAGTACATAGGTAATGATCCACAGCAAATCAGTGATGATCCACAGTGCATCAGTGATGATCCTCAGTACATCAGTGATAATCCAAAGTACATCAGTGATGATCCACAGTACATCAGGGATGGTCCATAGTACATCAGTGATGATCCACAGTACATCAGGGATGGTCCATAGTACATCAGTGATGATCCACAGTACATAAGTGATGATCCATAGTACATCAGTGATGATCCATAGTTCATCAGTGATGATCCACAGTACATCAGTGATGGTCCATAGTACATCAGTGATGATCTATAGTACATCAGTGATGATCTATAGTACATCAGTGATGATCTATAGTACATAAGTGATGATCCACAGTACATCAGTGATGATCCTCAGTACATCAGTGATGATCCACAGTACATCAGTGATGATCCACAGTACATCAGGGATGGTCCACAGTACATCAGTGATGATCCACAGTACAAATGATGATCCATAGTACATCAGTGATGATCCTCAGTACATCAGTGATGATCCATAGTACATCAGTGATGATCCATAGTACACCAGTGATGGCCCATAGTACCTCAGTGATGATCTATAGTACATCAGTGATGATTCACAGTACATCAGTGATGATCCATAGTACACCAGTGATGATCCATAGTACATCAGTGATGGCTCATAGTACATCAGTGATGATCCATAGTACATCAGTGATGATTCATAGTACATCAGTAATGATCCACAGTAAATCAGTGATGATCCACAGTGCATCAGTGATGATCCACAGTACATCAGTGATGATCCACAGTACAAGGGATGATCCATAGTACATCAGTGATGATCCTCAGTACATCAGTGATAATCCAAAGTACATCAGTGATGATCCACAGTACATCAGGGATGGTCCATAGTACATCAGTGATGATCCACAGTACATCAGTGATGGTCCACAGTACATCAGGGATGGTCCTCCATACATCGGTGATGATCCATAGTACATCAGTGATGATCCTCAGTACATCAGTGATAATCCAAAGTACATCAGTGATGATCCACAGTACATCAGGGATGGTCCATAGTACATCAGTGATGATCCACAGTACATCAGGGATGGTCCATAGTACATCAGTGATGATCCACGGTACATAAGTGATGATCCATAGTACATCAGTGATGATCCATAGTACATCAGTGATGATCCACAGTACATCAGTGATGGTCCATAGTACATCAGTGATGATCTATAGTACATCAGTGATGATCTATAGTACATCAGTGATGATCCACAGTACATCAGTGATGATCCTCAGTACATCAGTGATGATCCACAGTACATCAGTGATGATCCACAGTACATCAGGGATGGTCCACAGTACATCAGTGATGATCCACAGTACAAATGATGATCCATAGTACATCAGTGATGATCCACAGTACATCAGTGATGGTCCACAGTACATCAGGGACGGTCCACAGTACATCAGTGATGATCCACAATACATCAGTGATGATCCACAGTACATCAGGGATGGTCCACAGTACATCATTTATGATCCATAGTACACCAGTAATGGCCCAAAGTACATCAGTGATGATCTATAGTACATCAGTGATGATCCATAGTACATCAGTGATGATCCATTGTACATCAGTGATTATCCATAGTACATCAGTGATGGTCCATAGTACATCAGTGATGATCCACAGTACACCAGTGATGATCCATAGTACACCAGTGATGGTCCATAGTACACCAGTGATGGTCCATAGTACATCAGTGATGATCTATAGTACATCAGTGATGATCCACAGTACATCAGTGATGATCCACAGTACATCAGTGATGATCTATAGTACATCAGTGATGATCCACAGTACATCAGTGATGGTCCATAGAACATCAGTGATGATCCACAGTAAATCAGTGATGGTCCACAGTACATCAATAATGGTCCACAGTACATCAGGGATGGTCCATAGTACAACAGGGATGGTCCATAGTACATCAGTGATGATCCATAGTACACCTTTGATGGCCCATAGTACACCTGTGATGGCCCATACTACATCAGTGATGATCCACAGTACATCAGTGATGATCCACAGTACATCAATGATGATCCTCAGTACATCAGTGATGATCCACAGTACATCAGGGATGGTCCACAGTATATTAGTGATCATCCACAGTACATCAGTGATAATCCAAAGTACATCAGTGATGATCCACAGTACATGAGGGATGGTCCATAGTACATCAGTGATGATCCATAGTACATAGGTAATGATCCACAGTAAATCAGTGATGATCCACAGTGCATCAGTGATGATCCACAGTACATCAGTGATGATCCACAGTACAAGTGATGATCCATAGTACATCAGTGATGATCCTCAGTACATCAGTGATAATCCAAAGAACATCAGTGATGATCCACAGTACATCAGGGATGGTCCATAGTACATCAGTGATGATCCACAGTACATCAGGGATGGTCCATAGTACATCAGTGATGATCCACAGTACATAAGTGATGATCCATAGTACATCAGTGATGATCCATAGTTCATCAGTGATGATCCACAGTACATCAGTGATGGTCCATAGTACATCAGTGATGATCTATAGTACATCAGTGATGATCTATAGTACATCAGTGATGATCCACAGTACATCAGTGATGATCCTCAGTACATCAGTGATGATCCACAGTACATCAGTGATGATCCACAGTACATCAGGGATGGTCCACAGTACATCAGTGATGATCCACAGTACAAATGATGATCCATAGTACATCAGTGATGATCCTCAGTACATCAGTGATGATCCATAGTACATCAGTGATGAGCCATAGTACACCAGTGATGGCCCATAGTACATCAGTGATGATCTATAGTACATCAGTGATGATCCACAGTACATCAGTGATGATCCATAGTACACCAGTGATGATCCATAGTACATCAGTGATGGCTCATAGTACATCAGTGATGATCCATAGTACATCAGTGATGATCCATAGTACATCAGTAATGATCCACAGTAAATCAGTGATGATCCACAGTGCATCAGTGATGATCCACAGTACATCAGTGATGATCCACAGTACAAGGGATGATCCATAGTACATCAGTGATGATCCTCAGTACATCAGTGATAATCCAAAGTACATCAGTGATGATCCACAGTACATCAGGGATGGTCCATAGTACATCAGTGATGATCCACAGTACATCAGTGATGGTCCACAGTACATCAGTGATGGTCCACAGTACATCAGTGATGATCCACAGTACATCAGGGATGGTCCACAGTACATCAATGATGATCCACAGTACAAATGATGATCCATAGTACATCAGTGATGATCCATAGTACACCAGTGATGGCCCAAAGTACATCAGTGATGATCTATAGTACATCAGTGATGATCCATAGTACATCAGTGATGATCCTCATTACATCAGTGATGATCCACAGTACATAAGTGATGATCCATAGTACATCAGTGATGATCCATAGTACATCAGTGATGATCCACAGTACATCAGTGATGGTCCATAGTACATCAGTGATGATCTATAGTACATCAGTGATGATCTATAGTACATCAGTGATGATCCACAGTACATCAGTGATGATCCTCAGTACATCAGTGATGATCCACAGTACATCAGTGATGATCCACAGTACATCAGGGATGGTCCACAGTACATCAATGATGATCCACAGTACAAATGATGATCCATAGTACATCAGTGATGATCCACAGTACATCAGTGATGGTCCATAGTACATCAGTGATGATCCACAGTACATCAGTGATGGTCCACAGTACATCAGGGATGATCCACAGTACATCAGTGATGATCCACAGTACATCAGGGATGGTCCACAGTACATCATTGATGATCCATAGTACACCAGTGATGGCCCAAAGTACATCAGTGATGATCTATAGTACATCAGTGATGATCCATAGTACATCAGTGATGATCCATAGTACATCAGTGATTATCCATAGTACACCAGTGATGATCCATAGTACACCAGTGATGATCCTCAGTACATCAGTGATGATCCATAGTACACCAGTGATGGCCCATAGTACACCAGTGATGGTCCATAGTACATCAGTGATGATCCACAGTACATCAGTGATGATCCACAGTACATCAGTGATGATCCATAGTACACCAGTGATGGTCCATAGTACACCAGTGATGATCCATAGTGCACCAGTGATGGTCCATAGTACATCAGTGATGATCTATAGTACATCAGTGATGATCCACAGTACATCAGTGATGGTCCATAGAACATCAGTGATGATCCACAGTACATCAGTGATGGTCCACAGTACATCAGGGATGGTCCTCAGTACATCAGTGATGATCCACAGTACATTAGTGATGATCCACAATACATCAGTGATGATCCACAGTACATCAGGGATGGTCCACAGTACATCAGTGATGATCCATAGTACATCAGTGATGATCCATAGTACACCAGTGATGGTCCATAGTACACCAGTGATGATCCATAGTGCACCAGTGATGGCCCAAAGTACATCAGTGATGATCCATAGTACATCAGTGATGATCCATAGTACACCAGTGATGATCCTCAGTACATCAGTGATGATCCACAGTACATCAGTGATGATCCACAGTACATCAGTGATGATCCACAGTACATCAGTGATGATCCACAGTACATCAGTGATGATCCACAGTACATCAGTGATGATCTATAGTACATCAGTGATGATCCACAGTACATCAGTGATGGTCCATAGAACATCAGTGATGATGCACAGTACATCAGTGATGGTCCACAGTACATCAGTAATGGTCCACAGTACATCAGGGATGGTCCATAGTACATCAGGGATGGTCCATAGTACATCAGTGATGATCCATAGTACACCTGTGATGATCCACAGTACATCAGTGATGATCTATAGTACATCAGTGATGATCCACAGTACATCAGTGATGGTCCATAGAACATCAGTGATGATGCACAGTACATCAGTGATGGTCCACAGTACATCAGTAATGGTCCACAGTACATCAGGGATGGTCCATAGTACATCAGGGATGGTCCATAGTACATCAGTGATGATCCATAGTACACCAGTGATGATCCACAGTACATCAGTGATGATCCACAATACATCAGTGATGATCCACAGTACATCAGGGATGGTCCACAGTACATCATTGATGATCCATAGTACACCAGTGATGGCCCAAAGTACATCAGTGATGATCTATAGTACATCAGTGATGATCCATAGTACATCAGTGATGATCCATAGTACATCAGTGATTATCCATAGTACACCAGTGATGATCCATAGTACACCAGTGATGATCCTCAGTACATCAGTGATGATCCATAGTACACCAGTGATGGCCCATAGTACACCAGTGATGGTCCATAGTACATCAGTGATGATCCACAGTACATCAGTGATGATCCACAGTACATCAGTGATGATCCATAGTACACCAGTGATGGTCCATAGTACACCAGTGATGATCCATAGTGCACCAGTGATGGTCCATAGTACATCAGTGATGATCTATAGTACATCAGTGATGATCCACAGTACATCAGTGATGGTCCATAGAACATCAGTGATGATCCACAGTACATCAGTGATGGTCCACAGTACATCAGGGATGGTCCTCAGTACATCAGTGATGATCCACAGTACATTAGTGATGATCCACAATACATCAGTGATGATCCACAGTACATCAGGGATGGTCCACAGTACATCAGTGATGATCCATAGTACATCAGTGATGATCCATAGTACACCAGTGATGGTCCATAGTACACCAGTGATGATCCATAGTGCACCAGTGATGGCCCAAAGTACATCAGTGATGATCCATAGTACATCAGTGATGATCCATAGTACACCAGTGATGATCCTCAGTACATCAGTGATGATCCACAGTACATCAGTGATGATCCACAGTACATCAGTGATGATCCACAGTACATCAGTGATGATCCACAGTACATCAGTGATGATCTATAGTACATCAGTGATGATCCACAGTACATCAGTGATGGTCCATAGAACATCAGTGATGATGCACAGTACATCAGTGATGGTCCACAGTACATCAGTAATGGTCCACAGTACATCAGGGATGGTCCATAGTACATCAGGGATGGTCCATAGTACATCAGTGATGATCCATAGTACACCTGTGATGATCCACAGTACATCAGTGATGATCTATAGTACATCAGTGATGATCCACAGTACATCAGTGATGGTCCATAGAACATCAGTGATGATGCACAGTACATCAGTGATGGTCCACAGTACATCAGTAATGGTCCACAGTACATCAGGGATGGTCCATAGTACATCAGGGATGGTCCATAGTACATCAGTGATGATCCATAGTACACCAGTGATGATCCACAGTACATCAGTGATGATCCACAATACATCAGTGATGATCCACAGTACATCAGGGATGGTCCACAGTACATCAGTGATGATCCATAGTACACCAGTGATGGCCCAAAGTACATCAGTGATGATCCATAGTACATCAGTGATGATCCATAGTACACCAGTGATGATCCTCAGTACATCAGTTATGATCCACAGTACATCAGTGATGATCCACAGTACATCAGTGATGATCCACAGTACATCAGTGATGATCCACAGTACATCAGTGATGATCTATAGTACATCAGTGATGATCCACAGTACATCAGTGATGGTCCATAGAACATCAGTGATGATGCACAGTACATCAGTGATGGTCCACAGTACATCAGTAATGGTCCACAGTACATCAGGGATGGTCCATAGTACATCAGGGATGGTCCATAGTACATCAGTGATGATCCATAGTACACCTGTGATGGCCCATAGTACACCTGTGATGGCCCATAGTACATCAGTGATGATCCACAGTACATCAGTGATAATCCACAGTACATCAGTGATGATCCTCAGTACATCAGTGATGATCCACAGTACATCAGGGATGGTCCACTGTACATCAGTGATGATCCACAGTACACCAGTGATGATCCATAGTACACCAGTGATGATCCATAGTACATCAGTGATGATCCATAGTACACCAGTGATGATCCACAGTACATCAGTGATGATCCACAGTACATCAGTGATGGCCCATAGTACATCAGTGATGATCCATAGTACATCAGTGATGATCCACAGTACATCAGTGATGATCCATAGTACACCAGTGATGGCCCATAGTACATCTGTGATGATCTATAGTACATCAGTGATGATCCTCAGTACATCAGGGATGGTCCATAGTACATCAGGGATGGTCCATAGTACACCAGTGATGATCCATAGTACACCCGTGATGGCTCATAGTACATCAGTGATGATCCACAGTACATCAGTGATGATCCACAGTACATCAGTGATGATCCTCCGTATATCAGTGATGATCCACAGTACATCAGTGATGATCCACAGTACATCAGGGATGGTCCACAGTACATCAGTGATGATCCTCAGTACATCAGTGATGATCCATAGTACATCAGTGATGATCCTCAGTACATCAGTGATAATCCAAAGTACATCAGTGATGATCCACAGTACATCAGATATCTGCTGGGAGACAGACAGAGGAAGGATGCAAGTCTGATGCACCATCATCTTCACCCTCATCATCATCATCATCATCCTCATCGGTATCCTCATCAGCAGCATCTTCCTCATCATCATCCTCATCCTCATTCACATCATCATCCTCATCCTCCTCTCAGCATCACCACCAGTTGTCCTGGCAAACCCGACAACTAGGTAAGTATACCGGGCTCCTCCATCAGCTAGCTGATCCAGGGCAGACCCGATCGCCTCTAGAGGGATCAGGAAGGAATTTTTTCCCCCGCTCTAGCACTATTGGCCCGTGCTTGGCTGGGGTTTTTCGCCTTCCTCTGGATCAACGGGGGGATTAGATAGTTGGGGAGCAGCGCCGTCTACACCAGGATCATCATCATCATCATCATCAGTCGTCCATCAAACCTGATAACCAGGTAAGTATATCGGACTCCTTCCATTAGCGGGAAGGTCAGGGTAGCTCCAACCGCCTCCAGGGATCAGGAAGGAATCATCATCACTAGGATCATCATCAGCATTGGATCATCATCAGCATTGGATCATCATCACTATCGGATCATCATCACTATCGGATCATCATCACTATCGGATCATCATCACTATCGGATCATTCATCACTATCGGATCATCATCCTTGTCAAGATCAAACACCAACCTCAAGTATTAGCACACCTCAGCAGCTCTCTCATCGCATCGCTCATCATCATCATCATCAACATCAGGATCATCATCGTTATCAACATCATCTCATCGCCTCATCATTATCAGCACTTTTTCAACATGGTTAATATTATATACTCAGCCGACACCATCCAAAGCCTAAAGAACTTTGCCACAACACTACCAACACCCATCCAAAAAAAATTACAAAAAGAACGAATCGTAAGAATCAGTTGACTATCAACAGGAAAAAACAGAGCACCATGGCATCTACAACATCTATCAAGTGCCCTAATCAACACAAGATCTGCAGTCAAACACAGACAGGAAATCCATGATTTCATAACCCAACACAACATAGACTGCCTCTTCATCACGGAAAGCTGGCTAACACCCAACTGCAATACCATCCTAGCAGAACTAGTGCCGGAGAACTACCGCATCCTAACGGAGCATAGAACAGGACAAAGAGGAGGAGGCCTAGCAGTAATTTACAAAGACCACCTTACGTTCATCAAACCAACTCTACAGAACTCATTGCCTTTCATGGAAACACTCACTCTGCAACTACAAACTACACCCCAGGATACCATCCACATACTGCTCTGCTACAGACCACCGGGACCCAAGACACACCTCCTCAGACATTTAAACAAATTTTTCTCGACATACACCATGAAAACCAAAAATCTGCTGCTACTTGGAGACTTCAACCTTTGGGCCAACTCCCCCGAAGACCCTATCGCCACTGCCTGCATCGACCAACTAGAAAAACTAGGCTTGCAACAATTGATAAATACTCCTACTCATGTATCAGGTCACACTCTTGACCTAATTTTCAAACAAGATATGGACATCAACACACTGGACAACCAGCCTCTACCATGGACAGACCAACATGCCATCAAGTTTACTATAACGACCAACACGGCCCTCCAAAAATCAATACAATCAGCAACAACACACTGGACAAGATCACAGAAGAAACTATACTCTGAGCTTTTCAAAACCACGCTATTGAACAATATGGAAATGCTAAACCAAAACCACTCAACAGAAGAAACACTCAACTTCCTGAACAATGCTTTGCTACAGACAGCAGATACAGTTGCTCCAAGACGCAGAGCACTCATCTGCAAAAACAATGCAGGCTGGTTCAATGACGCTCTTACTTTACTGAAACAAGAACGCAGAAGAGCAGAAGGAGCCTGGAGAAGAAATGCAACAAAGGAGAACTACACAATCTACAAAGCACTCACTAGGAAATATCATAAAGCAATCTTCAAAGCAAAAAGAGACCATTTCGCAAACACCATCGCAAAAGCCCTAAACCGCCCCCGCGAACTCTTCAAACAAGTAGCTCAGACCATGAATCCCACCTGTTTGGAGTCTTCAGCAAATGAAACACAGGAATTCTGCAATGAACTATCCAATTTTTTTATCGACAAAATTGATAACATTAGGAAAATAATTCAGCAGGAAAAATCAAACAACCCCACACAGCCAGAGGAAGAAAAGAACCAGATAAATATTCTGCAATCAAAGAAATTTACTCTGGTCCCAATTACAATCGACACTACTAAAAACATCATCAGAAGCCTCCGAGATAGCACTTCACCGAACGACATCATTCCGGCAAAACTGCTGAAAGAATGTACCGACATCTTGGCACCCCACATAACACACTTCATCAACCAATCGTTCAAAGAAGGTATTGTGCCGACTTCCCTTAAACAAGGAATAATCAAACCCCTCCTAAAGAAACCTAACCTTGACCCGAATGACCCAAATTTTAGAAGACCGGTAACAAGCCTGACCACCATCTCCAAGATTATCGAGAAAGTTGTAACACAACAGTTACAACTTCATTTGGATACCCACAATCTCCTGGACCCACTTCAATCGGGGTTCCGCCCAGGCCATGGGACGGAAACGGCACTTCTCAAAATATGGGACGACGTACTAGAAGCAGCAGATGACGGAGAATCATGTCTCCTGGTGCTGCTGGACCTCAGTGCAGCCTTTGACACAGTAGATCACAAAATCCTACTTACGCGTCTCACCGAAGTAGCAGGAGTCGCAGACACGGACCTACCATGGTTCGCATCCTTCTTAGAAAACCGATCCCAGACAGTGAAACTGGGAGCCTTTACCTCGGCACCACGCACAAATACATGCGGAGTCCCTCAAGGATTACCCCTGTCACCGGTACTCTTCAACATCTACCTTCGGCCACTCCTCAAAATCATCAGTGAACAGGACATGCGTTATCACTCCTATGCAGATGACACTCAACTATACTTTCGCATCAACAACAAAAAAGATCAATATTACGGACTGGAAAAATGCCTTACATTGATCAACAATTGGATGACAGAGAGCTCCCTCAAGCTTAATGGATCCAAAACAGAACTGCTCATTTTCCACGCTAACCGAAAGAAAAACGCCAGGACCACATGGACGCCACCCACCATCCTGGGACAAAACATAACTCCAAGCACCAAAGTTAAAAGCCTGGGAGTTATCTTTGACTCAGACATGACTATGGACGCACAAATAGGATCAGTAGTCAGTGCATCCCACCACCTTCTCCGCCTGCTACGAAGACTTATCCCGTTCATCCCGGAAAAAGACAGAGCAGTAGTAGTCGGAACCATTATCAATTCACGGCTTGACTACGCTAACTCACTTTACCTAGGACTACCCAAATACCAAGTTGCACGTCTACAAGTCGTCCAAAACACAGCAGCCAGACTGGTAACAGAGAAAAAACCCTGGGAATCAATCGCACCATCCCTGAAAAGCCTCCATTGGCTAGCCGTAAAGGATCGGATCACATTCAAGACCCTCTGCCTCACCCACAAATGCGCACAAGGAAACGCTCCTGAATACTTATGCGAGAAAATAAAACACTACACCACTACTCGTGACCTTCGATCAACTAACCAAAACCTCCTCCACATCCCCAAGACCCGCTACAAAGCCAAGGGAGAACGAAGGTTTGCTGTCCAAGGACCAAGGCTATGGAATGCGCTACCCACGAATATCCGCATGGAAGAAAACCATCGGGCCTTCCGGAAAATACTAAAGACCCATCTCTTCTAACGATCTCAACGACACTGGATGCAAAGCGCCTTGAGGCGATTTAGTTCGCAATTGCAGCGCTATACAAGTTACTCACTCACTCACACTCATCAGGGATGGTCCATAGTACATCAGTGATGATCCACAGTACATCAGGGATGGTCCATAGTACATCAAAGATGATCCACAGTACATAAGTGATGATCCATAGTACATCAGTGATGATCTATAGTTCATCAGTGATGATCCACAGTACATCAGTGATGGTCCATAGTACATCAGTGATGATCCTCAGTACATCAGTGATGATCCACAGTACATCAGTGATGATCCACAGTACATCAGTGATGATCCTCAGTACATCAGTGATGATCCATAGTACACCAGTGATGGTCCATAGTACATCAGTGATGATCTATAGTACATCAGTGATGATCCACAGTACATCAGTGATGATCCACAGTACATCAGTGATAAACCATAGTACACCAGTGATGATCCACAGTACATCAGTGATGATCCATAGTACATCAGTGATGATCCATAGTACATCAGTGATGATCCATAGTACACCTGTGATGGCCCATAGTACATCAGTGATGGCTCATAGTACATCAGTGATGATCCACAGTACATCAGTGATGATCCTCAGGACATCAGGGATGGTCCATAGTACATCAGTGATGATCCATAGTACACCAGTGATGATCCATTGTACACCCGTGATGGCCCATAGTACACCCGTGATGATCCACAGTACATCAGTGATGATCCACAGTACATCAGTGATGATCCACAGTACATCAGGGATGGTCCACAGTACATCAGTGATGATCCATAGTACATCAGTGATGATCCATAGTACATCAGTGATGATCCTCAGTACATCAGTGATGATCCATAGTACATCAGTGATGATCCATAGTACACCAGTGATGGCCCATAGTACATCAGTGATGATCTATAGTACATCAGTGATGATCCACAGTACATCAGGGATGGTCCATAGTACATCAGGGATGGTCCATAGTACATCAGTGATGATCCATAGTACACCTGTGATGGCCCATAGTACACCTGTGATGGCCCACAGTACATCAGTGATGATCCACAGTACATCAGTGATGATCCACAGTACATCAGTGATGGTCCACAGTACATCAGTGATGATCCACAGTACACCAGTGATGATCCACAGTACATCAGTGATGATCCATAGTACACCAGTGATGATCCATAGTACATCAGTGATGATCCATAGTACATCAGTGATGATCCATAGTACATCAGTGATGATCCATAGTACATCAGTGATGATCAATAGTACACCAGTGATGGTCCATAGTACACCAGTGATGAACCATAGTACATCAGTGATGATCCACAGTACATCAGTGATGATCCTCAGTACATCAGTGATGATCCACAGTACATCAGTGATGATCAACAGTACATCAGTGATGATCCACAGTACATCAGTGATGGTCCATAGTACACCAGTGATGATCCATAGTACACCAGTGATGGCCCATAGTACACCACTGATGGCCCATAGTACATCAGTGATGATCTATAGTACATCAGTGATGATCCACAGTACATCAGTGATGATCCACAGTACATCAGTGATGGTCCACAGTACACCAGTGATGGTCCACAGTACATCAGGGATGGTCCATAGTACATCAGGGATGGTCCATAGTACATCAGTGATGATCCATAGTACACCTGTGATGGCCCATAGTACACCTGTGATGGCCCATAGTACATGATTGATGATCCACAGTACACCAGTGATGATCCATAGTACACCAGTGATGATCCTCAGTACATCAGTGATGATCCATAGTACATCAGTGATGATCCATAGTACACCAGTGATGGCCCATAGTACGTCAGTGATGATCTATAGTACATCAGTGATGATACATAGTACATCAGTGATGGCCCAAAGTACATCAGTGATGATCTATAGTACATCAGTGATGATCCATAGTACATCAGTGATGATCCATAGTACATCAGTGATGATCCATATTACACCAGTGATGATCCATAGTACACCAGTGATTATCCTCAGTACATCAGTGATGATCCACAGTACATCAGTGATGATCCACAGTACATCAGTGATGATCCACAGTACATCGAGGATGATCCACAGTACATCAGTGATGGTCCATAGTACATCAGTGATGGTCCATAGTACACCAGTGATGATCCACAGTACATCAGTGATGATCCACAGTACATCAGTGATGATCCACAGTACATCAGTGATGATCCATAGTACATCAGTGATGATCCTCAGTATATCAGTGATAATCCACAGTACATCAGTGATAATCCACAGTACATCAGTGATGATCCACAGTACATCAGGGATGGTCATTAGTACATCAGGGATGATCCACAGTATATCAGGGATAGTCCATAGTACATCAGTGATGATCCCTCGTACATCAGTGATGATCCATAGTACACCAGTGATGATCCTCAGTACACCAGTGATGATCCTCAGTACATCAGTGATGATCCACAGTACATCAGTGATGATCCACAGTACATCGGGGATTGTCCACAGTACATCAGTGATGGTCCATAGTACACCAGTGATGGTCCATAGTTCACCAGTGATGATCCATAGTACACCAGTGATGATCCATAGTACACCAGTGATGATCTATATTACATCAGTGATGATCTATAATACATCAGTGATGATCTATAGTACACCAGTGATGATCTATATTACATCAGTGATGATCTATAGTACATCAGTGATGATCCACAGTACATCAGTGATGGTCCATAGAACATTAGTGATGATCCACAGTACATCAGTGATGGTCCACAGTACATCAGTGATGGTCCACAGTACATCAGTGATGGCCCAAAGTACATCAGTGATGATCTATAGTACATCAGTGATGATCCATAGTACATCAGTGATGATCCATAGTACATCAGTGATGATCCATAGTACATCAGTGATGATCCATAGTACACCAGTGATGATCCACAGTACATCAGTGATGATCCACAATACATCAGTGATGATCCACAGTACATCAGTGATGATCCACAGTACATCGAGGATGGTCCACAGTACATCAGTGATGGTCCATAGTACATCAGTGATGGCCCATAGTACACCAGTGATGGTCCATAGAACATCAGTGATGATCCACAGTACATCAGTGATGGTCCACAGTACATCAGTGATGGTCCACAGTACATCAGTGATAATCCACAGTACATCAGTGATGATCCACAGTACATCAGGGATGGTCCATAGTACATCAGTGATGATCCATAGAACATCAGTGATGATCCATAGTACATCAGTGATGATCTATAGTACATCAGTGATGATCCACAGTACATCAGTGATGATCCATAGTACATCAGTGATGATCCTCAGTACATCAGTGACGATCCACAGTACATCAGTGATGATCCACAGTACATCAGTGATGATCTATAGTACATCAGTGATGATCCACAGTACATCAGTGATGATCCTCAGTACATCAGTGATGATCCACAGTACAAGTGATGATCCATAGTACATCAGTGATGATCCTCAGTACATCAGTGATAATCCACAGTATATCAGTGATAATCCACAGTACATCAGTGATGATCCACAGTACATCAGTGATAATCCACAGTACATCAGTGATGATCCACAGTACATCAGGGATGGTCCATAGTACATCAGGGATGATCCACAGTACATCAGGGATGGTCCATAGTACATCAGTGATGATCCACAGTACATCAGTGATGATCCATAGTACATCAGTGATGATCCACAGTACATCAGTGACGGTCCATAGTACATCAGTGATGGTCCATAGTACATCAGTGATGATATATAGTACACCAGTGATGATCCATAGTACATCAGTGATGATCCATAGTACATCAGTAATGATCCACAGTAAATCACTGATGATCCACAGTACATCAGTGATGATCCACAGTACAAGTGATGATCCACAGTACAAGTGATGATCCATAGTACATCAGGGATGGTCCATAGTACATCAGTGATGGTACACAGTACATCAGTGATGATCCACAGTACATCAGTGATGATCCATAGTACATCAGTGATGATCCTCAGTACATCAGTGATGATCCACAGTACATCAGTGATGATCCACAGTACATCAGTGATGATCTATAGTACATCAGTGATGATCCACAGTACATCAGTGATGATCCATAGTACATCAGTGATGATCCTCAGTACATCAGTGATGATCCACAGTACATCAGTGATGATCCACAGTACATCAGGGATGGTCCACAGTACATCAGTGATGATCCATAGTACACCAGTGATGATCCATAGTACATCAGTGATGATCCACAGTACATCAGTGATGGCCCACAGTACATCAATGATGGCTCATAGTACATCACTGATGATCCATAGTACAACAGTGATGGCCCATAGTACATCAGTGATGATCTATAGTACATCAGTGATGGCTCATAGTACATCACTGATGATCCATAGTACACCAGTGATGGCCCATAGTACATCAGTGATGATCTATAGTACATCAGTGATGATCCTCAGTACATCAGTGATGATCCACAGTACATCAGTGATGATCCACAGTACATCAGTGATGATCTACAGTACATCAGTGATGATCCATAGTACATCAGTGATGATCCTCAGTATATCAGTGATAATCCACAGTACATCAGTGATAATCCGCAGTACATCAGTGATGATCCACAGTACATCAGGGATGGTCCATAGTACATCAGGGATGATCCACAGTACATCAGGGATTGTCCATAGTACATCAGTGATGATCCATAGTACACCAGTGATGATCCTCAGTACACCAGTGATGATCCTCAGTACATCAGTGATGATCCACAGTACATCAGTGATGATCCACAGTACATCGGGTATGATCCACAGTACATTGGGGATGGTCCACAGTACATCAGTGATGGTCCATAGTACACCAGTGATGGTCCATAGTACACCAGTGATGATCCATAGTACACCAGTGATGATCTATAGTACATCAGTGATGATCCACAGTACATCAGTGATGATCCACAGTACATCAGTGATGATCTATAGTACATCAGTGATGATCCATAGTACATCAGTGATGATCCATAGTACATCAGTGATGATCCTCAGTACATCAGTGATGATCCACAGTACATCAGTGATGATCCACAGTACATCAGGGATGGTCCACAATACATCAGTGATGATCCTCAATATATCAGTGATAATCCACAGTACATCAGTGAAGATCCACAGTACATCAGGGATGGTCCATAGTACATCAGGGATGGTCCACAGTACATCAGGGATGGTCCACAGTACATCAGGGATGGTCCATAGTACATCAGTGATGATCCATAGTACATCAGTGATGATCCATAGTACAACAGTGATGATCCTCAGTACACCAGTGATGATCCTCAGTACATCAGTGATGATCCACAGTACATCAGTGATGATCCACAGTACATCGGGGATGGTCCACAGTACATCAGTGATGGTCCATAGTACACCAGTGATGGTCCATAGTACACCAGTGATGATCCATAGTACACCAGTGATGATCCATAGTACACCAGTGATGATCTATAGTACATCAGTGATGATCCACAGTACATCAGTGATGATCTATAGTACATCAGTGATGATCCACAGTACATCAGTGATGGTCCATAGAACATCAGTGATGATCCTCAGTACATCAGTGATGGTCCACAGTACCAGTACATCAGTGATGGTCCACAGTACATCAGGGATGGTCCTCAATACATCAGTGATGATCCACAGTACATCAGTGATGATCCACAGTACATCAGGGATGGTCCACAGTACATTAGTGATGATCCATAGTACACCAGTGATGGCCCATAGTACATCAGTGATGATCTATAGTACATCAGTGATGACCCACAGTACATCAGTGATGATCCTCAGTACATCAGTGATGATCCACAGTACATCAGTGATGATCCTCAGTACATCAGTGATGATCCACAGTACATCAGTGATGATCCACAGTACATCAGTGATGGTCCATATTACATCAGTGATGGCCCATAGTACACAAGTGATGGTCCATAGTACACCAGGGATGATCCATAGTACATCAGTGATGATCCATAGTACATCAGTGATGATTCTCAGTACATCAGTGATGAACCACAGTACATCAGTGATGATCCACAGTACATCAGTGATGATCCTCAGTACATCAGTGATAATACACAGTACATCAGTGATGATCCACAGTACATCAGGGATGGTCCATAGTACATCAGTGATGATCCACAGTACATCAGTGATGGTCCACAGTACATCAGTGATGGTCCACAGTACATCAGGGATGGTCCTCAGTACACCAGTGATGATCCTCAGTACATCAGTGATGATCCACAGTACATCAGGGATGGTCCACAGTACATCAGTGATGATCCATAGTAGACCAGTGATGGCCCAAAGTACATCAGTGATGATCTATAGCAGTGTTTCTCAACTCCAGTCCTCAAGGCGCCCCAACAGGTCATGTTTTCAGGCTCTCCATTGTTTTGCACAGGTTATTTGATCAGTTTAACTGCTTTAGTAATTCCCACAGCTGTTTCATCTGAGGGAAATCCTGAAAACATGACCTGTTGGGGCGCCTTGAGGACTGGAGTTGAGAAACACTGATCTATAGTACATCAGTGATGATCCATAGTACATCAGTGATGATCCATAGTACATCAGTGATGATCCATAGTACACCAGTGATGGCCCATAGTACACCAGTGATGGCCCATAGTACATCAGTGATGATCTATAGTACATCAGTGATGATCCACAGTACATCAGTGATGATCCTCAGTACATCAGTGATAATCCACAGTACATCAGTGATGATCCACAGTACATCAGGGATGCTCCACAGTACATCAGGGATGATCCACAGTACATCAGGGATGATCCACAGTACATTAGTGATGGTCCATAGTACACCAGTGATGATCCATAGTACACCAGTGATGATCCATAGTACACCAGTGATGGCCCATAGTACACCACTGATGGCCCATAGTACATCAGTGATGATCCACAGTACATCAGTGATGGTCCACAGTACATCAGTGATGATCCACAGTACATCGAGGATGGTCGATAGTACATCAGTGATGGTCTATAGTACACCAGTGATGATCCATAGTACACCAGTGATGGCCCATAGTACACCAGTGATTATCCTCAGTACACCAGTGATTATCCACAGTACATCAGTGATGATCCACAGTACATCAGTGATGATCCACAGTACATCGAGGATGGTCGATAGTACATCAGTGATGGTCTATAGTACACCAGTGATGATCCATAGTACACCAGTGATGGCCCATAGTACACCAGTGATGATCCATAGTACATCAGTGATGATCCACAGTACATCAGTGATGGCCCACAGTACATTAGTGATGATCCACAGTACAAGTGATGATCCACAGTACAAGTGATGATCCATAGTACATCAGTGATGATCCTCAGTACATCAGTGATGATCCACAGTACATCAGTGATGATCCACAGTACATCAGTGATGGTCCACGGTACATCAGTGATAATCCACAGTACATCAGTGATGATCCACAGTACATCAGGGATGGTCCATAGTACATCAGGGATGATCCACAGTACATTAGTGATGGTCCATAGTACACCAGTGATGATCCATAGTACACCAGTGATGATCCATAGTACACCAGTGATGGCCCATAGTACACCACTGATGGCCCATAGTACATCAGTGATGATCCACAGTACATCAGGGATGGTCCATAGTACATCAGTGATGATCCACAGTACATCAGTGATGGTCCACAGTACACCAGTGATGGCCCAAAGTGCATCAGTGATGATCTATAGTACATCAGTGATGATCCATAGTACATCAGTGATGATCCTCAGTACATCAGTGATGATCCACAGTACATCAGTGATGATCCACAGTACATCAGGGATGGTCCACAGTACATCAGTGATGATCCATAGAACACCAGTGATGATCCATAGTACACTAGTGATTATCCTCAGTACACCAGTGATTATCCACAGTACATCAGTGATGATCCACAGTACATCAGTGATGATCCACAGTACATCGAGGATGGTCCACAGTACATCGAGGATGGTCCACAGTACATCAGTGATGGTCCATAGTACACCAGTGATGATCCATAGTACACAAGTGATGGCCCATAGTACACCAGTGATGGTCCATAGAACATCAGTGATGATCCACAGTACATCAGTGATGGTCCACAGAACATCAGGGATGGTCCACAGTACATCAGTGATAATCCACAGTACATCAGTGATGATCCACAGTACATCAGTGATGATCTATAGTACATCAGTGATGATCCATAGTACATCAGTGATGATCCTCAGTACATCAGTGATGATCCACAGTACATCAGTGATGATCTATAGTACATCAGTGAAGATCCACAGTACATCAGTGATGATCCATAGTACATCAGTGATAATCCTCAGTACATCAGTGATGATCCACAGTACATCAGTGATGATCCACAGTACATCAGGGATGGTCCATAGTACACCAGTGATGATCCATAGTACACCAGTGATGATCCATAGTACACCAGTGATGATCCATAGTACATCAGTGATGATCCACAGTACATCAGTGATGGCCCACAGTACATTAGTGATGATCCACAGTACAAGTGATGATCCACAGTACAAGTGATGATCCATAGTACATCAGGGATGGTCCATAGTACATCAGTGATGGTCCACAGTACATCAGTGATTATCCACAGTACATCAGTGATGATCCATAGTACATCAGTGATGATCCTCAGTACATCAGCGATGATCCACAGTACATCAGTGATGGCCCATAGTACATCAGTGATGGTCCACAGTACATCAGTGATGATCCACAGTACATCAGGGATGGTCCATAGAACATCAGTGATGATCCACAGTACATCAGTGATGGTCCACAGTACATCAGTAATGGTCCACAGTACATCAGGGATGGTCCATAGTACATCAGGGATGGTCCATAGTACATCAGGGATGGTCCATAGTACATCAGTGATGATCCATAGTACACCTGTGATGGCCCATAGTACACCTGTGATGGCCCATAGTACATCAGTGATGATCCACAGGACATCAGTGATGATCCTCAGGACATCAGTGATGATCCACAGTACATCAGTGATGATCCACAGTACATCAGGGATGGTCCATAGAACATCAGTGATGATCCACAGTACATCAGTGATGGTCCACAGTACATCAGCAATGGTCCACAGTACATCAGGGATGGTCCATAGTACATCAGGGATGGTCCATAGTACATCAGTGATGATCCATAGTACACCTGTGATGGCCCATAGTACACCTGTGATGGCCCATACTACATCAGTGATGATCCACAGGACATCAGTGATGATCCTCAGGACATCAGTGATGATCCACAGTACATCAGTGATGATCCATAGTACATCAGTGATAATCCTTAGTACATCAGTGATGATCCATAGTACACCAGTGATGATTCATAGTACACCAGTGATGGTCCATAGTACATCAGTGATGATCTATAGTACATCAGTGATGATCTATAGTACATCAGTGATGATCGACAGTACATCATTGATGATCCACAGTACACCAGTGATGGCCCATAGTACATCAGTGATGGTCCACAGTACATCAGTGATGATCTATAGTACATCAGTGATGATCCATAGAACATCAGTGATTATCCACAGTACATCAGTGATGGTCCACAGTACATCAGTGATGATCCACAGTACATCAGTGATGATCCACAGTACATCAGTGATGATCCTCAATACATCCGTGATGATCCACGGTACATCAGTGATGGTCCACAGTACATAAGTGATGGTCCATAGTACACCAGGGATGATCCATAGTACACCAGTGATGATCCATAGTACACCAGTGATGGCCCATAGTACACCAGTGATGGCCCATAGTACACCAGTGAGGGTCCATAGTACATCAGTGATGATCCACAGTACATCAGGGATGGTCCATAGTACATCAGGGATGATCCATAGTACACCAGTGATGATCCATAGTACACCAATGATGGCCCATAGTACATCAGTGATGATCTATAGTACATCAGTGATGATCCATAGTACACCAGTGATGATCCATAGTACACCAGTGATGATTCATAGTACACCAGTGATGATTCATAGTACACCAGTGATGATTCATAGTACACCAGTGATGGTCCATAGTACATCAGTGATGATCTATAGTACATCAGTGATGATCTATAGTACATCAGTGATGATCCACAGTACATCAGCGATGATCCACAGTACACCAGTGATGGCCTATAGTACACCAGTGATGGCCCATAGTACATCAGTGATGATCTATAGTACATCAGTGATGATCCTCAGTACATCAGTGATGATCCTCAGTACATCAGTGATGATCCACAGTACATCAGTGATGATCCACAGTACATCAGTGATGATCCACAGTACATCAGTGATGATCCATAGTACATCAGTGATGGCCTATAGTACATCAGTGATGATCCATAGTACACCAGTGATGATCCATAGTACACCAGGGATGATCCACAGTACATCAGTGATGATCCACAGTACATCAGAGATGGTCCATAGTACATCAGTGATGGTCCATAGTACACCAGTGATGATCCATAGTACACCAGTGATGGCCCATAGTACACCAGTGATGGCCCATAGTACATCAGTGATGATCCATAGTACATCAGTGATGACCCATAGTACATCAGTGATGATCCACAGTACATCAGTGATGATCCACAGTACATCAGTGATGGTCCATAGTACATCAGTGATGATCCACAGTACATCAGTGATAGTAACAGTACATCAGTGATGGTCCATAGTACATCAGTGATGGTCCACAGTACATCAGTGATGATCCATAGTACACCAGTGATGGCCCATAGTACACCAGTGATGGCCCATAGTACACCAGTGATGGACCATAGTACATCAGTGATGATCCACAGTACATCAGTGATGATCTATAGTACATCAGTGATGATCTATAGTACATCAGTGATGATCCACAGTACATCAGTGATGATCCACAGTACACCAGTGATGGCCCATAGTACATCAGTGATGATCCACAGTACATCAGTGATGATCCACAGTACATCAGTGATGATCCTCAGTACATCAGTGATGATCCACGGTACATTAGTGATGGTCCACGGTACATAAGTGATGGTCCATAGTACACCAGGGATTATCCATAGTACACCAGTGATGATCCATAGTACACCAGTGATGGCCCATAGTACACCAGTGAGGGTCCATAGTACATCAGTGATGATCCACAGTACATCGGGGATGGTCCATAGTACATCAGGGATGATCCATAGTACACCAGTGATGATCCATAGTACACCAATGATGGCCCATAGTACATCAGTGATGATCTATAGTACATCAGTGATGATCTATAGTACATCAGTGATGATCCACAGTACATCAGCGATGATCCACAGTACACCAGTGATGGCCCATAGTACACCAGTGATGGCCCATAGTACATCAATGATGATCTATAGTACATCAGTGATGATCCTCAGTACATCAGTGATGATCCACAGTACATCAGTGATGATCCACAGTACATCAGTGATGGTCCACAGTACATCAGTGATGATCCATAGTACATCAGTGATAGCCCATAGTACATCAGTGATGATCCATAGTACACCAGTGATGATCCATAGTACACCAGGGATGATCCACAGTACATCAGTAATGATCCACAGTACATCAGAGATGGCCCATAGTACATCAGTGATGGTCCATAGTACACCAGTGATGATCCATAGTACACCAGTGATGGCCCATAGTACACCAGTGATGGTCCACTGTACATCAGTGATGGTCCATAGTACACCAGGGATGATCCACAGTACACCAGTGATGATCCATAGTACACCAGGGATGATCCATAGTACACCAGGGATGATCCATAGTACACCAGTGATGATCCATCTTACACCAGTGATGATCCACAGTACATCAGGGATGGTCCATAGTACATCAGGGATGGTCCATAGTACATCAGGGATGATCCATAGTACACCAGTGATGATCCATAGTACACCCGTGATGGCTCAGAGTACATCAGTGATGATCCACAGTACATCAGTGATGATCCACAGTACATCAGTGATGATCCTCAGTACATCAGTGATGATCCACAGTACATCAGTGATGATCCACAGTACATCAGGGATGGTCCACAGTACAATTGATGATCCATAGTACATCAGTGATGATCCTCAGTACATCAGTGATGATCCATAGTACATCAGTGATGGCCCATAGTACATCAGTGATGATCTATAGTACATCAGTGATGATCCACAGTACATCAGTGATGATCCATAGTACACCAGTGATGATCCATAGTACATCAGTGATGGTCCACAGTACATCAGTGATGATCCATAGTACATCAGTGATGGCCCATAGTACATCAGTGATGATCCATAGTACACCAGTGATGATTCATAGTACACCAGTGATGGTCCATAGTACATCAGTGATGGCCAATAGTACATCAGTGATGATCCATAGTACACCAGTGATGATTCATAGTACACCAGTGATGGTCCATAGTACACCAGTGATGATCCATAGTACACCAGTGATGGCCCATAGTACACCAGTGATGGCCCATAGTACATCAGTGATGATCTATAGTACATCAGTTATGATCCACAGTACATCAGGGATGGTCCATAGTACACCAGTGATGGTCCATAGTACACCAGTGATGATCTATAGTACATCAGTGATAATCCACAGTACACCAGTGATGATCCACAGTACATCAGTGATGATCCACAGTACATCAGTGATGGTCCATAGATCATCAGTGATGATCCACAGTACATCAGTGATGGTCCACAGTACATCAGGGATGGTCCTCAGTACATCAGTGATGATCCACAGTACATCAGTGATGATCCACATTACACCAGTGATGGCCCAAAATACATCAGTGATGATCTATAGTACATCAGTGATGATCCAGAGTACATCAGTGATGATCCATAGTACATCAGTGATAATCCATAGTACATCAGTGATGATCCATAGTACACCAGTGATGATCCATAGTACACCAGTGATGATCCTCAGTACATCAGTGATGATCCACAGTACATCAGGGATGGTCCACAGTACATCAGTGATGATCCATAGTACACCAGTGATGATCCACAGTACATCAGTGATGGCCCATAGTACATCAGTGATGATCCATAGTACATCAGTGATGATCCACAGTACATCAGTGATGATCCATAGTACACCAGTGATGGCCCATAGTACATCAGTGATGATCTATAGTACATCAGTGATGATCCTCGGTACATCAGGGATGGTCCATAGTACATCAGGGATGGTCCATAGTACATCAGAGATGATCCATAGTACACCAGTGATGATCCATAGTACACCCGTGATGGCTCAAAGTACATCAGTGAAGATCCACAGTACATCAGTGATGATCCACAGTACATCAGTGATGATCCTCAGTACATCAGTGATGATCCTCAGTACATCAGTGATGATCCACAGTACATCAGTGATGATCCACAGTACATCAGGGATGGTCCACAGTACAAGTGATGATCCTCAGTACATCAGTGATGATCCATAGTACATCAGTGATGGCCCATAGTACATCAGTGATGATCTATATTACATCAGTGATGATCCACAGTACATCAGTGATGGCCCATAGTACATCAGTGATGGCTCATAGTACATCAGTGATGATCCATAGTACATCAGTGATGATCCACAGTACATCAGTGATGATCCACAGTACATCAGTGATGATCTATAGTACATCAGTGATGATCCTCAATACATCAGGGATGGTCCATAGTACATCAGGGATGATCCATAGTACACCAGTGATGATCCATAGTACACCCGTGATGGCCCATAGTACACCCGTGATGGCCCATAGTACATCAGTGATGATCCACAGTACATCAGTGATGATCCACAGTACATCAGTGATGATCCTCAGTACATCAGTGATGATCCACAGTACATAAGTGATGATCCACAGTACATCAGGGATGGTCCACAGTACATCAGTGATGATCCACAGTACAAGTGATTATCCATAGTACATCAGTGATGATCCTCAGTACATCAGTGATGATCTATAGTACATCAGTGATGATCTACAGTACATCAGTGATGATCCACAGTACATCAGTGATGGTCCATAGTACATCAGTGATGGTCCATAGTACACCAGGGATGATCCATAGTACATCAGTGATGATCCATATTACATCAGTCATGATCCACAGTACATCAGTCATGATCCACAGTACATCAGTGATGATCCACAGTACAAGTTATGATCCATAGTACATCAGTGATGATCCTCAGTACATCAGTGATAATCCACAGTACATCAGGGATGGTCCACAGTACATCAGTGATGATCCACAGTACATCAGTGATGATCCACAGTACATCAGTGATGATCCATAGTACATCAGTGATGATCCATAGTACACCAGTGATGATCCATAGTACATCAGTTATGATCCAAAGTAAATCAGTGATGATCCACAGTACAAGTGATGATCCATAGTACATCAGTGATGATCCTCAGTACATCAGTGATAATCCACAGTTCATCAGTGATGATCCACAGTACATCAGTGATGGTCCACAGTACATCAGTGATGATCCACAGTACATCAGTGATGATCCACAGTACATCAGGGATGGTCCACAGTACATCCGTGATGATCCATAGTACACCAGTGATGGCCCAAAGTACATCAGTGATGATCCACAGTACATCAGTGATGGTCCTCAGTACATCAGGGATGGTCCTCACTACATCAGTGATGATCCACAGTACATCAGTGATGATCCACAATACATCAGTGATGATCCACAGTACATCAGGGATGTTTCATAGTACACCAGTGATGGCCCAGAGTACACCAGTGATGGTCCATAGTTCATCAGTGATGATCTATAGTACATTAGCGATGATCCACAGTACATCAGTGATGATTCACAGTACATCAGTGATGATCTACAGTACATCAGTGATGATCCACAGTACATCAGGGATGGTCCATAGAACATCAGTGATGATCCACAGTACATCAGTGATGGTCCACAGTACATCAGTAATGGTTCACAGTACATCAGGGATGGTCCATAGTACATCAGGGATGGTCCATAGTACATCAGTGATGATCCATAGTACACCTGTGATGGCCCATAGTACACCTGTGATGGCCCACAGTACATCAGTGATGATCCACAGTACATCAGTGATGATCCACAGGACATCAGTGATGATCCTCAGGACATCAGTGATAATCCACAGTACATCAGTGATGATCCATAGTACATCAGTGATAATCCTTAGTACATCAGTGATGATCCATAGTACACAAGTGATGATCCTCAGTACATCAGTGATGATCCATAGTACATCAGTGATGATCCATAGTACACCAGTGATGGTCCACAGTACATCAGTGATGGTCCACAGTACATCAGTGATGATCCACAGTACATCAGTGATGATCCACAGTACATCGGGGATGGTCCACAGTACATCAGTGATGGTACATAGTACACCAGTGATGGTCCATAGTACACCAGTGATGGCCCATAGTACACCAGTAATGGCCCATAGTACACCAGTGATGGTCCATAGTACATCAGTGATGATCCACAGTACATCAATGATGATCCACAGTACATCAGTGATGATCCACAGTACATCAGTGACCATCCACAGTACACCTGTGATGATTCATAGTACACCAGTGATGGTCCACAGTACATCAGTGATGATCTATAGTACATTAGTGATGATCCACAGTACATCAGTGATGATCCACAGTACATCAGTGATGGTCCATAGAACATCAGTGATGATCCACAGTACATCAGTGATGGTCCACAGTACATCAGTAATGGTCCACAGTACATCAGGGATGGTCCATAGTACATCAGGGATGGTCCATAGTACATCAGGGATGATTCATAGTACACCTGTGATGGCCCATAGTACACCTGTGATGGCCCATAGTACATCAGTGATGATCCACAGTACATCAGTGATGATCCACAGTACATCAGTGATGTTCCTCAGTACATCAGTGATGATCCACAGTACATCAGGGATGGTCCACAGTACATCTGGGATGGTCCACAGTACATCAGTGATGATCCATAGTACACCAGTGATGATCCATAGTACATCAGTGATGATCCATAGTACACCAGTGATGATCCACAGTACATCAGTGATGGCCCATAGTACATCAGTGATGGCTCATAGTATATCAGTGATGATCCATAGTACACCAGTGATGGCCCATAGTACACCAGTGAGGGTCCATAGTACATCAGTGATGATCCACAGTACATCAAGGATGGTCCATAGTACATCAGGGATGGTCCATAGTACATCAGGGATGATCCATAGTACACCAGTGATGATCCATAGTACACCAATGATGGCCCATAGTACATCAGTGATGATCTATAGTACATCAGTGATGATCCATAGTACACCAGTGATGATCCATAGTACACCAGTGATGATTCATAGTACACCAGTGATGGTCCATAGTACATCAGTGATGATCTATAGTACATCAGTGATGATCCACAGTACATCAGCGATGATCCACAGTACACCAGTGATGGCCCATAGTACACCAGTGATGGCCCATAGTACATCAGTGATGATCCTCAGTACATTAGTGATGATCCACAGTACATCAGTGATGATCCACAGTACATCAGTGATGATCCATAGTACACCAGTGATGGCCCATAGTACACCAGTGATGGCCCACAGTACATCAGTGATGATCCACAGTACATCAGTGATGATCAATAGAACATCAGTGATGATCCACAGTACACCAGTGATGGCCCATAGTACACCAGTGATGGCCCATAGTACACCAGTGAAGGTCCATAGTACATCAGTGATGATCCACAGTACATCAGGGATGGTCCATAGTACATCAGGGATGGTCCATAGTACATCAGGGATGATCCATAGTACACCAGTGATGATCCATAGTACATCAGTGATGATCCACAGTACATCAGTGATGGTCCACAGTACATCAGTGATGATCCACAGTACACCAGTGAGGGTCCATAGTACATCAGTGATGATCCACAGTACACCAGTGATGGCCCATAGTACACCAGTGATGGCCCATAGTACACCAGTGAGGATCCATAGTACATCAGTGATGATCCACAGTACATCAGGGATGGTCCATAGTACATCATGGATGGTCCATAGTACATCAGGGATGATCCATAGTACACCAGTGATGATCCATAGTACACCAATGATGGCCCATAGTACATCAGTGATGATCTATAGTACATCAGTGATGATCCATAGTACACCAGGGATGATCCATAGTACACCAGTGATGATCCATAGTACACCAGTGATGACCCATAGTACACCAGTGATGACCCATAGTACATCAGTGATGATCCACAGTACATCAGTGATGGTCCACAGTACATCAGTGATGATCCACAGTACACCAGTGATGGCCCATAGTACATCAGTGATGATCTATAGTACACCAATGATGATCCACAGTACATCAGTGATGATCCACAGTACATCAGTGATGGTCCATAGTACATCAGTGATGATCCACAGTACATCAGTGATGGTCCACAGTACATCAGTGATGGTCCATAGTACACCAGGGATGATCCATAGTACACCAGTGATGATCCATAGTACACCAGTGATGGCCCATAGTACATCAGTGATAATCCACAGTACATCAGTGATGATCCACAGTACATCAGTGATGATCCACAGTACACCAGTGATGGCCCATAGTACACCAGTGATGGCCCATAGTACATCAGTGATGATCTATAGTACATCAGTGATGATCCTCAGTACATCAGTGATGATCTATAGTACATCAGTGATGATCCATAGTACACCAGTGATGATCCATAGTACACCAGTGATGATTCATAGTACACCAGTGATGGTCCATAGTACATCAGTGATGATCTATAGTACATCAGTGATGATCTATAGTACATCAGTGATGATCCACAGTACATCAGTGATGATCCACAGTACACCAGTGATGGCCCATAGTACACCAGTGATGGCCCATAGTACATCAGTGATGATCTATAGTACGTCAGTGATGGTCAATAGTACACCAGGGATGATCCATAGTACACCAGTGATGATCCATGGTACACCAGTGATGATCCATAGTACACTAGTGATGGCCAATAGTACACCAGTGATGATCCATAGTACATCAGTGATGATCCACAGTACATCAGTGATGATCCACAGTACATCGGGGATGGTCCACAATACATCAGTGATGGTCCATAGTACACCAGTGATGATCCATAGTACACTAGTGATGGCCCATAGTACACCAGTGATGGCCCATAGTACATCAGTGATGATCCACAGTACATCAGTGATGATCTATAGTACATCAGTGATGATCCATAGTACATCAGTGATGATCCACAGTACATCAGTGATGATCCACAGTACATTAGTGATGATCCACAGTACACCAGTGATGGCCCATAGTACATCAGTGATGGCCCATAGTACATCAGTGATGATCTATAGTACATCAGTGATGATCCTCAGTACATCAGTGATGATCTATAGTACATCTGTGATGATCCATAGTACACCAGTGATGATTCATAGTACACCAGTGATGATTCATAGTACACCAGTGATGATCTATAGTACATCAGTGATGATCTACAGTACATAAGTGATGATCCACAGTACACCAGTGATGATCCACAGTACACCAGTGATGATCCACAGTACACCAGTGTTGGCCCATAGTACATCAGTGATGGCCCATAGTACACCAGTGATGATCCACAGAACATCACTGATGGTCCACAGTCCATCAGTGATGATCCACAGTACATCAGTGATGATCCTCAGTACATCAGTGATGATCCATGGTACATCAGTGATGATCCTCAGTACATCAGTGATGATCCACAGTACATCAGTGATGATCCACAGTACATCAGTGATGGTCCACAGTACATCAGTGATGATCCATAGTACATCAGTGATGGCCCATAGTACATCAGTGATGATCCATAGCACACCAGGGATGATCCACAGTACATCAGTGATGATCCACAGTACATCAGAGATGGTCCATAGTACATCAGTGATGGTCCATAGTACATCAGTGATGATCCACAGAACATCACTGATGGTCCACAGTCCATCAGTGATGATCCACAGTACATCAGTGATGATCCTCAGTACATCAGTGATGGTCCACAGTACATAAGTGATGGTCCATAGTACACCAGGGATGATCCATAGTACACCAGTGATGATCCATAGTACACCAGTGATGGCCCATAGTACATCAGTGATAATCCACAGTACATCAGTGATGATCCACAGTACATCAGTGATGATCCACAGTACACCAGTGATGGCCCATAGTACACCAGTGATGGCCCATAGTACATCAGTGATGATCTATAGTACATCAGTGATGATCCTCAGTACATCAGTGATGATCTATAGTACATCAGTGATGATCCATAGTACACCAGTGATGATCCATAGTACACCAGTGATGATTCATAGTACACCAGTGATGGTCCATAGTACATCAGTGATGATCTATAGTACATCAGTGATGATCTATAGTACATCAGTGATGATCCACAGTACATCAGTGATGATCCACAGTACACCAGTGATGGCCCATAGTACACCAGTGATGGCCCATAGTACATCAGTGATGATCTATAGTACGTCAGTGATGGTCAATAGTACACCAGGGATGATCCATAGTACACCAGTGATGATCCATGGTACACCAGTGATGATCCATAGTACACTAGTGATGGCCAATAGTACACCAGTGATGATCCATAGTACATCAGTGATGATCCACAGTACATCAGTGATGATCCACAGTACATCGGGGATGGTCCACAATACATCAGTGATGGTCCATAGTACACCAGTGATGATCCATAGTACACTAGTGATGGCCCATAGTACACCAGTGATGGCCCATAGTACATCAGTGATGATCCACAGTACATCAGTGATGATCTATAGTACATCAGTGATGATCCATAGTACATCAGTGATGATCCACAGTACATCAGTGATGATCCACAGTACATTAGTGATGATCCACAGTACACCAGTGATGGCCCATAGTACATCAGTGATGGCCCATAGTACATCAGTGATGATCTATAGTACATCAGTGATGATCCTCAGTACATCAGTGATGATCTATAGTACATCTGTGATGATCCATAGTACACCAGTGATGATTCATAGTACACCAGTGATGATTCATAGTACACCAGTGATGATCTATAGTACATCAGTGATGATCTACAGTACATAAGTGATGATCCACAGTACACCAGTGATGATCCACAGTACACCAGTGATGATCCACAGTACACCAGTGTTGGCCCATAGTACATCAGTGATGGCCCATAGTACACCAGTGATGATCCACAGAACATCACTGATGGTCCACAGTCCATCAGAGATGGTCCATAGTACATCAGTGATGGTCCATAGTACATCAGTGATGATCCACAGAACATCACTGATGGTCCACAGTCCATCAGTGATGATCCACAGTACATCAGTGATGATCCTCAGTACATCAGTGATGATCCATGGTACATCAGTGATGATCCTCAGTACATCAGTGATGATCCACAGTACATCAGTGATGATCCACAGTACATCAGTGATGGTCCACAGTACATCAGTGATGATCCATAGTACATCAGTGATGGCCCATAGTACATCAGTGATGATCCATAGCACACCAGGGATGATCCACAGTACATCAGTGATGATCCACAGTACATCAGAGATGGTCCATAGTACATCAGTGATGGTCCATAGTACATCAGTGATGATCCACAGAACATCACTGATGGTCCACAGTCCATCAGTGATGATCCACAGTACATCAGTGATGATCCTCAGTACATCAGTGATGGTCCACAGTACATAAGTGATGGTCCATAGTACACCAGGGATGATCCATAGTACACCAGGGATGATCCATAGTACACCAGTGATGGCCCATAGTACACCAGTGATGGCCCATAGTACACCAGTGATGGCCCATAGCACTCCAGTGATGATCCACCGTACATCAGGGATGGTCCATAGTACATCAGGGATGGTCCATAGTACACCAGGGATGATCCATAGTACACCAATGATGGCCCATAGTACATCAGTGATGATCTATAGTACATCAGTGATGATCCATAGTACACCAGTGATGATCCATAGTACACCAGTGATGACCCATAGTACACCAGTGATGGCCCATAGTACATCAGTGATGATCCACAGTACATCAGTGATGATCCACAGTACACCAGTGATGGCCCATAGTACACCAGTGATGGCCCATAGTACATCAGTGATGATCTATAGTACATCAGTGATGATCCTCAGTACATCAGTGATGATCCATAGTACACCAGTGATGATCCATAGTACACCAGTGATGATTCATAGTACACCAGTGATGATCTATAGTACATCAGTGATGATCTATAGTAGATCAGTGATGATCCACAGTACATCAGTGATGATCCACAGTACACCAGTGATGATCCACAGTACACCAGTGATGGCCCATAGTACATCAGGGATGGTCCATAGTACATCAGGGATGGTCCATAGTACACCAGGGATGATCCATAGTACACCGATGATGGCCCATAGTACATCAGTGATGATCTATAGTACATCAGTGATGATCCATAGTACACTAGTGATGATCCATAGTACACCAGTGATGATTCATAGTACACCAGTGATGGTCCATAGTACATCAGTGATGATCTATAGTACATCAGGAATGATCCATAGTACACCAGTGATGATCCATAGTACACCAGTGATGGTCCATAGTACATCAGGGATGGTCCATAGTACACCAATGATGACCCATAGTACATCAGTGATGATCTATAGTACATCAGTGATGATCCACAGTACATCAGCGATGATCCACAGTACACCAGTGATGGCCCATAGTACATCAGTGATGATCTATAGTACATCAGTGATGATCCTCAGTACATCAGTGATGATCCACAGTACATCAGTGATGATCCACAGTACATCAGTGATGAGCCACAGTACATCAGTGATGGTCCACAGTACATCAGTGATGATCCATAGTACATCAGTGATGGCCCATAGTACATCAGTGATGATCCATAGCACACCAGGGATGATCCACAGTACATCAGTGATGATCCACAGTACATCAGAGATGGTCCATAGTACATCAGTGATGGTCCATAGTACACCAGTGATGATCCATAGTACACCAGTGATGGCCCATAGTACACCAGTGATGATCCATAGTACACCAGTGATGATCCATAGTACACCAGTGATGGCCCATAGTACACCACTGATGGCCCATAGTACATCAGTGATGATCCACATTACATCAGTGATGATCCACAGTACATCAGGGATGGTCCATGGTACATCAGGGATGGTCCATGGTACATCAGTGATGATCCATAGTACACCAGTGATGATCCATAGTACACCAGTGATGGCCCATAGTACACCAGTGAGGGTCCATAGTACATCAATGATGATCCATAGTACATCAGTGATGATCCATAGTACACCAGTGATGATCCATAGTACACCCGTGATGGCCCATAGTACATCAGTGATGATCCACAGTACATCAGTGATGATCCTCAGTACATCAGTGATGATCCACAGTACATCAGTGATGATCCACAGTACATCAGGGATGGTCCACAGTACATCAGTGATGATCCATAGTACATCAGTGATGATCCTCAGTACATCAGTGATGATCCATAGTACATCAGTGATGATCCATAGTACACCAGTGATGGCCCATAGTACATCAGTGATGATCTATAGTACATCAGTGATGATCCACAGTACATCAGTGATGATCCATAGTACCAGGGGCGTACCTAGAGCATTTGGCACCCGGGGCGGATCCTATATCTGGCACCCCCCACGGTAAAATGTAAAAACACCCCACTGTGCCCCCTGCATCCTTCAAAATCTCTTTGTCACTACTGTGTACCCGCTCTCCACAACTGCACCTCTGGACCCCTTTACATTACACAGCACCCTGCATCACTGGCCCCCTTTACATTATACAGCACCCTGCATCACTGGCCCCCTTTACATTATACAGCACCCTGCATCACTGGCCCCCTTTACATTATACAGCACCCTGCATCACTGGACCCCTTTACATTACACAGCACCCTGCATCACTGGCCCCCTTTACATTATACAGCACCCTGCATCGCTGGACCCCTTTACATTACACAGCACTCTGCATCACTGGACCCCTTTACATTACACAGCACCCTGCACCCCTTTACATTACACAGCACCCTGCATCACTGGACCACCTTACATTACACAGCACCCTGCATCACTGAACCCCCTTACATTACACAGCACCCTGCATCACTGGACCCCCTTACATTACACAGCACCCTGCATCACTGGACCCCTTTACATTACACAGCACCATGCATCACTGGAATCCTTTACATTTCACAGCACCCTACACCCCTGGACCCCTTTACATTACACAGCACCTTGCACCTAAGGACCTCTTTACATTACACAGCCCTTGTACCTCTGGACCCCTTTACATTACATAGCACCCTGCATCTCAGCACCACTTTACAATACACAGAACCCTGCACCTCTGGACCCCTTTACATTACACAGCACCCTGCATCACTGGACCCCTTCACATTACACAGCACCATGCACCACTGGACCCCCTTACATTACACAGCACCCTGCATTACTGGACCCCTTTACATTACACAGCACCATGCATCACTGGAACCCTTTACATTACACAGCACCCTACACTTCTGGACCCCTTTACATTACACAGCACCTTGCACCTAAGGACCTCTTTACATTACACAGCCCTTGTACCTCTGGACCCCTTTACATTACATAGCACCCTGCATCTCAGGGCCACTTTACAATACACAGAACCCCGCACCTCTGGACCCCTTTACATTACACAGCACCCTGCATCACTGGACCCCTTCACATTACACAGCATCACTGGACCCCTTTACGTTATATAGCACCCAGCACCACTGGACCCCTTACATTACATAGCACCCTGCATCTCTGGACCCCTTTACATTACACAGCACCATGCCCCTCTTTACATTACACAGCACCATGCACCACTGGACCCCTTTACATTACACAGCACCCTGCACCACTGGACCCCTTTACATTACACAGCACCCTGCACTACTGGACCCCTTTACATTACACTGTACCTCTGGACCCCTTTACGTTACACTGCACCATGCACCTCTGGACCCCTTTACATTACACAGCCCTTGTACCTCTGGACCCCTTTACATTACACAGCCCTGCACCTTTCTAGATGTCTGTATGTTACACAGACACCCCTTTAACGGTTCTGGACTCCCTGCATGTTACACAGACCTCCCCTACAGTGCAGACCCCTCCCCCTACAGTTCAGACCCCTTCTACAGTGCAGACCCCCCTACAATACAGACCCCCTACAATACAGACCCCCTACCATACAGACCACCCCCTAGAATACAGAGCAGACCCCTCCTACAACAGTGCAGACACCCCCTACCATACAGACCACCCCCTACAATACAGAGCAAACCCCCCCTACAATACAGAGCAGACCCCCCTAAAACAATGCAGACACCCCCCTACCATACAGACCCCCCTACAATACAGACCACCCCCTACAATACAGACCACCCCCTACAATACAGACCACCCCCTACAATACAGAGCAGACCCCCCTACAACAGTGCAGACACCCCCCTACCATAAAGACCCCCCTATAATACAGACCACCCCCTACAATACAGAGCAGACCCCCCCTACAACAGTGCAGACACCCCCCTACCATACAGACCCCCCCTACAATACAGACCACCCCCCACAACAGTGCAGACACCTCCCCTACCATACAGACCCCCCCTACAATACAGACCACCCCCTACAACAGTGCAGACACCCCCTACCATACGGACCTCCCTACAATACAGACCACCCCCTACAATACAGAGCAGACCCCCCTCTACCATACAGACCCCCCCTACAATACAGAGCAGACCCCTTCCCCCTACAAAAGTGCAGACACCCCCCTACCATACAGACCCGCTACAATACAGACCACCCCCTACAACAATGCAGACACCCCCCTACCATACAGACCCCCCTACAATACAGAGCAGACCCCCCTACAACAGTGCAGACACCCCCCTACCATACAAACCCCCCCTACAACAGTGCAGACACCCCCCTACCATATAAACCCCCCCTACAATACAGAGCAGACCCCCTACAACAGTACAGACACCCCCCTACCATACAGACCCCCCTACAACAGTGAAGACCACCCCCTATAATACAGAGCAGACACCCCCCACCCATAATGCACCTGGCTCGGCTCAGATAATCAGCGTGTGCTGCACACAGTCACACAGCACTTGTAGACTGCACAGTGATGGAGGAGGGGGAGGCGGTTTCACACTCTCTCTCTGCTCGGCTGTGTGAGACAGTCACAGCCGAGACTTTTCAGAGCCGTGGCGCGGCCACGAGAGAAGGGGATCTTTGCGCCCGGGTCCCCCCCGCAAAGCCAGGCTCCCTGCTGTGTGTGTTACCTGCCACTGCCTCCCTGTCATGCGCGCGTCATGCCGCCCGCTGTCTCCGCTTCCGCTAAGTCCTCTTTAGTCGCGGGGGGGGTGCCGCCCTGACACCCCCACAGTGTATGGCACCTGGTGCGGCCCGCCCCCCGCCCCCTACTTAGTACGCCACTGCATAATACACCAGTGATGATCCATAGTACATCAGTGATGGCTCATAGTACATCAGTGATGATCCATAGTACATCAGTGATGATCCATAGTACATCAGTATTGATCCACAGTAAATCAGTGATGATCCACAGTACATCAGTGATGATCCACAGTACATCATGTTGTTTAGATGCAGGAAAATAAGATGGCTGACTTAACATAACTTTAGCAGCACAGGTTAAGTTATCGATGCATTACAAGATTGTATATAGCAAAAAAACGTTTTACATTACATATAATATAGTTTCATTTCCCAAATATAGCTGTCAGGCGAAAACAAAATAGTTGTCATATACCATTACTATAACTGACTTGCAGGCAACAATATGACCTGTAAGGCTTAAATAATGTAACCCATGTCAGGGTAGCACTAATTTTTAAGCTGATATCATCTAAATGTGAACGTTGCTTTACACAGTCTGTTTCCCCAATTCGGAAAGATATCTGTGAGTAGCACAACCTAATTCTACAGGATAGCAGAAAGATAATTTACATTAATGCGAGAGATTATAAAATATAGCCATACTTCTGGATAAAATTCAGACAGTATTGTTCAAGACAATTGCAATACCCTAATTAAGACAAAACGCGAAATAGAGCCCAATGTCAGCATTGCCGTGATTTGGTTTGTATTCGTTTTTTGTAGATTGTTACATACCGTTAAACAAGCAAAAATTGGGGAAACAGACTGTGTAAAATCAACGTTCACATTTAGATGATATCAGCTTAAAAATTAGTGCTATCCTGACATGTGTTACATTTACATTATTTAAGCCTTATGCCGCGTACACAAGACCGTTTTTCTCGACGTGAAAAACTGCATTTTTTCCTTTCAACGAGAAAAACGATCGTCTGTGGGCTTTATGTCGGTTTTCTCAACGAGAAAAACGACATTAAAAACTTCGAGAAAAATTAGAACATGCTCTATTTTTTCTCGCCGTTTTTCACGTCGTCATTTTTCTCGTCATGAAAAACGGTCGCGTGTAGGCTTTACCGACGTGAAAAAAGTGCGCATGATCAGAAGCAAGTGATGAGAAGGGAGCGCTCGTTCTGGTAAAACTACCGTTCAGAATGGAGATGGCACATTCGTCATGTAGGAAATTATTGCATCGTTTAATGCAGCGCATTCTTTTCTTCGTTCTAATGCTGCAATAATCCTATTCTCTTGCTGCTGATATTCTCACAGAGTTATGTAAAAGTTTGGTCTTTAGTATTTATTGTTTTCTCATGATTAATCTATATTTATTGTAAGCCAGATTTCCCTAAATCCCCAATATTTTAGAGTTTCCATCTTGTTTTGAAGATGTTTTTTTTTTGTAATTTTATTTTTTATTTTAGACTGGTTTTCCATATTATTTGATATTTTGTAGTGTGTCAAGTTACCCCAACAACATTATTATTTCTTAGCATTTTCCCTCAAGGAGGTTATTGTCCCTTGTTAATTTCCCAATTTTTTATCCACTGTCCCTGCCTACTCACTACCAAACTGTCTATTTTGAAGAAGAACACATGTTCATTTTGTAACATCAAACAAAAATTCCATTTATTCTGGCCTAAAAACAAATTAAAGGGTAAGCCAAAACAAAACCAGATGTAAAGTAAATCTAAAGAAGCCAGGAAGACAGCATTGGAGACCCTGCTGAAATTAGTGCAGACCCAGATCACCACAGCAAACACCAAAGGATGAAAAGACGAAAATTGGGACCATCTGAGGGACATATCCTGGGCTCATTTGTTGCTTTTCTTTTTTCCCTTCCCTGCAGCCTTCCTTGGAGGCTGTGTCCGTGGAGGAGGGACTGGAGCAGGAGTAGGGACAGGAGCAGGGACTGGGACAGGAGCAGGGACTGGGACAGGAGCAGGGACTGGGGCAGGAGCATGGAGTGGGGCAGGAGCAGGGAGTGGGGCAGGAGCAGGGAGTGGGGCAGGAACTTGAGCAAGGACATAAGAAACGTCCACAACGTCCGTAAAATCATTCAGTTTCCCCAACATGCCCATATTTACAACCTTCAATATCAGGCTCTCGCTTTTTAGCCGCTGGGCCAATTCCATTTCTGGAAGTTTGTGCCCAATAAGGGCAGCAAATCCCTCTGCAGCGGTGGGGGGCTCTCTGAGGGCCGCAGTAGCCTCCCTAATTAGGGCCTGGGTCTCCTCCTCCATTTGAAGAAGCCTCCTTGCCCTTTTTCGTGGAATCTGCAGCGGAGGTATCTGGGGCCTGGTGTTGCGCTGTGTCCCACTGGGGCCTGCCTCCTCCTGTGTCCCACTGGGGCCTGCCTCCTCCTGGCTTCCACTGGCACCTGCCTCCTCATGGGTCCCACTGGGGCCTGCCTCCTCCTGGGTTCCACTGGCACCTGCCTCCTCGTGGGTCACACTGGGGCCTGCCTCCTCATCCTGTTAAAAAAAGTTACATATAGTTATTTTAGCCTTCATCTTTCACACACATTTGTCACCTCATGACATTTGCTAATTGAATGCTAATAAATATTATAGTTAATCATTCTGACACCAGCATTTTTCATTCATGTCCCCCTAATTTTTGCCCACTGATGTCTATTGATATGTCAGACACTTTGGTTTATCTGGTAACATTTTTAACACAATTTTTTCTACTTTGACAACATTAGACTTTTATTAATATAAATATTTAGCTAAATATTATACCTGGCTCCAAATATTCAAATCCGGCTCCTCCAGGAGTTGAGCTTGTTCCTCCAAAGAGACCTCAACTTGGCTGGAGGGTTAGCTGCAGGGAATGCTGGAGGGAAGGCTGGAGGGTTGGCTGCAGGGAAGGCTGGAGCTCGTTCTGGGTGGAAGGGTGGAAAGGGATTCCCTGGATTCCAGGTGGTCATCGAGGAAACTGAGATGCTGGTAGTACCAGAGATTTGGAATGTATCTGTCCTCTGCAGCTGCTCCTGACCGCATTGATGTTCGGACTTTGTTTCTTTGAGTCCGGTATGTCCCCCTAATGGTCCCAATTTTATTCTTCACATCCTGTAGTGTTGCTGTGGGGATCTGAGATTGCACAAATTCCAGCAAGGTCTCCAGTGCTCTCTTCCTGGCTTCTTTATTTTTATTTTGTTTGTTTTTGGTCTCCCATAAAACAGGAAGATTCTTCCATCTTTGCAGGAATTCCAACATGAAGTCGGGGTCCTTAAATACCTGCATTTTTGCTGCAAGTCCAAAAACACACCAAAAATCAAAGGTCAGTCAAGACTACTCCAAATCTTTCTCACCATATATAGGCCACTAACGTAGCAATTGATCAGTCATCATAGAGTTGAGTGGACACCTGGATGTTTGTGTTGAACTCTTTTTTGTAAACTTGGTAAAAAGCTAGAGTTCGTGACGTGACTTAACCCGAACTTGACCCCGAACCCAAAGCCCATTGAAGTCAATGTAGCCCCGTAAATCTGCGGACTAAAAGGACTCCAAAAAAGTAAAGGAGTACCTCGAACTGTCCCTGCACAAAGTGTCATTTGTGCTTTTCCAAAATTAACCCAAAATTCACTCCTGGGTATAATGAATTGTTGTCTCCCGACACATACATAGAAAAGTAATTGATACAAACATTGAGAAAGCATTTTGGTTTCCACAAATTCTCTTACCAGGCCCTTCATGTCTGGAATGGATATTAAGGGGAACCCCGCCGCCAATGTTTTTCAAAAGGCGTGTGGTCCCCCCAAATATCCATACCAGGCCCTTCAGGTCTGGCAAGGATTTTAAGGGGAACTCCACCCCAAATTATTGAATAAAATGGCATGGAGTCCCCCCAAAAATCCATACCAGACCCTTATCCGAGCACGCAACCTGGCCGGCCGCAGGGGAAGAGGGGGGATGAGAGAGTGGCCCACCCCTCCCTCCTGAACCGTACCAGGCCACATGCCCTCAACATGGGGAGGATGTTGATGGGGACAAGGGCCTCATCCCCACAACCCTTGCCCGGTGGTTGTGGGGGTCTGCGGGCGGGGGGCTTATCGGGATCTGGAAGAACCCTTTAACAAATGGGACCCCCAGATCCCGCCCCCCCTATGTGAACTGGTAATAGGGTACATTGTACCCCTACCATTTCACGAAGAAAGTGTACAAAATGTAAAAAATTACAATAGACGGTTTTTGACCATTCCTTTATTGCCCCAGCAACCTTCACCCGACACACTGCCCAGATGTTGGTGAAAGAACTGAGGGTCTGCTCTCCTGAGCTGGAAACAATGAAAGAGAACTTGTTCCAGATGAGGCAAAACACTAAGCAGATGGAGCAAAGAATTAAAAAAATAGAACAGGTTCTTGGGAGGGTTTAAAATTTTTATATGTTTTACAATTCTGTTTTCAAATTTTTGTTTTAATTGTAGATTTGCCCTTTTTTGGGGGAATCTTTTAATTTCTAAAAGTAATATTCTACATGTTGTACATTTTTGTCAAGACTTTTATCCAAAAACTGATCTTTAAAAAGCCCAAAAAAATTATTTTTTATTTTTATACAAATAAAAAAAATAATATGCTCCTCTAATAAATATTTTAAACTAAACAATGTGTGGCTTCTTATATCAATGTTGCCCCCCCCCCATAACAAATGTGTGTGTTTACACTCAAAATTATGTTAATTTACTTGTTACAAAAACACATGGCACTACAACTGCACTAGTATAACCTAGGACAGTGATGGTGAACCTTGGCACCCCAGATGGTTTGGAACTACATTTCCCATGTTGCTAAGGCACTCTGCAGTGGAGTTGAGCATCATGGGCAATGTAGTAGCAAAACATCTGGAGTGCCAAGGTTCACCATCACTGACCTAGGAGAAATAACAAATACAACAAAATAAAAGCAAACAAGATGTTTTCAGTATAATTTTGTTTATTCTTCATAAAATTATTTTAAATATGATCAGGCATTGCAATGGCCCCCCTACCCATAAAATATTCAACATAGCGTTGCCGCACATCACGGCCGCTTTGGGGGGCCAAGCCTGTAGGGCCAGCTACCTCGGCTGGCAATGGTCCATCCAAGAACTGTGTGCCCTGAAGGGCAACTGAAGACAGATAATTGTTTGAATTTTTTTTTAAATAATTGTGAAGTATGCAACCGCACATGATTAAATGGTTCCATTTGTACTCCGCCATGTTGAGAGCAGTCTGGAAAATGCGAAAACGACTGGCCATGATGCCAAAGGCATTTTCGACCACCCTTCTCGCTCTGGCCAGCCTATAATTAAAGACCCTCCTCTCAGGGGTGAGGGTCCTTTGTGGAAAAGACCTCATCAAATGGGGTCCAAGCGCAAATGCCTCATCTGCCAGGAAAACAAAGGGGAGGCCATGTTCATTTTCTTCAGCAGGTGGCAATGCCAGGTCCTCGGAAAGAAGCCGGTCGGCAAAATCGGTCTGGGCAAAAACACCACCGTCAGACATCCGCCCATTTTTCCCAACATCAATATAGAGAAATTCATAGTTGGCAGACACCACCGCCATCAGCACAATACTGTGGAACCCTTTATAATGATAAAAAAAGGATCCCGATTGGGGTGGTGGCACGATGCGGACGTGCTTGCCATCAATGGCTCCTCCACAGTTGGGAAAGTTCCACCGCTGCGAAAACTCAGATGCCACATTCTGCCATTCCTGTGGCGTCGATGGAAACTGTGGAGTCAAACCAAAAATACAAATTAAAATACTTTGCTACCTAAACATTGCAAGCATGTTCGCACTAAACACTCTTGGCAAAACATCAGTATAGCATTAATTTGGAAGGAGGATTTTAGAGCGGAGCTCCGCAGCCAAAATAATACCAAATTACCCAGCAGCTCCAGCTAGAGCAGCTGCAGAGTTTTTATAATTGGACACTTACCTGTCCTGGAGTCCAGCAACGTCCGCAGCAGAGGACGAACAATCGCTCGTCACTCTACTGCCCCCTCCGCCATCCTCGGTGAGGGAACCAGGAAGAGAAGCCTTGCGGCTTCACTGCCCGGTTCCCTACCGCACATGCACGAGAAGCGCTGCGCAGTTCTGACTGGTCCTCCTGTGTTCTGGGAGCCAAGTGTCTCCAAGAACACTATGGGTATTCTGCGGGAAGTGGCTTGTCTCCGGCAGATTGGCCGCAGAGATGACTCCTGGATGTGGGTGAAAATACCTGTCTTAAACAGGTATCTTCACCCCCCTCCCCCCTGAAAGGTGTCAATTTTGACACCGGAGGGGGGGAGGGTTACGATGAGCGGAAAATAAACTTTAGGGTGGAGCTCCGCTTTAATAAGAGCTAAAAATGAGAACAAAAAACATGAGCCACTCTGATGGACCTGTGAAATTCTTTTAGGGTAGGGGGGTTGAGATGAGTTGGGGACATCATAAATAAAAGCTCTAGTACAATGTAATTTATTTTGTTAGATTAGACAAAAGCAAATAATTAGGGGGGGGGGGGGCAGGCAATCTAAGCACTACAATGGAGCGGACAAAAAACATTGGGGAGTGACTAGGCTAGGTGTGTTTGGGCCCAGGATATAATGCTGGAGAGGTTGTTTTTTAAAAATATGCATGTAGGCCCAAAAAAAGGAACATTCAAAGCTTACAACATGCATGGGGACAAAGGGGACAATCACACCATATTTGAATCATGGTAATTAGAGACAGTTCAAAAAATAATATACATTATCAAGCATAAAAATACATAGATTGGGATTTTTATAAAGGAGAAAACTTACCTTAATATAGTCCTCCTGAAGGACCTGGATAATGGCAGAGCAGGTTTCTGGGATAATGACGCCCAGAGCCTGGGGGGAGATGCCTGTCGAGAACTTGAGGTCCTGCAAACTTCTCCCAGTCGCAAGGTATCGCAACGTGGCGATGAGCCTCTGCTCAGCAGTAATGGCTTCCCGCATAACGGTGTCCTGCCTGGTGATATAGGGGGACACCAAAGCCAAGAGCTGCTGAAAAACGGGGTCAGACATCCTAAGAAAATTCCTGAAGTCATCAGGGTTATTCTCCTGGATCTCCCGCAGCAGAGGCATATGACATAATTGGTCCCGCTTGAGCAACCAATTCTTGGTCCAAGAACTCCTCCTCACCCTGTTCATGGACCGGATCTGGGACATAGCAACAAGCCCAGAAGCAAGCACAGCACGATCTCGGCGACAAGAACGTACCCGCAACATGGCTTCAAAACGGTCGTCTAATCAGAACGAACTAAAAGAACGCACTGAAGAACAGCAAGGCCTCTGAAGAACGAGCTGAAAAACAGTAACGAGCGGACAAGAACGCACTGCAAAAACAGATACGAACTCACTACACACACTGAAAGCCAGATACGAACCCACAAGCACAAACTGAACTCCTGAAAACGATCTTTAAAGCACGAAGACTGAAAAGCGCGAATCGTCTCTTCCCAAACTTTTACTAACACGCGGTAACACGAAATCAGCAAAAGCAGCCAAAAGGGTGGCGCCAACATAATGAAACTTCCCCTTTATAGTGCCGTCGTACGTGTTGGACGTCACCGCGCTTTGCTAGATCATTTTTTTTAACGATAGTGTGTAGCCAAGGCAGGTTTGAGAAGAAACACGAAAAATAACGTCGAGAAAAACAACGTTTTTTTTCATGACATGAAAAACGGTCGTGTGTACGCGGCATTACAGGTCACATTGTTGCCTGTAAGTCAGCTATAGTAATGGTATATGACAACTATTTTGTTTTCGCCTGACAGCTATATTTGGGAAATGAAACTATATTATATGTATTGTAAAACGTTTTTTTGCTATATACAATCTTGTAATGCAACGATAACTTAACCTGTGCTGCTAAAGTTATGTTAAGTCAGCCATCTTATTTTCCTGCATCTAAACAACAGGCTTATTTTAGTAAGCCTTTCAATGTTTAAATTTTTTTGCTTTTTTAACGGTATGTAACAATCTACAAAAAAACAATACAAACCAAATCACGGCAATGCTGACATTGTGCTCTATTTCGCGTTTTGTCTTAATTAGGGTATTGCAAGTGTCTTGAACAATACTGTTTGAATTTTATCCAGAAGTATGGCTATATTTTAAAATATCTCGCAGGTTAAGTCAGCCATCTTATTTTCCTGCATCAAAACATCTAATGTAAGCCTTTCACTGTTTAAAGTTTATTGCTTGTTTAAACGGTATGTAACGATCTACAACAAACGAATACAAATCATCATCATCACCATCACCATTCATCCTCCAGGTCAAGACGCGACATTCCGTCTAGGACCCATCATCACAGGGGACGTTCACATCCCCCCTCTAAGTATAGGAGATGTTCCCATTCCTCCTCAAGTCACCGCTACAACACTGCCACAACACTGTAAGCCCTCACAGTTACTCTTGGTGGGCGCTGGAACGCCCTGCTGTGAACTATTATATCAGGAATTGTAATTACATGCCATTGTTGAACAGTGGTAGGAAAAATTGGACCTTTGGTGGTGGTGCTGGTGCTACAACACTGTAAGCCCTCACAGTTACTCTTGGTGGGCGCATGAATGGGCCCTGCTGTGAATTATTAGATCAAGAATTGTAATTGCATGCCCCTGTTGAACAGGGGCAGAAAAATTGGGCCTTTGGTGGTGGTGGTGGTGTTGCCACAACACTGTAAGCCCTCACAGTTACTCTTGGTGGGCTCAGGAATGGGCCCTGCGGTGAATTATTAGATCAAGAATTGTAATTGCATGCCCCTGTTGAACAGGGGCAGAAAAATTGGGCCTTTGGTGGTGGTGGTGGTGGTGGTGGTGGACGGTGTTGCCACAGCACTGTAAGCCCTCACAGTTACTCTTGGTTGGCACGGGAATGGGCCCTGCTGTGAATTATTAGACCAAGAATTTTAATTACACGCCCCTGTTAAACATGGGCTGAAAAATTGGGCCTTAGGCACTGGTGCTGGTGCCACAACACTGCAACCCCTCACAGATACTGTACTTGGAGCACAGCAATGAGCCCTGTTGCAAAGTATTGCATCAAAAATTTTAATTACACGCCCCTGTTAAACAGGGGCTCAAAAATTGGGCCTTAGGCAATGGTGCTGGTGCCACAACACTGCAACCCCTCACAGATACTGTACTTGGAGCACAGCAATGAGCCCTGTTGCAAAGTATTGCATGAAAAATTGTAATTACACGCCCCTGTTAAACAGGGGCTGAAAAATTGGGCCTTAGGCACTGGTGCTGGTTCCACGACACTGCAACCTCTCCCAAATACTCTAGTTGGAGTGCAGGAATGAGTCCTGCTGCAAAGCATTGCATAAAAATTGTAATTCCATGCCCCTGTTAAACAGGGGCTGAAAAATTGGGCCTTAGCCACTAGTGGCGGCACCCAGAAACAAAAATGTTCTTCCAAGCTATCATCAGGTTTATTGAGGAGGAAGAGGATAGTCAGTCAACATAACAGGACAGTCACTCAGCATCAGCATATTCAGTCTTGAAGGGATGTGACATTTCAAAATAAATTATTCTGTTACATCAGCTTCAGGTGCCTGGTAGCTGGTGGTGATCCAAGACTGATTCATTTTTATGAAGGTCAGTCGATCAACCGAGTCGGTGGACAGGCGCAACCTGTGATCGGTGACAAAGCCTCCAGCAGCACTGAATGTGCGTTCCGAAAGAACGCTGGATGCAGGACAGGCCAGTAGCTCAATTGCATACTGTGCAAGCTCTGGCCAGTGATCCATCCTCAAGACCCAGTAAGCCAGAGGATTTTCAGTGGGAAAGTCTGACCTTGCCCCTAGGTATTCCTGCACCATGTATATCAGACGCTGGCGATGGTTGCTGGAACCAATCATACCTTGGGGCTGCGGACTAAAAAATTGTCTCAACGCATCGGTCAGACGGCCACCTTCTCCACCGCTCCTTCTGCTACTGACCAAAGCCTCAGCAACTCGTTGTCCAGGACCAGGAGTTTGTATCCTCCCAGTCTCTGGGAACGCGTTGCACAGACCTTTCTGCAAGGCCTCCCGGAGATGTTTCATCCTCTGCTCCCTCTGCGACGGCAAGATAAGGTCCGCAACCTTACCCTTGTACCGTGGATCCTTGATCCGAAGAATAGGAGGATCCTTCCGCAGACTTTGCAGGATCAGGGAGGCCATGCAGCATAGGTTAGCTGAGGCCTTCAGTCCGGAGTCCTCTGGGTCACTAAGGACGGCATGATCCGCAGCCACCTCCTCCCAGCCACGTACAAGTCCACGGGTTTCTTGGGACTGTAAATCATCCCTAAAAGACTGCTGCTGTTGATGCTGAGTGCCAGGCTCCACCTCCATGCTGACACAATCCTCCTCCTCCTCCTCCTCGTCCTATTCCTGTGTGATGGGTGGGACAGAAGTAACACTGTCTGGGTAAAGGGGGCCTTGAGAGGCAAGGAAGTCCTCCTCTTCCTGCCTCTGTTCTGCCTCAAGTGCCCTGTCCATTATTCCACCCAGCGTATGCTCCAACAGGTGGACAAGAGGTACAGTGTCACTGATGCATGCACTGTCACTGCTCACCATCCTCGTGGCCTCCTCAAATGGTGCCAGGACAGTGCATGCATCCCTGATCATGCCCCACTGGCATGGTGAAAAAAACCTGAGCTCCCCTGACCCTGTCCTGGTGCCGTAGTCGCACAGGTACTCATTGATGGCGCTCTGCTGCGTGTGCAGCCGCTGCAGCATGGCCAACTTTGAGTTCCACCTGGTGGGCATGTCACATATAAGGCGGTTCTTGGGCAGGTTTGACTACTTTTGCAGCTCAGCCAGCCGAGCACTGGCATTATATGATCTGCGGAAATGCACACAGACTTTCCTGGCCTGCCTCAGGACATCCTGTAAGCCCCGGGTACCTGCCCAAGAACCGCTGCACCACCAGGTTAAGGACGTGAGCCACACAGGGCACATGGGTCAGTTGTCCCTGTCGGAGGGCGGAGAGGAGGTTGGTGCCATGGTCGCAAACCACCATTCCTGGCTTAAGCTGGCGTGGCATCAACCACCTCTCGGCCTGCCCCTGCAGAGCTGACAGAACCTCTGCCCCAGTGTGGCTCCTGTCCCCCAAACACACCAGCACAAGCACGGCATGGCATCTTTTTGCCTGCGTACTTGTGTAGCCCCTGAACGCCTACGGAGCACCGCTGGTTCCAAGGACAAAGCACAGGAAGAGGCCATGGAGGAAGAAGAAGAGGAGGGGTGGAGGAGAGAGGTGTGTCACAACCAGTAGTAACATTTTGGAGGCGGGGCAGCGGAACAACCTCCAACACTACTGCACCTTGTCCTGCATCCTTCCCAGCTGCCAAAAGAGTGACCCAATGGGCCATGAAAGAAAGGTAACGTCCCTGTCCATGCCTGCTGGACCATGAGTCAGTGGTAATATGCACGTCACCGCGAGGCATGGACATTGCCTTCCACATGCCGGTAGAGAGCCGGAATCGCCTTCTGTGAGAAAAAGTGGCGTTTGGGAACCTGCCACTGAGGAACCGCACATTGCATAAACTCGCGGAAGGGGGCCGAGTCTACCAACTGAAAAGGCAGCAATTGAATTTAGCCAAGCTAGCATTCAACCGCTGGGCATGTGAACTTCTTTCGATGGTACAGCAGCTGGGGCAGGGAAATTTGCCTGCTACAATCGGACGTTGGTGTACTGCTAGCAGAGTGCCCGCAACTACTTGGCTGTGACACACCCAATTCTACACCTTCATTCCTCTCAGTGCAGGTTTCAGAGAGGACTGAAGGTATAGTGGGGTTGGAGATCCCAGCTGATGAGGAGCAAGGAGAGGTCCGCTTTGTTCTTTGGTGTGGGTCTTTAAGGTACGCTTGCCAACGAGCTGCATGGTAGGTCAACATATGTCTGGTCAAGCATGTGGTGCCCAAGCGGCTGATGTTTTGGCCACGCGAGATACGCTTGAGACATATGTTGCAAATAGCAGCGGTGCGATCTGATGCACTCAACTCAAAAAAGGCACACACCAAAGAACTTTTGGAATAACGGGCAGAGGCAGCGCCCTGCACAGGCGGAGCTCTGCGGTGTGATTCAGTCGGTGTGCTGCCCTTACGCTGGCCCCCGGAGGACATTCTGCCTCATTGGAGATGTGCCTCCTCCTCATCCTCCTCGACACTGCAACCTCTCCCAAATACTCTAGTTGGAGTGCAGGAATGAGCCCTGCTGCAAAGCATTGCATAAAAAATTGCAATTCCATGCCCCTGTTGAACAGGAGCTGAAAAATTGGGCCTTAGCCACTGGTGGAGGCACCCAGAAACAAAAATGTTCTTCCAAGCTATCATCAGGTTTATTGAAGAGGAAGAGGATAGTCAGTCAACATAACAGGACAGTCACTCAGCATCAGCATAGGCAGTCTTGAAGGGATGTGACATTTCAAAATAAATTATTCTGTTACATCAGCTTCAGGTGCCTGGTAGCTGGTGGTGATCCAATTCTGATTCATCTTTATGAAGGTCAGTCGATCAACCGAGCCGGTGGATAGGCGCACCCTGTGATCGGTGACAAAGCCTCCAGCAGCACTGAATGTGCGTTCCGAAAGAACGCTGGATGCAGGACAGGCCAGTAGCTCAATTTCATACTGTGCAAGCTCTGGCCAGTGATCCATCCTCAAGACCCAGTAAGCCAGAGGATTTTCGGTGGGAAAGGTGTCCAAGTCTGACCTTGCCCCTAGGTATTCCTGCACCATGTATATCAGACGCTGACGATGGTTGCTGGAACCGATCAAACCTTGGGGCTGCGGACTAAAAAAATTGTCTGAACGCATCGGTCAGACGGCCACCTTCTCCACCGCTCCTTCTGCTACTAACCTCCCAGTCTCTGAGGAATGCGTTGCACAGACCTTTCTGCAAGGCCTCTCGGAGATGTCTCATCCTCTGCTCCCTCTGCGATGGCAAGATAAGGTCCGCAACCTTACCCTTGTACCGTGGATCAAGGAGAGTGGCCAGCCAGTAATGGTCCCTCTCCTTGATCCGAAGAATACGAGGATCCTTCCGCAGACTTTGCAGGATCAGGGAGGCCATGCAGCGTAGGTTAGCTGAGGCATTCAGTCCGGAGTCCTCTGGGTCACTAAAGACGACATGATCCGCAGCCACCTCCTCCCAGCCACGTACAAGTCCACGGGTTTCTTGGGACTGTAAATCATCCCTAAAAGACTGTTGCTGTTGATGCTGAGTGCCAGGCTCCACCTCCATGCTGACACAATCCTCCTCCTCCTCGTCCTCTTCCTGTGTGATGGGACAGAAGTAACACTGTCTGGGTAAAGGGGGCCTTGAGAGGCAAGGAAGTCCTCCTCTTCATGCCTCTGTTCTGCCTCAAGTGCCCTGTCCATTATTCCACGCAGAGTATGCTCCAACAGGTGGACAAGAGGTACAGTGTCACTGATGCATGCACTGTCACTGCTCACCATCCTCGTGGCCTCCTCAAATGGTGCCAGGACAGTGCATGCATCCCTGATCATGCCCCACTGGCATGGTGAAAAAAAACAGGATGTCCTGAGGCAGGCCAGGAAAGTCTGTGTACATTTCCGCAGATCATATAATATAGTTTCATTTCCCAAATATAGCTGTCAGGCGAAAACAAAATAGTTGTCAAATAGCATTACTATATCTGACTTAAACACTGTAAATGTAACACATGTCAGGATAGCACTAGTTTTTAAGCTGTTATCATCTAAATGTGAACGTTGCTTTACACAGTCTGTTTCCCCAATTCGGAAAGATATCTGTGAGTAGCACAACCTAATTCTACAGGATAGCAGAAAGACAATTTACATTAATGCGAGAGATTATAAAATATAGCCATACTTCTGGATAAAATTCAGACAGTATTGTTCAAGACAATTGCAATACCCTAATTAAGACAAAACGCGAAATAGAGCCCAATAGAGCATTGCCGTGATTTGGTTTGTATTCGTTTTTTGTAGATTGTTACATACCGTTAAACAAGCAAAAATTGGGGAAACAGACTGTGTAAAGCAACGTTCACATTTAGATGATATCAGCTTAAAAATTAGTGCTATCCTGACATGTGTTACATTTACATTATTTAAGCCTTACAGGTCATATTGTTGCCTGTAAGTCAGCTATAGTAATGGTATATGACAACTATTTTGTTTTCTCCTTACAGCTATATTTGGGAAATGAAACTATATTATATGTAATGTAAAACGTTTTTTTGCTATATACAATCTTGTAATGCAACGATAACTTAACCTGTGCTGCTAAAGTTATGTTAAGTCAGCCATCTTATTTTCCTGCATCTAAACAACAGGCTTACTTTAGTAAGCCTTTCAATGTTTAAATTGTTTTGCTTTTTTAACGGTATGTAACAATCTACAAAAAACCAATACAAACCAAATCACGGCAATGCTGACATTGTGCTTTATTTCGCGTTTTGTCTTAATTAGGGTATTGCAAGTGTCTTGAACAATACTGTTTGAATTTTATCCAGAAGTATGGCTATATTTTATAATCTCTCGCAGGTTAAGTCAGCCATCTTATTTTCCTACATCTAAACATCTAATGTAAGCCTTTCACTGTTTAAAGTTTATTGCTTGTTTAAACGGTATGTAACGATCTACAACAAACGAATACAAATCATCATCATCACCATCACCATTCATCCTCCAGGTCAAGATGCGACATTCCGTCTAGGACCCATCATCACAGGGGACGTTCACATCCCCCCTCTAAGTATAGGAGATGTTCCCATTCCTCCTCAAGTCACCGCTACAACACTGCCACAACACTGTAAGCCCTCACAGTTACTCTTGGTGGGCGCTGGAACGCCCTGCTGTGAACTATTATATCAGGAATTGTAATTACATGCCATTGTTGAACAGTGGTAGGAAAAATTGGGCCTTTGGTGGTGGTGCTGGTGTTACAACACTGTAAGCCCTCACAGTTACTCTTGGTGGGCGCATGAATGGGCCCTGCTGTGAATTATTAGATCAATAATTGTAATTGCATGCCCCTGTTGAACAGGGGCAGAAAAATTGGGCCTTTGGTGGTGGTGGTGGTGGTGGTGTTGCCACAACACTGTAAGCCCTCACAGTTACTCTTGGTGGGTGCAGGAATGGGCCCTGCGGTGAATTATTAGATCAAGAATTGTAATTGCATGCCCCTGTTGAACAGGGGCAGAAAAATTGGGCCTTTGGTGGTGGTGGTGGTGGTGGTGGTGGACGGTGTTGCCACAACACTGTAAGCCCTCACAGTTACTCTTGGTGGGCACAGGAATGGGCCCTGCTGTGAATTATTAGACCAAGAATTTTAATTATGGGCTGAAAAATTGGGCCTTAGGCACTGGTGCTGGTGCCACAACACTGCAACCCCTCACAGATACTGTACTTGGAGCACAGCAATGAGCCCTGTTGCAAAGTATTGCATCAAAAATTTTAATTACATGCCCCTGTTAAACAGGGGCTGAAAAATTGGGCCTTAGGCACTGGTGCTGGTGCCACAACACTGCAACCCCTCACAGATACAGTACTTGGAGCACAGCAATGAGCCCTGTTGCAAAGTATTGCATGAAAAATTGTAATTACACGCCCCTGTTAAACAGAGGCTGAAAAAATTGTGCCTTAAGCACTGGTGCTGGTGCCACAACACTGCAACCCCTCACAGATACTGTACTTGGAGCACAGCAATGAGCCCTGTTGCAAAGTATTGCATCAAAAATTTTAATTACACGCCCCTGTTAAACAGGGGCTGAAAAATTGGGCCTTAGGCACTGGTGCTGGTGCCAGGACACTGCAACCTCTCCCAAATACTCTAGTTGGAGTGCAGGAATGAGCCCTGCTGCAAAGCATTGCATAAAAAATTGTAATTCCATGCCCCTGTTAAACAGGGGCTGAAAAATTGGGCCTTAGCCACTGGTGGAGGCACCCAGAAACAAAAATGTTCTTCCAAGCTATCATCAGGTTTATTGAGGAGGAAGAGGATAGTCAGTCAACATAACAGGACAGTCACTCAGCATCAGCATAGGCAGTCTTGAAGGGATATGACATTTCAAAATAAATTATTCTATTACATCAGCTTCAGGTGCCTGGTAGCTGGTGGTGATCCAAGACTGATTCATCTTTATGAAGGTCAGTCGATCAACCGAGTCGGTGGACAGGCACACCCTGTGGTCGGTGACAAAGCCTCCAGCAGCACTGAATGTGCGTTCCGAAAGAACGCTGGATGCAGGACAGGCCAGTAGCTCAATTGCATACTGTGCAAGCTCTGGCCAGTGATCCATCCTCAAGACCCAGTAAGCCAGAGGATTTTCAGTGGGAAAGTCTGACCTTGCCCCTAGGTATTCCTGCACCATGTATATCAGACGCTGGCGATGGTTGCTGGAACCAATCATACCTTGGGGCTGCGGACTAAAAAATTGTCTGAACGCATCGGTCAGACGGCCACCTTCTCCACCGCTCCTTCTGTTACTGACCAAAGCCTCAGCAACTCGTTGTCCAGGACCAGGAGTTTGTATCCTCCCAGTCTCTGGGAACGCGTTGCACAGACCTTTCTGCAAGGCCTCCCGGAGATGTCTCATCCTCTGCTCCCTCTGCGACGGCAAGATAAGGTCCGCAACCTTACCCTTGTACCGTGGATCCTTAATCCGAAGAATAGGAGGATCCTTCCGCAGACTTTGCAGGATCAGGGAGGCCATGCAGCGTAGGTTAGCTGAGGCATTCAGTCCGGAGTCCTCTGGGTCACTAGGGATGACATGATCCGCAGCCACCTCCTCCCAGCCACGTACAAGTCCACGGGTTTCTTGGGACTGTAAATCATCCCTAAAAGACTGCTGCTGTTGATGCTGAGTGCCAGGCTCCACCTCCATGCTGATACAATCCTCCTCCTCCTCCTCCTCGTCCTCTTCCTGTGTGATGGGTGGGACAGAAGTAACACTGTCTGGGTAAAGGGGGCCTTGAGAGGCAAGGAAGTCCTCCTCTTCCTGCCTCTGTTCTGCCTCAAGTGCCCTGTCCATTATTCCACGCAGCGTATGCTCCAACAGGTGGACAAGAGGTACAGTGTCATTGATGCATGCACTGTCACTACTCACCATCCTCGTGGCCTCCTCAAATGGTGCCAGGACAGTGCATGCATCCCTGATCATGCCCCACTGGCATGGTGAAAAAAACCCGAGCTCCCCTGACCCTGTCCTGGTGCCGTAGTCGCACAGGTACTCATTGATGGACCAAAATCCAATAGGTATTGCTCTCAGTCCTTTCTTTTCATTTGGCTGCCACAGACTCCAAGATATGGTACCATTCTGCTCCACTACATCCAGCTGAAATGGTACTCCTTGTCTCACAGGTCCCAATCCCTGATGCTGCAAAATAGCTTATTTAGCAGCCAGGAATGCAGTCCGCTGCTCTGAACCCCATGAGAACTCAGTCTTTTTTCTGGTAACATTGTATATAGGCCTCAGAATCAGTCCAAGATGTGGGATGAACGATCTCCAGAAACCCACAACTCCAATGAACTTCTGTGCCTCCTTTTTTTGGTAGTAGGGGGCAACAGCGCCTGGATAGTTTGCACAACTGTCTCTGGAATCTTCCTCTGTGGCCCAGTCCACATCATTCCTAGGAATTTCACCTCTGTGGCAGGTCCTTGGACTTTGTCTCTGTTGATAGCCCATCCTCTCTTCTCCAAGTGCTGTATCAGCAGGTGCAGTGCTTCAGTTACATCTTCTTTTGTCCCAGAGATCATGATGTCATCAATGTAGTGAAACACAGCGACTTTCAAATTCAGGGTACTTAAATCTCGGGCAATCAGTCCATGACAAATCGTTGGAGAATGAAGATAGCCTTGCGGAAGGACAGTGAAAGTGTACTGGCGGCCGTCCCACACCATAGCAAACTGGTCTTGACAATCTGGGTCTATCAAAATTGAAAAGAAAGCATTAGCCAGGTCTATCACAGCATGATATTCTCCTGCATCTTTAGCAATTTTCTCAACAATTGAGATCATATCTGGTACAGCTGACTTCAATGGAGGTGCCACTTTGTTTAGACCTCTGTAATCCACAGTCATTCTATATGTCCCATCAGGTTTCTTTACTGGGAACACCGAGACGAGAAAGGACTTACAGCAGGTCTAAGGATCCCTACTCTCAACAGTTCTTGAATAGTCTCCCCAATTTCTTTGTGGCCTCCAGGAAGTCTGTACTGCTTGAGACAGACTGGCTTCTCTGGTGTAGGAATGTAGACAGGGGTCCATTTCGCATGACCTCTGACCACAGCCTTCACCGCCCTTACCAGATACGCTTTATCAGGATACCCAAATGTGAATGTACCTCTTTCAGTCTGAATTGACTGACCTTGAAGTACATCCATCCCAAGAATATTTTCAGGTAACTCTGATATTAAAACATTTGTCATAAATCCTAATCCCTTACCAATAGCCAATTTCACCCGTATCCTAACTGCTGGTGTAGTTTGCCCTCCCAAACCTTCTACATAAATCAATTCTCCTTTGTGATAGGAAGGATTTCCTTGCAAAAGTGTAACTTCGGCTCCACTATCAACTAAAGCCATTACATGTGTAGGAGAAGATGACTTTCCCCACCATACAGTGACAGGTGCATATGGGCGTCGGTCTCCTGCTGTCACTGCCCTCACTGCTATTACAGGAGACTCACCTTCCCTTAATAAAGGATAAGGAACCTCCCAATCCCCTTTTCTGATTCTCTCTAACTCCGCCCCAGGATAAAGGGATTTGGGTTTGGGTTCATGTTCAGTTTTGGGAATTGGTTTGGGGCTAACAGGAGGGGTCTGTTCTGTTTCCTCTAAGTCTAGGCTGATGTTATCTTCACTAGGAGTAGTGTTTCTAACCCTGACAGTTTTCCCTACTAAATGTTTCCACCTCTTCAGCATTTCTGCAGTAGAAATGCCATCTATCTCATCTTTAGGTACTCCTGCCTTTAATAGATCCACCCACATTTCTTTCCTAGAAACAACTAGCCTGGTTTTCTCTCCACCTTCTGTCTTCTCTACCCCATTCCGTTTCTTCTCTGTTCTTTTCTGCTTGTATTCTTCCTGTCTGGCCTTGACCTTATCTACTGCCCTGACAGGTTTTGTTTTAGTCTCCTCTATCTCCCCCAACTGGCTTAAAAGGGTTGTGGCTTCATGAATCTTGCTGTTAAATCCCAGGCCTCCCAACAAGGACAATAATGGAGCCCTGAGATTAAATGGTGCAGACTTCATCAGCTTAGAGCGCAGAGCAGACGTAAAGGGTTCCATATCTGGACCTATCCATTCTGGAAATTTATTTAATCCGGTTATACAGCCCATCTCACGTAACCTAGAAATACCCTCTCCTATTGATCTCCAGGAGTAGGTATTTTCCAGGTCAGTAGGACTAGCGTATACTCGGACTATTCCATCTCTCACAAGGTCTAACAGTGAAAAATTCACGCTAAACTCTCGGGCTTTTCGCATTGCCTTTTGTGGATCATAGGTTAACACTCCCATAGCCACTGCTTCCTTACCTGACAAAACAACACTGTCCGCCCCTTCATCCCATAAGCTTAGGAGCCAACTCAATAGGAGCTCCCCAGACCTTTGTTTGTATTGTTTTGCCAGCTCATGGAGTTCAGTTTGTGAAAACTCCCGTACTTCTTCAAATTCAACATCTCTGGGGTTGCGATAATGCACCTCCCCATCTGCCATATCCTCTCTATCATGTTGCCGTTTCCTATGCTTAGTAATGAGAGGTCTGGCATACTTTTTCTTTCCCACTAGCAGATCATCCTCTGAAATATCAAACTCTATCTCCTCATCCTCACTATCATTTGAGGAGAACACATCCTCACAATCCCAATTTTGGGATGTGACAATGGCACGTACCCTGGCTTTACTAACAGGTTTATGCCCATTCCTTTTCCTTAAGGCATTAATTGATTTGGTCATGAGGGCTGCACACCGCTCTTGCAAATCATCAGCCCGACTAGTGGTTGAACGTACACACTCTGAAGGAACTGCTAGCTGGTCTTTTAATACCTTAACTTCTGCCTCTGCCTTCTCCCTTCTATGTGATTCAGTATAGAGAGCATGGAGGAAGTACCAACCCACTGTGGACACTGTCCTCTTCTCTTTCTTACTTAAATCCAACCCCTTAAGGCTAAAATCTACAAAATGATCTGAGACTTTATCACCCTAAGTCAGCTTCAAGGGAGAAGCATACTTCACAAATTCATTAGCAACAGGCTCCCACTCATTATTTCTGGCCCAGATAGGTAAGCTGCACACTTTCTTCTAGTCACCAGAACCCTCTGCAGCCTTGCTTTTCCTAAACAGCTTACGCAGCATTTTACCTAGCACAAGCTACACAACACACTACAGAAAAACAAGTCTGCTTCAATTGAATTATAGCAAAGATCCCGGACGAGCCCCCAAATGTTTCGCTTGTGTTTATCTAGCAAGGTTACTCTGTGGTATAACAAGGAAGCTGAGACTTCTGCAGTGTGTAAATGTGCTTTTATTATACAAGATGCTGTACATACAAAACTATTACAATATTAGGACTAAAATACAAGACTGACAGATTTCTATAACAAGCAAAATGCCTAGCAAATAGAACAGCCTATGGTCTATAACTACAAATACATTTAAAGGTTACTTATCTTCGATTACTCGTGATCTCCATTGGCAATAATTTTTCTTGGAGACCAGGTTCTGTTCTTCTTCATGAGTGGCTTCTCACTGATCTTACAGCAACATGGTGTGTCCCTGTCCTACTAGCTTATGCCTCCTTTTATGTGTGTCAGGCTGTTTACCATTGTTATCAAAACTGTAGCTGTATTTCAACAATAGCATTGAATACAACAATGCTATCTACCTATTGTCTACTCAAAACAAACCTGTTAGTAATCTAAACAGTTATTCTTTCAGTTTGAGAGCTGAAAGAAATCTCTAACAAGTAATGTCTTACTTGTTTACTGTGGCTATAGAGACATTAGCATATTGAATACAACAATGGTATCTAACCTATTGTCTACTCAAACCAAAAACCTGTAATCTAAACTGTCATTCTTTCAGTTTGAGAGCTGAAAGAAATCTCAAACGAGTAAAACATTTGTTTGAGAAATCTACTCAAACCAAAATACTGACAGTAATCTGACCAACCCACTATTGTAAAATTGTCCCATGTATCCTATGTCTGATTAATATAATAAAAAATCATATTTTTAACAAACGCAATACATTCCGCCCTATGATTTTTTATTTTTTCTCTCTCAGACCACACACAGAAAATCTCTTCATTACTATAAACTCAATATACACATGAATTTTCCTTAAATGCAACCCCTCCCATATTTCTGTCACTGGGAAGGTGTTTCAGTCTTTGGATAAAAGTTCATTAGAAAGTCCATTCTAAAGTTCTTTAGAAACAAGTCCAGGCTCGAAATACATCAAAGGCCTTGTTCTCCACAGCTCTTGCGATCTTCCGTCATTCTTTCCATCATGTAACCACTTTTATCTGGTCTTCCTATGGATCAAATCGGAGACAGCCTGTGGAGTGGAAAACAAAGCGGATTATCTGTTCCTTCTAATAATACATAAACAGTAGATCCTGGCCCTTCAGCTACAATCTCTCCTCTAAATGGCTTCTTGCCTGGATATCTGACCAATACTTTGCCACCTGCCTGTATGCACCCCTGACCCTCCCAAAGAACATCAATAGGGAGGAGAGGAAATATACTGATATTTCCCAGAAAATCACTGCTGTTTATTTTGGAAGGTTTGATGTTATGTAGCCTCAATTTCCACTCTTGCTGAGAAGTATCCACTAACCAGTCAGAGTCCCAGCCACTGTCTTGAAGCTCATCTGGCAATGCAAATATAACTTCAAACCTTCCTGCCAGATTCCCTCTCATTCCTAGATAGGCTTCAGCTTCAGATACGTCACTCTTTGTTTCTATGTCATGGGAAGCAGTAACATGGTATCTGTTAAACCCTGTTCTTTCAGGAACCTTTCATAAATACTGAACTCTGCACTCCAGCTGTGGAATCTGTGCCTCAGCCCCTACCATCCTCTCATATGGTGTGCTTTTGGCTATTGGCCTAGAATTTAACAACATGACTGCCTGTGTGAGGACCCGATCCCACCCCCTTAGTGTATGTGTGGGTGTAATTTTGCGTATCTGGTCCTTCAATAGCCCGTTGTATCTTTCAATCAAACCAGCTGCCTGTGGATGCTATGGGATGTGGCACAACCAGTACACTCCAGAATCTTTGGCCCACTGCTGTACTGTTAATCCAGTGAAGTGTGAGCCATTATCAATTTGGACTTGTTTGGGACAACCATAAGCAATGACAAGTTTCTGAAGCAGTTGAAGCGTTGCGGCTTGATCTGCACGTTTGCAAGGATGAACAAGCATAAGTCCTGAATAGGTGTCCACTGCAGTGCAACAATATCTCAGTCCATTGTTTCCCCGGGGCAGGGGACCGATGAAGTCAATCTGCCAGATCTCTGCAGGCCTCTCACCCCTCTTAATCGACCCAGTGGAGTACTTTTGCAATGGCCATTGTCGCACTTCTCCACACACTGTACAGTTCCCTATTATACAGTCTTTATCATGTCCATGGATATAGGCAATCCTCTCTGCTGTGCCCATTTATATGTTGCTTTCTGCCCCAAATGTCCAGATTGCTTGAGGGCCCAGTTGGCCAAGTTCATCAAAACAGGATCAATTGGCACAACTGCCTTCACTTTTGCGATTTCATCTGCAACTCTGTTATAGTTCTCAAAGTCTGGTACTAGGGGCACATGTGCATCAACATGCCCCACTTTTATGGTGCGGGAGTGAGCTTCCTTCCAGATGTAGTCCCAGACTTCCTTGCCTCCCCACACCACCTTTCCATGAATCATCCATTCATTGGACTTCCACGTTGGCATCCAAGTTGTCAGTCCTTTAAAAACCACCCAGCTGTCAGTGTAGATAGTGACATGGGAAGAAGGATCCTCCTGAAAAGTCATCACTACAGCTTTCAACTCTGCATACTGACTGGACCCTCCGATTCCGGACTCCTGCAGGACTGTGTCTGTACTTGGGTTGTAGGCTGCTGCTGTCCATTTACGCCCAGACGAGGTGATTATGGCTGAACCATCAGTGAACCATGCTGACTCCTTCATGTCTTCTGACAGAGACTCAAAGGGTGGAGCCTCTTGAATGGGGGATGACTGCAGCACAGGAATATCTTCTTCTGGCCGGGTGCTGGTAAAAGTAACAAGCCCTGCCAACTGTTTTGAAATGTCTCTAACATCCCCAGCTGCAATACCGTCTCTTTCTTGAGGGTACCACTTCCATTTCATCAGTGTCTGGTTCTGGGCTACAGCTGCCCTAGTGGTCAGTCCATTATCTCTCACCCATCCTGCTATTGGCAATGCAGTATGGATGGTGACTGTGTCCTTTCCTGTAATGGTCTCTACATGTTGAAGTGCTGTGTAGGCCCCAAACAGGTACTTCTCTAGGGGCGTGTATCTCGTCTGTGCCCCTGTCAGTTGTTTGGACCAAAATCCAATAGGTATTGCTCTCAGTCCTTTCTTTTCATTTGGCTGCCACAGACTCCAAGATATGGTACCATTCTGCTCCACTACATCCAGCTGAAATGGTACTCCTTGTCTCACGGGTCCCAATCCCTGATGCTGCAAAATAGCTTCTTTAGCAGCCAGGAATGCAGTCCGCTGCTCTGAACCCCATGAGAACTCAGTCTTTTTTCTGGTAACATTGTATATAGGCCTCAGAATCAGTCCAAGATGTGGGATGAACGATCTCCAGAATCCCACAACTCCAATGAACTTCTGTGCCTCCTTTTTGGTAGTAGGGGGCGACAGCGCCTGGATAGTTTGCACAACTGTCTCTGGAATCTTCCTCTGTGGCCCAGTCCACATCATTCCTCTGTGGAAGGTCCTTGGACTTTGTCTCTGTTGATAGCCCATCCTCTGTTCTCCAAGTGCTGTATCAGCAGGTGCAGTGCTTCAGTTACATCTTCTTTTGTCCCAGAGATCATGATGTCATCAATGTAGTGAAACACAGCGACTTTCAAATTCAGGGTACTTAAATCTCGGGCAATCAGTCCATGACAAATCGTTGGAGAATGAAGATAGCCTTGCGGAAGGACAGTGAAAGTGTACTGGCGGCCGTCCCACACCATAGCAAACTGGTCTTGACAATCTGAGTCTATCAAAATTGAAAAGAAAGCATTAGCCAGGTCTATCACAGCATGATATTCTCCTGCATCTTTAGCAATTTTCTCAACAATTGAGATCATATCTGGTACAGCTGACTTCAATGGAGGTGCCACTTTGTTTAGACCTCTGTAATCCACAGTCATTCTATATGTCCCATCAGGTTTCTTTACTGGGAACACCGGAGACGAGAAAGGACTTACAGCAGGTCTAAGGATCCCTACTCTCAACAGTTCTTGAATAGTCTCCCCAATTTCTTTGTGGCCTCCAGGAAGTCTGTACTGCTTGAGACAGACTGGCTTCTCTGGTGTAGGAATGTAGACAGGGGTCCATTTCGCATGACCTCTGACCACAGCCTTCACCGCCCTTACCAGATACGCTTTATCAGGATACCGGAATGTGAAAGTACCTCTTTCAATCTGAATTGACTGACCTTGAAGTACATCCATCCCAAGAATATTTTCGGGTAACTCTGATACCAAAACATTTGTCATAAATCCTGATCCCTTGCCAATAGCCAATTTCACCCGTATCCTAACTGCTGGTGTAGTTTGCCCTCCCAAACCTTCTACATGAATCAATTCTCCTTTGTGATGGGAAGGATTTCCTTGCAAAAGTGTAACTTCAGCTCCGCTATCAACTAAAGCCATTACTTGTGTAGGAGAAGATGACTTCCCCCACCATACAGTGACAGGTGCATATGGGCGTCGGTCTCCTGCTGTCACTGCCCTCACTGCTATTACAGGAGACTCACCTTCCCTTCATAAAGGATATTGAACCTCCCAATCCCCTTTTCTGATTCTCTCTAACTCCTCCCCAGGATAAAGGGATTTGGGTTCATGTTCAGTTTTGGGAAATGGTTTTGGGGCTAACAGGAGGGGTCTGTTCTGTTTCCTCTAAGTCTAGGCTGATGTTATCTTCACTAGGAGTAGTGTTTCTAACCCTGACAGTTTTACCTACTAAATGTTTCCACCTCTTCAGCATTTCTGCAGTAGGAATGCCATCTATCTCATCTCTAGGTACTCCTGCCTTTAATAGGTCCTCCCACATTTCTTTCCTAGAAACAACTAGCCTGGTTTTCTCCTCACCTTCTGTCTTCTCTACCCCATTCCGTTTCTTCTCTGTTCTTTTCTGCTTGTATTCTGCCTGTCTGGCCTTGACCTTATCTACTGCCCTGACAGGTTTTGTTTTAGTCTCCTCTATCTCCCCCAACTGGCTTAAAAGGGTTGTGGCTTCATGAATCTTGCTGTTAAATCCCAGGCCTCCCAACAAGGACAATAATGGTGCCCTGAGATTAAATGGCGCAGACTTCATCAGCTTAGAGCGCAGAGCAGACGTAAAGGGTTCCATATCTGGACCTATCCATTCTGGAAATGTATTTAATCCGGTTATATAGCCCATCTCACGTAACCTGGAAATACCCTCTCCTATTGATCTCCAGGAGTAGGTATTTTCCAGGTCAGTAGGACTAGCATATACTCGGACTATTCCATCTCTCACAAGGTCTAACAGTGAAAAATTCATGCTAAACTCTCGGGCTTTTCGCATTGCCTGACGCAATTGTGGATCATGGGTTAACACTCCCATAGCCACTGCTTCCTTACCTGACAAAACAACACTGTCCGCCCCTTCATCCCATAAGCATAGGAGCCAACTCAATAGGGGCTCCCCAGACCTTTGTTTGTATTGTTTTGCCAGCTCATGGAGTTCAGTTGTGAAAACTCCCATACTTCTTCAAATTCAACATCTCTGGGGTTGCGATAATGCACCTCCCCATCTGCCATATCCTCTCTATCATGTTGCCGTTTCCTATGCTTAGTAATGAGAGGTCTGGCATACTTTTTCTTTCCCACTAGCAGATCATCCTCTGAAATATCAAACTCTATCTCCTCATCCTCACTATCATTTGAGGAGAACACATCCTCACAATCCCAATTTTGGGATGTGACAATGGCACGTACCCTGGCTTTACTAACAGGTTTACGCCCCTTCCTTTTCCTTAAGACATTAATTGATTTGGTCATGAGGGCTGCACATCGCTCTTGCAAATCATCAGCCCGACTAGCGGTTGAACGTACACACTCTGAAGCAACTGCTAGCTGGTCTTTTAATACCTTAACTTCTGCCTCTGCCTTCTCCCTTCTATGTTATTCAGTATAGAGAGCATGGAGGAAGTACCAACCCACTGTGGACACTGTCCTCTTCTTTTTCTTACTTAAATCCAACCCCTTAAGGCTACAATCTACAAAATGATCTGAGACTTTATCACCCCAAGTCAGCTTCAAGGGAGAAGCATACTTCACAAATGCATTAGCAAGAGGCTCCCACTCATTATTTCTGGCCCAGATAGGTAAGCTGCACACTTTCTTCTGGTCACCAGAACCCTCTGCAGCCTTGCTTTTCCTAAACAGCTTACGCAGCATTTTACCTAGCACAAGCTACACAACACACTACAGAAAAACAAGTCTGCTTCAATTGAATTATAGCACAAATTCCGGCCAAGCCCCCCAAATGTTTCGCTTTTGCGTTTATCTAGCAAGGTTACTCTGTGGTATAACAAGGAAGCTGAGACTTCTGCAGTGTGTAAATGTGCTTTTACTATACAAAGATGCTGTACATACAAAACTATTACAATAGTAGGACTAAAATACAAGACTGACAGATCTCTATAACAAGCAAAATGCCTAGCAAATAGAACAGCCTATGGTCTATAACTACAAATACATTTAAAGGTTACTTATCTTCGATTACTCGTGATCTCCATTGGCAATAATTCTTCTTGGAGACCAGGTTCTGTTCTTCTTCATGATCTTACAGCAACATGGTGTGTGTCTCCCTCCTAGCTTAGGCCTCCTTTTATGTGTGTCAAGCTGTTTACCATTGTTATCAAAACGTAGCTGTATTTCAACAATAGCATTGAATACAACAATGCTATCTACCTATTGTCTACTCAAAAATGAAACCTGTAATCTAAACTGTAATTTTTTTCAGTTTGAGAGCTGAAAGAAATCTCAAACAGGTAATGTACTAAATAGAACAATGGTATCTAATCCCATTGTAAAAAAAAGCATTTGTTTGAGAAATCTACTCAAACCAAAAAAGGCTGACAGGTAATCTGACCAACTCACTATTGTAAAATTGTCGCATGTATCCTATGTCTGATTAATATAATAAAAATCATATTTTTAACAAACGCAATATATGCATCGGTCAGACGGCCACCTTCTCCACCGCTCCTTCTGCTACTGACCGAAGCCTCAGCAACTCGTTGTCCAGGACCAGGAGTTTGTAACCTCCCAGTATCTGAGGAACGCGTTGCACAGACCTTTCTGCAAGGCCTCTCGGAGATGTCTCATCCTCTGCTCCCTCTGCGATGGCAAGATAAGGTCCGAAACCTTACCCTTGTACCGTGGATCAAGGAGAGTGGCCAGCCAGTAATGGTCCCTCTCCTTGATCCGAAGAATACGAGGATCCTTCCGCAGACTTTGCAGGATCAGGGAGGCCATGCAGCGTAGGTTAGCTGAGGCATTCAGTCCGGAGTCCTCTGGGTCACTAAGGACGACATGATCCGCAGACACCTCCTCCCAGCCACGTACAAGTCCACGGGTTTCTTGGGACTGTAAATCATCCCTAAAAGACTGCTGCTGTTGATGCTGAGTGCCAGGCTCCACCTCCATGCTGACATAATCCTCCTCCTCCTCGTCCTCTTCCTGTGTGATGGGACAGAAGTAACACTGTCTGGGTAAAGGGGGCCTTGAGAGGCAAGGAAGTCCTCCTCTTCCTGCCTCTGTTCTGCCTCAAGTGCCCTGTCCATTATTCCACGCAGAGTATGCTCCAACAGGTGGACAAGAGGTACAGTGTCACTGATGCATGCACTGTCACTGCTCACCATCCTCGTGGCCTCCTCAAATGGTGCCAGGACAGTGCATGCATCCCTGATCATGCCCCACTGGCATGGTGAAAAAAAACAGGATGTCCTGAGGCAGGCCAGGAAAGTCTGTGTGCATTTCCGCAGATCATATAATATAGTTTCATTTCCCAAATATAGCTGTCAGGCGAAAACAAAATAGTTGTCAGATAGCATTACTATACCATCACTGATGTACTCTGGGCCATCACTGATGTACTATGGATCATCACTGATGTACTATGGATCATCACTGATGTACTGTACTGTAACACATGTCAGGATAGCACTAATTTTTAAGCTGATATCATCTAAATGTGAACGTTGCTTTACACAGTCTGTTTCCCCAATTCAGAAAGATATCTGTGAGTAGCACAACCTAATTCTACAGGATAGCAGAAAGACAATTTACATTAATGCGAGAGATTATAAAATATAGCCATACTTCTGGATAAAATTCAGACAGTATTGTTCAAGACAATTGCAATACCCTAATTAAGACAAAACGTGAAATAGAGCACAATGTCAGCATTGCCGTGATTTGGTTTGTATTCGTTTTTTGTAGATTGTTACATACCGTTAAACAAGCAAAAATTGGGGAAACAGACTGTGTAAAGCAACGTTCACATTTAGATGATATCAGCTTAAAAGATAGTGCTATCCTGACATGTGTTACATTTACATTATTTAAGCCTTACAGGTCATATTGTTGCCTGTAAGTCAGCTATAGTAATGGTATATGACAACTATTTTGTTTTCGCCAGACAGCTATATTTGGGAAATGAAACTATATTATATGTAATGTAAAAAGTTTTTTTGCTATATACAATCTTGTAATGCAACGATAACTTAACCTGTGCTACTAAAGTTATGTTAAGTCAGCCATCTTATTTTCCTGCATCTAAACAACAGGCTTACTTTAGTAAGCCTTTCAATGTTTAAATTTTTTTGCTTTTTTAACGGTATGTAACAATCTACAAAAAAACAATACAAACCAAATCACGGCAATGCTGACATTGTGCTCTATTTTGCGTTTTGTCTTAATTAGGGTATTGCAAGTGTCTTGAACAATACTGTTTGAATTTTATCCAGAAGTATGGCTATATTTTATAATCTCTCGCAGGTTAAGTCAGCCATCTTATTTTCCTGCATCTAAACATCTAATGTAAGCCTTTCACTGTTTAAAGTTTATTGCTTGTTTGAACGGTATGTAACGATCTACAACAAACTAATACAAATCATCATCATCACCATCACCATTCATCCTCCAGGTCAAGATGCCACATTCCGTCTAGGACCCATCATCACAGGGGACGTTCACATCCCCCCTCTAAGTATAGGAGATGTTCCCATTCCTCCTCAAGTCACCGCTACAACAATGCCACAACACTGTAAGCCCTCACAGTTACTCTTGGTGGGCGCATGAATGGGCCCTGCTGTGAATTATTGGATCAAGAATTGTAATTGCATGCTCCTGTTGAACAGGGGCAGAAAAATTGGGCCTTTGGTGGTGGTGGTGGTGGTGGTGGTGGTGTTGCCACAACACTGTAAGCCCTCACATTTACTCTTGGTGGGCGCAGGAATGGGCCCTGCGGTGAATTATTAGATCAAGAATTGTAATTGCATGCCCCTGTTGAACAGGGGCAGAACAATTGGGCCTTTGGTGGTGGTGGTGGTGGTGGACGGTGTTGCCACAACACTGTAAGCCCTCACAGTTACTCTTGGTGGGCACAGGAATGGGCCCTGCTGTGAATTATTAGACCAAGAATTTTAATTACACGCCCCTGTTAAACATGGGCTGAAAAATTGGGCCTTAGGCACTGGTGCTGGTGCCACAACACTGCAACCCCTCACAGATACTGTACTTGGAGCACAGCAATGAGCCCTGTTGCAAAGTATTGCATAATTTTTTTTAATTACACGCCCCTGTTTAAGCAGGGGCTCAAAAATTGGGCCTTAGGCACTGGTGCTGGTGCCACAACACTGCAACCCCTCACATATACTGTACTTGGAGCACAGCAATGAGCCCTGTTGCAAAGTATTGCATGAAAAATTGTAATTACACGTCCCTATTAAACAGGGGCTGAAAAATTGTGCCTTAAGCACTGGTGCTGGTGCCACAACACTGCAACCCCTCACAGATACTGTACTTGGAGCACAGCAATGAGCCCTGTTGCAAAGTATTGCATCAAAAATTTTAATTACACGCCCCTGTTAAACAGGGGCTGAAAAATTGGGCCTTAGGCACTGGTACTGGTGCCACGACACTGCAACCTCTCCCAAATACTCTAGTTGGAGTGCAGGAATGAGCCCTGCTGCAAATCATTGCATAAAAAATTGTAATTCCATGCCCCTGTTAAACAGGGGCTGAAAAATTGGGCCTTAGCCACTGGTGGCAGCACCCAGAAACAAAAATGTTCTTCCAAGCTATCATCAGGTTTATTGAGGAGGAAGAGGATAGTCAGTCAACATAACAGGACAGTCACTCAGCATCAGCATAGGCAGTCTTGAAGGGATATGACATTTCAAAATAAATTATTCTGTTACATCAGCTTCAGGTGCCTGGTAGCTGGTGGTGATCCAAGACTGATTCATCTTTATGAAGGTCAGTCGATCAACCGAGTCGGTGGACAGGCGCACCCTGTGATCGGTGACAAAGCCTCCAGCAGCACTGAATGTGCGTTCCGAAAGAACGCTGGATGCAGGACAGGCCAGTAGCTCAATTGCATACTGTGCAAGCTCTGGCCAGTGATCCATCCTCAAGACCCAGTAAGCCAGAGGATTTTCGGTGGGAAAGTCTGACCTTGCCCCTAGGTATTCCTGCACCATGTATATCAGACGCTGGCGATGGTTGCTGGAACCAATCATACCTTGGGGCTGCGGACTAAAAAATTGTCTGAACGCATCGGTCAGACGGCCACCTTCTCCACCGCTCCTTCTGCTACTGACCAAAGCCTCAGCAACTCATTGTCCAGGACCAGGAGTTTGTATCCTCCCAGTCTCTGGGAACGCGTTGCACAGACCTTTCTGCAAGGCCTCCCGGAGATGTCTCATCCTCTGCTCCCTCTGCGACGGCAAGATAAGGTCCGCAACCTTACCCTTGTACCGTGGATTCTTGATCCGAAGAATAGGAGGATCCTTCTGCAGACTTTGCAGGATCAGGGAGGCCATTCAGCGTAGGTTAGCTGAGGCATTCAGTCCGGAGTCCTCTGGGTCACTAAGGATGACATGATCCGCAGCCACCTCCTCCCAGCCACGTACAAGTCCACGGGTTTCTTGGGACTGTAAATCATCCCTAAAAGACTGCTGCTGTTGATGCTGAGTGCCAGGCTCCACCTCCATGCTGACACAATCCTCCTCCTCCTCGTCCTCTTCCTGTGTGATGGGTGGGACAGAAGTAACACTGTCTGGGTAAAGGGGGCCTTGAGAGGCAAGGAAGTCCTCCTCTTCCTGCCTCTGTTCTGCCTCAAGTGCCCTGTCCATTATTCCACGCAGCGTATGCTCCAACACGTGGACAAGAGGTACAGTGTCACTGATGCATGCACTGTCACTGCTCACCATCCTCGTGGCCTCCTCAAATGGTGCCAGGACAGTGCATGCATCCCTGATCATGCCCCACTGGCATGGTGAAAAAAAACCGAGCTCCCCTGACCCTGTCCTGGTGCCGTAGTCGCACAGGTACTCATTGATGGCCCTCTGCTGCGTGTGCAGCCGCTGTAGCATGGCCAACGTTGAGTTCCACCTGGTGGGCATGTCACATATAAGGCGGTTCTTGGGCAGGTTCGACTACTTTTGCAGCTCAGCCAGCCGAGCACTGGCATTATATGATCTGCGGAAATGCACACAGACTTTCCTGGCCTGCCTCAGGACATCCTGTAAGCCCGGGTACCTGCCCAAGAACCGCTGCACCACCAGGTTAAGGACGTGAGACACACAGGGCACATGGGTCAGTTGTCCCTGTCGGAGGGCGGAGAGGAGGTTGGTGCCATGGTCGCAAACCACCATTCCTGGCTTAAGCTGGCGTGGCATCAACCACCTCTCGGCCTGCCCCTGCAGAGCTGACAGAACCTCTGCCCCAGTGTGGCTCCTGTCCCCCAAACACACCAGCACAAGCACGGCATGGCATCTTTTTGCCTGCGTACTTGTGTAGCCCCTTGAACGCCTACGGAGCACCGCTGGTTCCAAGGACAAAGCACAGGAAGAGGCCATGGAGGAAGAAGAAGAGGAGGGGTGGAGGAGAGAGGTGTGTCACAACCAGTAGTAACATTTTGGAGGCGGGGCGGTGGAACAACCTCCAACACTACTGCACCTTGTCCTGCATCCTTCCCAGCTGCCAAAAGAGTGACCCAATGGGCCATGAAAGAAAGGTAACGTCCCTGTCCATGCCTGCTGGACCATGAATCAGCTGTAATATGCACCTCACCGCTGACCTCCCTGTCCAGCGAGGCATGGACATTGCCTTCCACATGCCGGTAGAGAGCCGGAATCGCCTTCTGTGAGAAAAAGTGGCGTTTGGGAACCTGCCACTGAGGAACCGCACATTGCATAAACTCGCGGAAGGGGGCCGAGTCTACCAACTGAAAAGGCAGCAGTTGAATTTAGCCAAGCTAGCATTCAACCGCTGGGCATGTGAACTTCTTTCGATGGTACAGCAGCTGGGGCAGGGAAATTTGCCTGCTACAATCGGACGTTGTTGTACTGCTAGCAGAGTGCCCGCAACTACTTGGCTGTGACACACCTAATTCTACACCTTCATTCCTCTCAGTGCAGGTTTCAGAGAGGACTGAAGGTATAGTGGGGTTGGAGATCCCAGCTGATGAGGAGCAAGGAGAGGTCCGCTTTGTTCTTTGGTGTGGGTCTTTAAGGTACGCTTGCCAACGAGCTGCATGGTAGGTCAACATATGTCTGGTCAAGCATGTGGTGCCCAAGCGGCTGATGTTTTGGCCACGCGAGATACGCTTGAGACATATGTTGCAAATAGCAGCGGTGCGATCTGATGCACTCAACTCAAAAAAGGCACACACCAAAGAACTTTTGGAATAACGGGCAGAGGCAGCGCCCTGCACAGGCGGAGCTCTGCGGTGTGATTCAGTCGGTGTGCTGCCCTTACGCTGGCCCCCGGAGGGCATTCTGCCTCGTTGGAGATGTGCCTCCTCCTCATCCTCCTCGACACTGCAACCTCTCCCAAATACTCTAGTTGGAGTGCAGGAATGAGCCCTGCTGCAAAGCATTGCATAAAAAATTGTAATTCCATGCCCCTGTTGAACAGGGGCTGAAAATTTGGGCCTTAGCCACTTGTGGCGGCACCCAGAAACAAAAATGTTCTTCCAAGCTATCATCAGGTTTATTGAAGAGGAAGAGGATAGTCAGTCAACATAACAGGACAGTCACTCAGCATCAGCATAGGCAGTCTTGAAGGGATGTGACATTTCAAAATAAATTATTCTGTTACATCAGCTTCAGGTGCCTGGTAGCTGGTGGTGATCCAAGACTGATTCATCTTTATGAAGGTCAGTCGATCAACCGAGCCGGTGGACAGGCGCACCCTGTGATCGGTGACAAAGCCTCCAGCAGCACTGAATGTGCGTTCCGAAAGAACGCTGGATGCAGGACAGGCCAGTAGCTCAATTGCATACTGTGCAAGCTCTGGCCAGTGATCCATCCTCAAGACCCAGTAAGCCAGAGGATTTTCGGTGGGAAAGGTGTCCAAGTCTGACCTTGCCCCTAGGTATTCCTGCACCATGTATATCAGACGCTGACGATGGTTGCTGGAACCGATCAAACCTTGGGGCAGCGGACTAAAAAAATTGTCTGAATGCATCGGTCAGACGGCCACCTTCTCCACCGCTCCTTCTGCTACTAACCTCCCAGTCTCTGAGGAACGCGTTGCACAGACCTTTCTGCAAGGCCTCTCCGAGATGTCTCATCCTCTGCTCCCTCTGCGATGGCAAGATAAGGTCCGCAACCTTACCCTTGTACCGTGGATCAAGGAGAGTGGCCAGCCAGTAATGGTCCCTCTCCTTGATCCGAAGAATACGAGGATCCTTCCGCAGACTTTGCAGGATCAGGGAGGCCCTGCAGCGTAGGTTAGCTGAGGCATTCAGTCCGGAGTCCTCTGGGTCACTAAGGACGACATGATCCGCAGCCACCTCCTCCAAGCCACGTACAAGTCCACGGGTTTCTTGGGACTGTAAATCATCCCTAAAACACTGCTACTGTTGATGCTGAGTGCCAGGCTCCACCTCCATGCTGACACAATCCTCCTCCTCCTTGTCCTCTTCCTGTGTGATGGGACAGAAGTAACACTGTCTGGGTAAAGGGGGCCTTGAGAGGCAAGGAAGTCCTCCTCTTCCTGTCTCTGTTCTGCCTCAAGTGCCCTGTCCATTATTCCACGCAGCGTATGCTCCAACAGGTGGACAAGAGGTACAGTGTCACTGATGCATGCACTGTCACTGCTCACCATCCTCGTGGCCTCCTTAAATGGTGCCAGGACAGTGCATGCATCCCTGATCATGCCCCACTGGCATGGTGAAAAAAACCAGGATGTCCTGAGGCAGGCCGGGAAAGTCTGTGTGCATTTCCGCAGATCATATAATATAGTTTCATTTCCCAAATATAGCTGTCAGGCGAAAACAAAATAGTTGTCAGATAGCATTACTATATCTGACTTAAATACTGTAAATGTAACACATGTCAGGATAGCACTAATTTTTAAGCTGATATCATCTAAATGTGAACGTTGCTTTACACAGTCTGTTTCCCCAATTCGGAAAGATATCTGTGAGTAGCACAACCTAATTCTACAGGATAGCAGAAAGACAATTTACATTAATGCGAGAGATTATAAAATATAGCCATACTTCTGGATAAAATTCAGACAGTATTGTTCAAGACAATTGCAATACCCTAATTAAGACAAAACGCGAAATAGAGCACAATGTCAGCATTGCCGTGATTTGGTTTGTATTCGTTTTTTGTAGATTGTTACATACCGTTAAACAAGCAAAAATTGGGGAAACAGACTGTGTAAAGCAACGTTCACATTTAGATGATATCAGCTTAAAAATTAGTGCTATCCTGACATGTGTTACATTTACATTATTTAAACCTTACAGGTCATATTGTTGCCTGTAAGTCAGCTATAGTAATGGTATATGACAACTATTTTGTTTTCGCCTGACAGCTAGATTTGGGAAATGAAACTATATTATATGTAATGTAAAACTTTTTTTGCTATATACAATCTTGTAATGCAACGATAACTTAACCTGTGCTGCTAAAGTTATGTTAAGTCAGCCATCTTATTTTCCTGCATCTAAACAACAGGCTTACTTTAGTAAGCCTTTCAATGTTTAAATTTTTTTGCTTTTTTAACGGTATGTAACAATCTACAAAAAAAATACAAACCAAATCACGGCAATGCTGACATTGTGCTCTATTTTGCGTTTTGTCTTAATTAGGGTATTGCAAGTGTCCTATGGTGCTTGTATTGGTCCAGCAGTGCACCAACACCTTTGCTGCCATTGTGCTACGCTGGGTGTTTGGTGTGCTCCTGTACCTTTAAGGAGGGGTGGCTCCCCTTCAGTCCACCTGCCCTCATCTAACCATCAGAATGCATGTGCCTCCATTGTGGGGACACTCAATGTTAGTGTAGGACCACAGACTCCAGGGGGCCTTGGCGTGGCTCTGTGGCTCACGCATGCGTTTGCAAATGCGTGCGGACAAACCCCTGTTTTTAACGCATACTTTTAGACAGGTTAATTGGTTGTCAGCGAGCTGGTCGGTAAGTAGGCTTGGTTTTTCCCTGGGCATTCCCCAGGTCATGTTGTTATCTGCTTTAGCCTTCCAATGCTACTTACCGTGATTGCCAGCTATAGATGGGGCGGTGGACATGTTTTTGTTTTCACCTATGGTGCTTGTATTGGTCCAGCAGTGCACCAACACCTTTGCTGCCATTGTGCTACGCTGGGTGTTTGGTGTGCTCCTGTACCTTTAAGGAGGGGTGGCTCCCCTTCAGTCCACCTGCCCTCATCTAACCATCAGAATGCATGTGCCTCCATTGTGGGGACACTCAATGTTAGTGTAGGACCACAGACTCCAGGGGGCCTTGGCGTGGCTCTGTGGCTCACGCATGCGTTTGCAAATGCGTGCGGACAAACCCCTGTTTTTAACGCATACTGTTAGACAGGTTAATTGGTTGTCAGCGAGCTGGTCGGTAAGTAGGCTTGGTTTTTCCCTGGGCATTCCCCAGGCCATGTTGTTATCATTTTATTTTCCTGCATCTAAACAACAGGCTTACTTTAGTAAGCCTTTCAATGTTAAAACTTTTTTGCTTTTTTAACGGTATGTAACAATCTACAAAAAAACAATACAAACCAAATCACGGCAATGCTGACATTGTGCTCTATTTCGCGTTTTGTCTTAATTAGGGTATTGCAAGTGCCTTGAACAATACTGTTTGAATTTTATCCAGAAGTATGGCTATATTTTATAATCTCTCGCAGGTTAAGTCAGCCATCTTATTTTCCTGCATCTAAACATCTAATGTAAGCCTTTCACTGTTTAAAGTTTATTGCTTGTTTAAACGGTATGTAACGATCTACAACAAACGAATACAAATCATCATCATCACCATCACCATTCATCCTCCAGGTCAAGACGTGACATTCCGTCTAGGACCCATCATCACAGGGGACGTTCACATCCCCCCTCTAAGTATAGGAGATGTTCCCATTCCTCCTCAAGTCACAGCTACAACACTGCCACAACACTGTAAGCCCTCACAGTTACTCTTGGTGGGCGCTGGAACGCCCTGCTGTGAACTATTATATCAGGAATTGTAATTACATGCCATTGTTGAACAGTGGTAGGAAAAATTGGGCCTTTGGTGGTGGTGGTGTTGCCACAACACTGTAAGCCCTCACAGTTACTCTTGGTGGGCGCATGAATGGGCCCTGCTGTGAATTATTAGATCAATAATTGTAATTGCATGCCCCTGTTGAACAGGGGCAGAAAAATTGGGCCTTTGGTGGTGGTGGTGGTGGTGGTGTTGCCACAACACTGTAAGCCCTCACAGTTACTCTTGGTGGGCGCAGGAATGGGCCCTGCGGTGAATTATTAGATCAAGAATTGTAATTGCATGCCCCTGTTGAACAGGGGCAGAAAAATTGGGCCTTTGGTGGTGGTGGTGGTGGTGGTGGTGGACGGTGTTGCCACAACACTGTAAGCCCTCACAGTTACTCTTGGTGGGCACAGGAATGGGCCCTGCTGTGAATTATTAGACCAAGAATTTTAATTACACGCCCCTGTTAAACATGGGCTGAAAAATTGGGCCTTAGGCACTGGTGCTGGTGCCACAACACTGCAACCCCTCACAGATACTGTACTTGGAGCACAGCAATGAGCCCTGTTGCAAAGTATTGCATCAAAAATATTAATTACACGCCCCTGTTAAGCAGGGGCTCAAAAATTGGGCCTTAGGCACTGGTGCTGGTGCCACAACACTGCAACCTGAAATCCTCTTAATATTCCTAAATTCATGAATGTAACATTGTTGTACTTTGAAGTATGAATATCACTTCAGAAATATATGTTTCATATTTTCCCTCCAAATTATGTTTAGCATATTCAAATATAACCATACAACCTTTCAAATAACCTAGTCGAAATTTAAACATAAAATATGTTCTTAACTTCAGTTCCTTCATATATGTGAGATGATTTTAAAACTAAATGCATATTACAATGTAAAGTTAATCCTAACTTGTTTATGTACCTTTAGGAAAAATGTACTCTGTCTTAATTAACACCAGATGTTCCTACTAACTAGACTCTATTGTAAAAAAGTTTAACCCTCTCAACTCTGAAAGTACACTACATGCAGGGCCGGTACAAGGGGGGGGTGGAAGGGGCGGATGCCCTGGGCGGGACCATTTACTGGAGGAAGGGGGGCGCAGTAGAAGTGCTGGTGTACTGGCCGCGCTACATAGATGATAACAGCATGTGCCGAGTGCGCTCCTGCACCCGGCACAAGCCTGAGACCAGTCCCGCCCTGCCCCTCACTTCTCTATCGGGCAGAGTAATCTCACAAGCGAGAGAACACCTGTCAGCTCCTGCAGTGATTTCTTCCCCCCTCCCTCTCCTCGCTGACTCCAATGTTAATGCGAGTAGCGCTCGCACAGCCAGGCCGCCCATCTGCTCCCAATTGAAGCATAGACTGGGTCTCCTGCTTGTCATAATGACTGCAGCAGACCCAGTTAATGAAGCGAGCATCGCTCCCGCCCCCCAGCCCGCCCCTGTCTGTATGCTCAGAAAGCTATGCTGGCAAAATTCACAGCACAGCACGGAGATGCAGGATGATGTCATTCCAGTGACCATAGGGAGGGATCTGTGCAGTCACATGCCAGTTCTTATCCAATCATGCTACTCCAGCTCCTCCCCTTTCTCCAGCCGCCAGATTTGGACAACTTTAAGCAGCAGTTCCAGAGGAGGAGGAAGTGGCTAAAATGACCCCTCTGCTCCACAGTGAGTTTTTTTCCTTTGCTTCAGGAATAGAAAGCAGCAGCATGGATAGTCAGTGATAGGGAGAGGGGCAGCAGAGAGAGAGAGGGGAACAGGATCCGAGGAAGACCTGCTCTTACAGTCTGTTCATGTTCATCCTGACACCAGGCTGTGAAAGATCTTCATCATCAGAGGGACAGAACACAGACTTGCATTCCTTTAAACCAGCAGAAATCATGTTTCTTACATTAGATCTCTACCTGGGAGAAAATAATGCAAGGTCTGTGTGTTCTGTCTCTCTGCTTCACCTTAAAGACTTAGGGCTTATTTACACTCGTTTTGCTTTCTGAAGAGCAATCCACATGCAGATCACTCTTTAGAAAGCATTAGACAGGCAGTGTTGTATCACTGCCTCACCACCTGCTTCAACCTCTTTATCCCCCACAATTGTGTATTGCACACACACTCGTGGGGCTGTTGCAGAACATCCTCATTCAGTTGAAGGGGTTGTACACAGTGGGTGGAAGCACCTGCCAAAAGCACTAAACATGGCTGCAATATGTGTACACCCCCAGCCACTGCCTGTATGCAGCTAACGGGAGTAGCGGGGGGGATAAAAACTTGGCTCAACTGCAGCGTTTAACAGCCCCCCTCACCACTTGTGTTAATGAGTTCTAACATTGCTGGTGTGGTTCCACAATAAGACAATAAAAATATCACATTACTCTCGACTTTTGTGTGTGTGTATATGTGTGTGTGTGTATGTATGTATGTGTGGTGTATATGTATGTATGTGTGTGTGTGTGTGTGTGTGTGTGTGTGTGTGTGTATATGTATGTATGTATGTATGTATATATATATATATATACCACATATACACAGGGCCGCCATCAGGGGGGTACAGGCAGTACACCTGTAAGGGGCCCGGATGGCCCCCCTTTTTTTTTGTAAGGGGCCCAGAGGTCCCCAGGGGCCCGGAGTTCCCCAGGGCCCCGGATGGAAACCTCCCTTTTTTTATTTATTTTTTATAAAAATAAATTGTTATATATTTTTTATTCATTTTTTATTTATTTATTTTCTTATTTTTTTTATTGTAAGGTCCCCAGAGGCCCGGAGGTCCCCATGGCCCCGGATGGAAACCTCCCTCTTTCTATTTTTTTTTATAAAAATGATTATTATTATTTATAATTATTATTATTATTATTTTTTTATAATTTTTTTTTTTTTGTAAGGGGCCCAGGAGGTCCCCAGGGCCTTGGATGGCAACCCCCCTTTTTTTTGTTTTTTTTTGTGTTCGTCAGCACCCAAACCCCCTGCTTCTCAATTCGTGGCACCCCCCCCCCCCCGCTTCTCAATTTGCTCCAGGGGGGCCCCCCATGTCTGAAGCTGTGTAAGGGGCCCCAAAATTCCTGATGGCGGCCCTGCACATACATACACACTCTTATTTCGTTTATTTTCGGTGGTATGATTTACTGGTAAAAATTATTAGTGCCCCCAAGTTTTGACTGTGACATCTTATGTGCCCCCACTATATATTGTTCCTAGAGTCACCTCTGCGCCCGACAGGTGATTCCTAGTCCCGGCCGGCGGAACTTCACCGAGAGACCGGCCAGGAGGTGGGATCGGAAACCGCCACCAACACTGACTCGTTCTTTACACCGGGGGGGGGGCGCAGTTTGCCATCTTCGCCCTGGGCACCGAATGACCTTGTCCCAGCACTGACTACATGTGTTTATAAAATTAGTGTGTAAAAAATATCTCCTCTTGATATGAAAAACATATCTCGTCACATAAAAAGTTGATATATAAAAACTGCAACATATCTGATGGATAAAATTATATCATCAGTCGTCAAAAGTCAATTGTTTTTAAAAGTTTCCCTCTCATTAGAGGTATTGAGGTTCTTCTTTCTTTTTTCTCCCTCCTGTACTCCTGTAAAGTTGCAAAACTTTATTGAACATAGAAAGACAACAGTAATTATGAAGAATGAATATCTTATGTCATCTTCTCCCAGCCAGAACTATATTCTTAAGCTTCAAGGGCTTGTTTTCATCTGGAAGGTCTAGAAATATTAAATTTCCCTTCTTTTGTTGACTTATAAGTCAGATCCTGTAAAAGAATGCAGCATCAATTTTTTGAATGAAAAAATAAATTTTATACATCATAATCCTAATATTTTATCATGACATGAAAAACATATTTTGATAATAACATTTGTAATTACCTTAGACTAGCCTATACTTCTTATACTATTATTCTGTGTATTTTAAATACTACAAGACGCAATTTCTCGTTTTTGTCAAACACAGAAAAGTTTTCAATCAACCCAGAGGACTAAAAGGAAGTATATCCATTCACTTCTGCCCTATAAATTTCAGAGTAATGCGTGCTGTACTGTAATTTCTATCTTCCAATTCAGCATTTTCTGTAGAACTTTGGCTGAATGACATTCTTTGAGTAGCACATAGAAAAACCTGCTGAATGAATCTTGATATCATTAACAAATACTGGCTTAAAGCCTCTCTCAGCACTTGGTTTAAAAACATCATTTTGTACACATTGCTGAAAGTGTTCTGTTATCAAATCTACCTGTATAGATTTAGATTGTAAAGTTTTAACAAATGGGCAATATCTGTCATACAATTCTCCTGAATTAATTCTCTTTAGAAGAAGTTTTCAGCGATTGATCAGATGTCTGTAATATGATCTTACTAGATTTCACAATCTTTTCTGTTACTTTAACTGCAAAATAAACACTTAACAATTGCTTAGTATGTGCATCAAAGGTCTTTTCCATATTTGTCAAACCTCTGGAGAAAAATCCTATTATTTTCTGATTACCTTTTCTTAATTGAGACAAAGTAACTGAAATCGAATTCTCTGATACATCAGTGTACAATCCAACAGACATAGACAAGACAATTTCGATTGTACTCAATGAATGAGCATTCTGCACATCCCTTTTCAACATTTCAAAGGCATCTGTCTGGGGTGGACCCCATTTATCAAACACACCATCTTTTTGTCTCAACAAATCAAATAATGGTTTAACTTTATCATCATATGTCTGTAAAAACTCTTTGCAACAATTTATTTCTTTTAAAAATTGATGCAATGCCTTGTAAGATGTTGGAATTGGAAAAGCAGAAATCTTCCTAACTTTTTCTTGTGATAATGTTCTCCGTCCATGACTAATTTGCATATGCATGAATGTTACCTGACTCTTCATCAATTGAACTTGCTCCGTGTTCAGTTTCAGCCCTGCTGTTTGTATCAAAGTAAATAATTCTGACAAAAGACTGATGTGCTCTTCTATACTTTGTGTAGTCAGCAAAAACTTGTCCACATGCTGGAAAATACATTCTGGTCTAGAGAATTTTGATAATACTTTCTGCAAACTCTCATGTACTATGCCATCAGTAATGTCCAATCCTGGAATTAATCTAGTAAATGCATAGGTTTCTTTATTAAAGCTGAAGGCAAGTTTATATTGACAGCTTTTAGTTAATGGTACTGAAAAATGACCATTGGCGATTTCCAGTACAGAAAATACTTTGACCTTGGCATCCATGTGTGACATTAAATTTAAATCAGGAAGAATAGGTGTGTTATTTGTAATGCATTTATTCAGTGATCTTACATCAACTGATACAACATACTCATCATCATCATTCTTGATAGGCCAAATACAATTATTTACCACGGATTGTGCTCTCTTTAATATTCCTTTTTGTAAAAATTCTTGTACAATGTCAGAAACTGGACCTATTGATTCATGTGGCAACTTATTTTGACTTTGAGGTTTAGGGTCTTTCCCTTCAATCTCAATTTCAATGTCTTTAAACAACCCTGTGTCACTTTTGGTCTGACTCCAAAGACTTTTATGTGTTTGAACCAATTTTTTCAATACAAGATTGGTTTTTGTATGTGGCCACTTAAAATCTGAAGATATGTCAGCGACTGCTGTAGAAACATTTCCAACATTACTGTAAATAGACTGATCTATTAAAATTGGAGGAACATAATTTAATGTTGGAGAAGTTAACACTTCTTTTTTCCTTGATTTAGGCAATGGAAGTAATCAATTTCTCTCATTGTCAGCATTATTTGTCTTATTGATTGAACTGTCATTAACAGTCAATGTACTGATCTGTTTGACCTCTGAGGCATAAGGCAAATCATTCGACCTATTGTTTGGACAAGGATGAACAAATTTCTCAAAATTTTCCTCCTTTCCTAATTCCAAAGTTTGTCTTTGTGAATCTAATTTATATTTCAAACATTCTTTTTGTATATGTCCATTTTCCTTACTCTGAAAGCAATAAGCATTTCCTATTTCCTGTGTTCTGTCTGTGACGTGTATCTCATCATATCTGGGTGTGGCCATACACGTGGCAATTCTGAGTTCACCATCTTTCTTTTGTGTAGACTCCTGCTTAGAATCAACACTAACATTACTGTAGCTTGACTCTGCTTTAGACATTACATTATTCTGTAACTCAAACAACTGAATATCTTTTATTTGAATTGCACTTTGCAAATCATCTATTCGTTCAGTCAAACTCAACAATTAGTACATAATCTATTGTCCTCTGTTTTCCCTGTTGTACACATATTCCTTTCCGGAGCTTCTAAAATCATTGCATCAAAAACTTTTACAAGCTTAATCAAATTTCTAATCTGCTGAATTTCTTAAAAGTAAATTTAGATTTTTGTATCTCAATATTAGCTTGTAAACATTCATTGAACATGTAACACCATAATTCATCATCTTTAACAAATTTTGACAGATTTTTGAATTCTAAATTACTCTCACTAGATAATTCATTAATAAAATCCATTACTTACCAATGTAGGACGACTTTTTTCATGTAACGCAGTCTTTCCCTCTCTTCACGGGAAATTACGTCATCAAGAAACAAGATTTTCTTACGTGTGCAAACTTCTCACCAAATACTTCTATGTTTCCAGATTCATTCGATGATGCCGAAAGTTCAATCGTTGTTATTTCTCCTTGAAGCTTGTCTGCATAATCAATGCTTGTTTTCCCTCTCGGCAAGCGATAGGAGAAATAATTCAAAAACGTTCGATATTCGGGCAAAACGATCTTGTTGGCTCACCATTGAAATATAACGGTATCTCGCTAATATTGTATTAATAATCGATATTCAATAATTCATATTGATGAGAAAAAATTCAAAGAAAATCTGTTCTGTTCTCGTGTAAAAACTCCAAAATTGATTTAATAATAAAATATAAAATGTCACATGAATGTATCATCAATTGTAGAATATAAAAAATAGCATAGATAAGTATCTTATTCTTGAAGATTGAATGAAATGAATATCTTTGTGTGTGAATAGCTCAATCAGCTTCCTTACATGTCTTTTGTGTGAATCAGTGTTCCAGCGTCAGCTAGCAGATGTGTGTGTAGCATTCAAGCCTTCCCGCGTGTCAGCTCAAGTCTGCCTAAAAACCTAACAGTCACTAGCTTTTCACCCCTCAAATCTGACCCCCACCTTCTTTCGAAGGAGTGATTTAACGTTTCATAAAGCCCGCGAGTTTCAAATATATCCTTAGTTGTTCAGTGTCTAAAATTCTTACGGGTGGGGCTGTGAACGATGTGAGTAGCTAAAAATGAGCATTATTCAACTTGTAATAATATTACTACATATCTGAGTCAAATAATAAATATTACACTATGGATACATCATAAACCAAACATTCTTATTAATATCCTAATCAAGAAATATAGCAATATTTAAGAACTTATAATCTTAGCTAAAATACTTTTACATCTAAAGTAATATGAGCTCTTTCTTCTTAATGATGGGGGAGGTTAGAATTTCAAGAGGAAGCCACCTTAACTAATTGAATCCATATGCTAGAGCTGTTAAAAAACTATCATTAGAAGCTTTAAACAAATCTTTACATAAATATATATATTTAGTTATATTTCACTTTTTCCATATTTAGAATATGATATATGTAAGCATTTTAAATGTATTCAAGTCCATTATTCTCAAAGATCCAACTCCATTCATTCATGTGTTAATATTGTTAATAGATGAATATTAGATATTAGATTAAAGAAAATCTTTTTAACACAACCCCTCACAGATACTGTACTTGGAGCACAGCAATGAGCCCTGTTGCAAAGTATTGCATGAAAAATTGTAATTACACGCCCCTGTTAAACAGAGGCTGAAAAATTGTGCCTTAAGCACTGGTGCTGGTGCCACAACACTGCAACCCCTCACAGATACTGTACTTGGAGCACAGCAATGAGCCCTGTTGCAAAGTATTGCATCAAAAAATGTAATTACACGCCCTGGCTAAAAAATTGGGCCTTAGGCACTGGTACTGGTGCCACGACACTGCAACCTCTCCCAAATACTCTAGTTGGAGTGCAGGAATGAGCCCTGCTGCAAAGCATTGCATAAAAAATTGTAATTCCATGCCCCTGTTAAACAGGGGCTGAAAAATTGGGCCTTAGCCACTAGTGGCGGCACCCAGAAACAAAAATGTTCTTCCAAGCTATCATCAGGTTTATTGAGGAGGAAGAGGATAGTCAGTCAACATAACAGGACAGTCACTCAGCATCAGCATAGGCAGTCTTGAAGGGATGTGACATTTCAAAATAAATTATTCTGTTACATCAGCTTCAGGTGCCTGGTAGCTGGTGGTGATCCAAGACTGATTCATCTTTATGAAGGTCAGTCGATCAACCGAGTCAGTGGACAGGCGCACCCTGTGATCGGTGACAAAGCCTCCAGCAGCACTGAATGTGCGTTCCGAAAGAATGCTGGATGCAGGACAGGCCAGTAGCTCAATTGCATACTGTGCAAGCTCTGGCCAGTGATCCATCCTCAAGACCCAGTAAGCCAGAGGATTTTCAGTGGGAAAGTATGACCTTACCCCTAGGTATTCCTGCACCATGTATATCAGACGCTGGCGATGGTTGCTGGAACCAATCATACCTTGGGGCTGAGGACTAAAAAATTGTCTGAACGCATCGGTCAGACGGCCACCTTCTCCACCGCTCCTTCTGCTACTGACCAAAGCCTCAGCAACTCGTTGTCCAGGACCAGGAGTTTGTATCCTCCCAGTCTCTGGGAACGCGTTGCACAGACCTTTCTGCAAGGCCTCCCGGAGATGTCTCATCCTCTGCTCCCTCTGCGATGGCAAGATAAGGTCCGGAACCTTACCCTTGTACCGTGGATCCTTGATCCGAAGAATAGGAGGATCCTTCCGCAGACTTTGCAGGATCAGGGAGGCCATGCAGCGTAGGTTAGCTGAGGCATTCAGTCCGGAGTCCTCTGGGTCACTAAGGATGACATGATCCGCCGCCACCTCCTCCCAGCCACGTACAAGTCCACGGGTTTCTTGGGACTGTAAATCATCCCTAAAAGACTGCTGCTGTTGATGCTGAGTGCCAGGCTCCACCTCCATGCTGACACAATCCTCCTCCTCCTCGTCCTCTTCCTGTGTGATGGGTGGGACAGAAGTAACACTGTCTGGGTAAAGGGGGCCTTGAGAGGCAAGGAAGTCCTCCTCTTCCTGCCTCTGTTCTGCCTCAAGTGCCCTGTCCATTATTCCACGCAGCGTATGCTCCAACAGGTGGACAAGAGGTACAGTGTCACTGATGCATGCACTGTCACTGCTCACCATCCTCGTGTCCTCCTCAAATGGTGCCAGGACAGTGCATGCATCCCTGATCATGCCCCACTGGCATGGTGAAAAAAACCCGAGCTCCCCTGACCCTGTCCTGGTGCCGTAGTCGCACAGGTACTCATTGATGGACCAAAATCCAATAGGTATTGCTCTCAGTCCTTTCTTTTCATTTGGCTGCCACAGACTCCAAGATATGGTACCATTCTGCTCCACTACATCCAGCTGAAATGGTACTCCTTGTCTCACAGGTCCCAATCCCTGATGCTGCAAAATAGCTTCTTTAGCAGCCAGGAATGCAGTCCACTGCTCTGAACCCCATGAGAACTCAGTCTTTTTTCTGGTAACATTGTATATAGGCCTCAGAATCAGTCCAAGATGTGGGATGAACGATCTCCAGAAACCCACAATTCCAATGAACTTCTTGACAATTTGGGTCTATCAAAATTGAAAAGAAAGCATTAGCCAGGTCTATCACAGCATGATATTCTCCTGCATCTTTAGCAATTTTCTCAACAATTGAGATCATATCTGGTACAGCTGACTTCAATGGAGGTGCCACTTTGTTTAGACCTCTGTAATCCACAGTCATTCTATATGTCCCATCAGGTTTCTTTACTGGGAACACCGGAGACGAGAAAGGACTTACAGCAGGTCTAAGGATCCCTACTCTCAACAGTTCTTGAATAGTCTCCCAAATTTCTTTGTGGCCTCCTGGAAGTCTGTACTGCTTGAGACAGACTGGCTTCTCTGGTGGAGGAATGTAGACAGGGGTCCATTTCGCATGACCTCTGACCACAGCCTTCACCGCCCTTACCAGATACGCTTTATCAGGATACCCAAAAGTGAATGTACCTCTTTCAGTCTGAATTGACTGACCTTGAAGTACATCCATTCCATGAATATTTTCGGGTAACTCTGATATTAAAACATTTGTCATAAATCCTGATCCCTTACCAATAGCCATTTTCACCCGTATCCTAACTGCTGGTGTAGTTTGCCCTCCCAAACCTTCTACATAAATCAATTCTCCTTTGTGATGGGAAGGATTTCCTTGCAAAAGTGTAACTTCGGCTCCACTATCAACTAAAGCCATTACATGTGTAGGAGAAGATGACTTCCCCCACCATACAGTGACAGGTGCATATGGGCGTCGGTCTCCTGCTGTCACTGCCCTCACTGCTATTACAGGAGACTCACCTTCCCTTCATAAAGGATAAGGAACCTCCCAATCCCCTTTTCTGATTCTCTCTAACTCCGCCCCAGGATAAAGGGATTTGGGTTTGGGTTCATGTTCAGTTTTGGGAATTGGTTTGGGGCTAACAGCAGGGGTCTGTTCTGTTTCCTCTAAGTCTAGGCTGATGTTATCTTCACTAGGAGTAGTGTTTCTAACCCTGACAGTTTTCCTTACTAAATGTTTCCACCTCTTCAGCATTTCTGCAGTAGAAATGCCATCTATCTCATCTTTAGGTACTCCTGCCTTTAATAGATCCACCCACATTTCTTTCCTAGAAACAACTAGCCTGGTTTTCTCTCCACCTTCTGTCTTCTCTACCCCATTCCGTTTCTTCTCTGTTCTTTTCTGCTTGTATTCTTCCTGTCTGGCCTTGACCTTATCTACTGCCCTGACAGGTTTTGTTTTAGTCTCCTCTATCTCCCCCAACTGGCTTTAAAGGGTTGTGGCTTCATGAATCTTGCTGTTAAATCCCAGGCCTCCCAACAAGGACAATAATGGAGCACTGAGATTAAATGGCGCAGACTTCATCAGCTTAGAGCGCAGAGCAGACGTAAAGGGTTCCATATCTGGACCTATCCATTCTGGAAATGTATTTAATCCGGTTATACAGCCCATCTCACGTAACCTGGAAATACCGTCTCCTATTGATCTCCAGGAGTAGGTATTTTCCAGGTCAGTAGGACTAGCGTATACTCGGACTATTCCATCTTTCACAAGGTCTAACAGTGAAAAATTTACGCTAAACTCTCGGGCTTTGCGCATTGCCTGACGCAATTGTGGATCATGGGTTAACACTCCCATAGCCACTGCTTCCTTACCTGACAAAACAACACTGTTTGCCCCTTCATCCCATAAGCGTAGGAGCCAACTCAATAGGGGCTCCCCAGACCTTTGTTTGTATTGTTTTGCCAGCTCATGGAGTTCAGTTTGTGAAAACTCCCGTACTTCTTCAAATTCAACATCTCTGGGGTTGCGATAATGCACCTCCCCATCTGCCATATCCTCTCTATCATGTTGCCGTTTCCTATGCTTAGTAATGAGAGGTCTGGCATACTTTTTCTTTCCCACTAGCAGATCATCCTCTGAAATATCAAACTCTATCTCCTCATCCTCACTATCATTTGAGGAGAACACATCCTCACAATCCCAATTTTGGGATGTGACAATGGCACGTACCCTGGCTTTACTAACAGGTTTACGCCCCTTCCTTTTCCTTAAGGCATTAATTGATTTGGTCATGAGGGCTGCACACCGCTCTTGCAAATCATCAGCCCGACTAGCGGTTGAACGTACACACACTGAAGCAACTGCTAGCTGGTCTTTTAATACCTTAACTTCTGCCTCTGCCTTCTCCCTTCTATGTGATTCAGTATAGAGAGCATGGAGGAAGTACCAACCCACTGTGGACACTGTCCTCTTCTCTTTCTTACTTAAATCATACCCCTTAAGGCTAAAATCTACAAAATGATCTGAGACTTTATCACCCCAAGTCAGCTTCAAGGGAGAAGCATACTTCACAAATGCATTAGCAAGAGGCTCCCACTCATTATTTCTGGCCCAGATAGGTAAGCTGCACACTTTCTTCTGGTCACCAGAACCCACTGCAGCTTTGCTTTTCCTAAACAGCTTACGCAGCATTTTACCTAGCACAAGCTACACAACACACTACAGAAAAACAAGTCTGCTTCAATTGAATTATAGCACAGATCCCAGACGAGCCCCCAAATGTTTCGCTTGTGTTTATCTAGCAAGGTTACTCTGTGGTATAACAAGGAAGCTGAGACTTCTGCAGTGTGTAAATGTGCTTTTATTATACAAGATGCTGTACATACAAAACTATTACAATATTAGGACTAAAATACAAGACTGACACATTTCTATAACAAGCAAAATGCCTAGCAAATAGAACAGCCTATGGTCTATAACTACAAATACATTTAAAGGTTACTTATCTTCGATTACTCGTGATCTCCATTGGCAAAAATTCTTCTTGGAGACCAGGTTCTGTTCTTCTTCATGAGTGGCTTCTCACTGATCTTACAGCAACATGGTGTATCCCTGTCCTACTAGCTTATGCCTCATTTTATGTGTGTCAGGCTGTTTACCATTGTTATCAAAACTGTAGCTGTATTTCAACAATAGCATTGAATACAACAATGCTATCTACCTATTGTCTACTCAAAACAAACCTGTTAGTAATCTAAACAGTTATTCTTTCAGTTTGAGAGCTGAAAGAAATCTCTAACAAGTAATGTCTTACTTGTTTACTGTGGCTATAGAGACATTAGCATATTGAATACAACAATGGTATCTAACCTATTGTCTACTCAAACCAAAAACCTGTAATCTAAACTGTCATTCTTTCAGTTTGAGAGCTGAAAGAAATCTCAAACAAGTAAAACATTTGTTTGAGAAATCTACTCAAACCAAAATACTGACAGTAATCTGACCAACCCACTATTGTAAAATTATCCCATGTATCCTATGTCTGATTAATATAATAAAAAATCATATTTTTAACAAACGCAATACATTCCGCCCTATGATTTTTTATTTTTTCTCTCTCAGACCACACACAGAAAATCTCTTCATTACTAAAAACTCAATATACACATGAATTTTCCTTAAATGCAACCCCTCCCATATTTCTGTCACTGGGAAGGTGTTTCAGTCTTTGGATAAAAGTTCATTAGAAAGTCCATTCTAAAGTTCTTTAGAAACAAGTCCAGGCTCGAAATACATCAAAGGCCTTGTTCTCCACAGCTCTTGCGATCTTCCGTCATTCTTTCCATCATGTAACCACTTTTATCGGGTCTTCCTATGGATCAAATCGGAGACAGCCTGTGGAGTGGAAAACAAAGCGGATTATCTGTTCCTTCTAATAATACATAAACAGTAGATCCTGGCCCTTCAGCTACAATCTCTCCTCTAAATGGCTTCTTGCCTGGATATCTGACCAATACTTTGCCACCTGCCTGTATGCACCCCTGACCCTCCCAAAGAACATCAATAGGGAGGAGAGGAAATATACTGATATTTCCCAGAAAATCACTGCTGTTTATTTTGGAAGGTTTGATGTTATGTAGCCTCACTTTCCACTCTTGCTGAGAAGTATCCACTAACCAGTCAGAGTCCCAGCCACTGTCTTGAAGCTCATCTGCCAATGCAAATATAACTTCAAACCTTCCTGCCAGATTCCCTCTCATTCCTAGATAGGCTTCAGCTTCAGATACGTCACTCTTTGTTTCTATGTCATGGGAAGTAGTAACATGGTATCTGTTAAACCCTATTCTTTCAGGAACCTTACATAAATACTGAACTCTGCACTCCAGCTGTGGAATCTGTGCCTCAGCCCCTACCATCCTCTCATATGGTGTGCTTTTGGCTATTGGCCTAGAATTTAACAACATGACTGCCTGTGTGAGGACCCGATCCCACCCCCTTAGTGTATGTGTGGGTGTAATTTTGCGTATCTGGTCCTTCAATAGCCCGTTGTATCTTTCAATCAAACCAGCTGCCTGTGGATGGTATGGGATGTGGCACAACCAGTACACTCCAGAATCTTTGGCCCACTGCTGTACTGTTAATCCGGTGAAGTGTGAGCCATTATCACTTTGGACTTGTTTGGGACAACCATAAGCAACGACAAGTTTCTGAAGCAGTTGAAGCGTTGCGGCTTGATCTGCACGTTTGCAAGGATGAACAAGCATAAGTCCTGAATAGGTGTCCACTGCAGTGCAACAATAACTCAGTTCATTGTTTCTCCGGGGCAGGGGACCGATGAAGTCAATCTGCCAGATCTCTGCAGGCCTCTCACCCCTCTTAATCGACCCAGTGGAGTACTTTTGCAATGGCCATTGTCACACTTCTCCACACACTGTACAGTTCCCTATTACAGTCTTTATCATGTCCATGGATATAGGCAATCCTCTCTGCTGTGCCCATTCATATGTTGCTTTCTGCCCCAAATGTCCAGATTGCTTGTGGGCCCAGTTGGCCAAGTTCATCAAAACAGGATCAATTGGCACAACTGCCTTCACTTTTGCGATTTCATCTGCAACTCTGTTATAGTTCTCAAAGTCTGGTACTAGGGGCACATGTGCATCAACATGCCCCACTTTTATGGTGCGGGAGTGAGCTTCCTTCCAGATGTAGTCCCAGACTTCCTTGCCTCCCCACACCACCTTTCCATGAATCATCCATTCATTGGACTTCCGCGTGGGCATCCAAGTTGTCAGTCCTTTAAAAACCGCCCAGCTGTCAGTGTAGATAGTGACATGGGAAGAAGGATCCTCCTGAAAAGTCATCACTACAGCTTTCAACTCTGCATACTGACTGGACCCTCCGATTCCGGACTCCTGCAGGACTGTGTCTGTACTTGGGTTGTAGGCTGCTGCTGTCCATTTACGCCCAGACGAGGTGATTATGGCTGAACCATCAGTGAACCATGCTGACTCCTTCATGTCTTCTGACAGAGACTCAAAGGGTGGAGCCTCTTGAATGGGGGATGACTGCAGCACAGGAATTTCTTCTTCTGGCCGGGTGCTGGTAAAAGTAACAAGCCCTGCCAACTGTTTTGAAATGTCTCTAACATCCCCAGCTGCAATACCCCCTCTTTCTTGAAGGTACCACTTCCATTTCATCAGTGTCTGGTTCTGGGCTACAGCTGCCCTATTAGTCAGTCCATTATCTCTCACCCATCCTGCTATTTGCAATGCAGTATGGATGGTGACTGTGTCCTTTCCTGTAATGGTCTCTACATGTTGAAGTGCTGTGTAGGCCCCAAACAGGTACTTCTCTAGGGGCGTGTATCTAGTCTGTGCCCCTGTCAGTTGTTTGGACCAAAATCCAATAGGTATTGCTCTCAGTCCTTTCTTTTCATTTGGCTGCCACAGACTCCAAGATATGGTACCATTCTGCTCCACTACATCCAGCTGAAATGGTACTCCTTGTCTCACGGGTCCCAATCCCTGATGCTGCAAAATAGCTTCTTTAGCAGCCAGGAATGCAGTCCGCTGCTCTGAACCCCATGAGAACTCTTCTTTTTTCTGGTAACATTGTATATAGGCCTCAGAATCAGTCCAAGATGTGGGATGAACGATCTCCAGAATCCCACAACTCCAATGAACTTCTGTGCCTCCTTTTTGGTAGTAGGGGGCGACAGCGCCTGGATAGTTTGCACAACTGTCTCTGGAATCTTCCTCTGTGGCCCAGTCCACATCATTCCTAGGAATTTCACCTCTGTGGCAGGTCCTTGGACTTTGTCTCTGTTGATAGCCCATCCTCTCTTCTCCAAGTGCTGTATCAGCAGGTGCAGTGCTTCAGTTACATCTTCTTTTGTCCCAGAGATCATGATGTCATCAATGTAGTGAAACACAGCGACTTTCAAATTCAGGGTACTTAAATCTCGGGCAATCAGTCCATGACAAATCGTTGGAGAATGAAGATAGCCTTGCGGAAGGACAGTGAAAGTGTACTGGCGGCCGTCCCACACCATAGCAAACTGGTCTTGACAATCTGGGTCTATCAAAATTGAAAAGAAAGCATTAGCCAGGTCTATCACAGCATGATATTCTCCTGCATCTTTAGCAATTTTCTCAACAATTGAGATCATATCTGGTACAGCTGACTTCAATGGAGGTGCCACTTTGTTTAGACCTCTGTAATCCACAGTCATTCTATATGTCCCATCAGGTTTCTTTACTGGGAACACCGGAGACGAGAAAGGACTTACAGCAGGTCTAAGGATCCCTACTCTCAACAGTTCTTGAATAGTCTCCCCAATTTCTTTGTGGCCTCCAGGAAGTCTGTACTGCTTGAGACAGACTGGCTTCTCTGGTGTAGGAATGTAGACAGGGGTCCATTTCGCATGACCTCTGACCACAGCCTTCACCGCCCTTACCAGATACGCTTTATCAGGTTACAGGAATGTGAATGTACCTCTTTCAGTCTGAATTGACTGACCTTGAAGTACATCCATCCCAAGAATATTTTCGGGTAACTCTGATATTAAAACATTTGTCATAAATCCTGATCCCTTACCAATAGCCAATTTCACCCGTATCCTAACTGCTGGTGTAGTTTGCCCTCCCAAACCTTCTACATAAATCAATTCTCCTTTGTGATGGGAAGGATTTCCTTGCAAAAGTGTAACTTCGGCTCCACTATCAACTAAAGCCATTACATGTGTAGGAGAAGATGACTTCCCCCACCATACAGTGACAGGTGCATATGGGCGTCGGTCTCCTGCTGTCACTGCCCTCACTGCTATTACAGGAGACTCACCTTCCCTTCATAAAGGATAAGGAACCTCCCAATCCCCTTTTCTGATTCTCTCTAACTCCACCCCAGGATAAAGGGATTTGGGTTTGGGTTCATGTTCAGTTTTGGGAATTGGTTTGGGGCTAACAGGAGGCGTCTGTTCTGTTTCCTCTAAGTCTAGGCTGATGTTATCTTCACTAGGAGTAGTGTTTCTAACCCTGACAGTTTTCCCTACTAAATTTTTCCACCTCTTCAGCATTTCTGCAGTAGAAATGCCATCTATCTCATCTTTAGGTACTCCTGCCCTTAATAGATCCACCCACATTTCTTTCCTAGAAACAACTAGCCTGGTTTTCTCTCCACCTTCTGTCTTCTCTACCCCATTCCGTTTCTTCTCTGTTCTTTTCTGCTTGTATTCTTCCTGTCTTGCCTTGACCTTATCTACTGCCCTGACAGGTTTTGTTTTAGTCTCCTCTATCTCCCCCAACTGGCTTAAAAGGGTTGTGGCTTCATGAATCTTGCTGTTAAATCCCAGGCCTCCCAACAAGGACAATAATGGAGCCCTGAGATTAAATGGCGCAGACTTCATCAGCTTAGAGCGCAGAGCAGACGTAAAGGGTTCCATATCTGGACCTATCCATTCTGGAAATGTATTTAATCCGGTTATACAGCCCATCTCACGTAACCTGGAAATACCCTCTCCTATTGATCTCCAGGAGTAAGTATTTTCCAGGTCAGTAGGACTGGCGTATACTCGGACTATTCCATCTCTCACAAGGTCTAACAGTGAAAAATTCACGCTAAACTCTCGGGCTTTTCGCATTGCCTGACGCAATTGTGGATCATGGGTAAACACTCCCATAGCCACTGCTAGCTTACCTGACAAAACAACACTGTCCGCCCCTTCATCCCATAAGCGTAGGAGCCAACTCAATAGGGGCTCCCCAGACCTTTGTTTGTATTGTTTTGCCAGCTCATGGAGTTCAGCTTGTGAAAACTCCCGTACTTCTTCAAATTCAACATCTCTGGGGTTGCGATAATGCACCTCCCCATCTGCCATATCCTCTCTATCATGTTGCCGTTTCCTATGCTTAGTAATGAGAGGTCTGGCATACTTTTTTCTTTCCCACTAGCAGATCATCCTCTGAAATATCAAACTCTATCTCCTCATCCTCACTATCATTTGAGGAGAACACATCCTCACAATCCCAAATTTGGGATGTGACAATGGCACGTACCCTGGCTTTACTAACAGGTTTACGCCCCTTCCTTTTCCTTAAGGCATTAATTGATTTGGTCATGAGGGCTGCACACCACTCTTGCAAATCATCAGCCCGACTAGCGGTTGAACATACACACTCTGAAGCAACTGCTAGCTGGTCTTTATATACCTTAACTTCTGCCTCTGCCTTCTCCCTTCTATGTGATTCAGTATAGAGAGCATGGAGGAAGTACCAACCCACTGTGGACACTGTCCTCTTCTCTTTTTTACTTAAATCCAACCCCTTAAGGCTAAAATCTACAAAATGATCTGAGACTTTATCACCCCAAGTCAGCTTCAAGGGAGAAGAATACTTCACAAATGCATTAGCAAGAGGCTCCCACTCATTATTTCTGGCCCAGATAGGTAAGCTGCACACTTTCTTCTGGTCACCAGAACCCTCTGCAGCCTTGCTTTTCCTAAACAGCTTACACAGCATTTTACCTAGCACAAGCTACACAACACACTACAGAAAAATAAAGTCTGCTTCAATTGAATTATAGCACAAATTCCGGCCGAGCCCCCCAAATGTTTCGCTTTTGCATTTATCTAGCAAGGTTACTCTTTGGTATAACAAGGAAGCTGAGACTTCTGCAGTGTGTAAATGTGCTTTTACTATACAAAGATGCTGTACATACAAAACTATTACAATAGTAGGACTAAAATACAAGACTGACAGATCTCTATAACAAGCAAAATGCCTAGCAAATAGAACAGCCTATGGTCTATAACTACAAATACATTTAAAGGTTACTTATCTTCGATTACTCATGATCTCCATTGGCAATAATTCTTCTTGGAGACCAGGTTCTGTTTTTCTTCATGATCTTACAGCAACATGGTGTGTGTCTCCCTCCTAGCTTAGGCCTCCTTTTATGTGTGTCAGGCTGTTTACCATTGTTATCAAAACTGTAGCTGTATTTCAACAATAGCATTGAATACAACAATGCTATTGTCTACTCAAAAATGAAACCTGTAATCTAAACTGTAATTCTTTTCAGTTTGAGAGCTGAAAGAAATCTCAAACAGGTAATGTACTAAATACAACAATGGTATCTAATCCCATTGTAAAAAAAAGCATTTGTTTGAGAAATCTACTCAAACCAAAAAAGGCTGACAGGTAATCTGACCAACTCACTATTGTAAAATTGTCGCATGTATCCTATGTCTGATTAATATAATAAAAATCATATTTTTAACAAACGCAATACACGCATCAGTCAGACGGCCACCTTCTCCACCGCTCCTTCTGCTACTGACCGAAGCCTCAGCAACTCGTTGTCCAGGACCAGGAGTTTGTAACCTCCCAGTCTCTGAGGAACGCGTTGCACAGACCTTTCTGCAAGGCCTCTCGGAGATGTCTCATCCTCTGCTCCCTCTGCGATGGCAAGATAAGGTCCGCAACCTTACCCTTGTACCGTGGATCAAGGAGAGTGGCCAGCCAGTAATGGTCCCTCTCCTTGATCCGAAGAATACGAGGATCCTTCCGCAGACTTTGCAGGATCAGGGAGGCCATGCAGCGTAGGTTAGCTGAGGCATTCAGTCCGGAGTCCTCTGGGTCACTAAGGATGACATGATCCGCAGCCACCTCCTCCCAGCCACGTACAAGTCCACGGGTTTCTTGGGACTGTAAATCGTCCCTAAAAGACTGCTGCTGTTGATGCTGAGTGCCAGGCTCCACCTCCATGCTGACACAATCCTCCTCCTCCTCGTCCTCTTCCTGTGTGATGGGACAGAAGTAACACTGTCTGGGTAAAGGCTGGGTAAAGTCCTCCTCTTCCTGCCTCTGTTCTGCCTCAAGTGCCCTGTCCATTATTCCACGCAGAGTATGCTCCAACAGGTGGACAAGAGGTACAGTGTCACTGATGCATGCACTGTCACTGCTCACCATCCTCGTGGCCTCCTCAAATGGTGCCAGGAAACTGCATGCATCCCTGATCATGCCCCACTGGCATGGTGAAAAAACCAGGATGTCCTGAGGCAGGCCAGGAAAGTCTGTGTGCATTTCCGCAGATCATATAATATAGTTTAATTTCCCAAATATAGCTGTCAGGCGAAAACAAAATAGTTGTCAGATAGCATTACTATATCTGACTTAAATACTGTAAATGTAACACATGTCAGGATAGCACTAATTTTTAAGCTGATATCATCTAAATGTGAACGTTGCTTTACACAGTCTGTTTCCCCAATTCGGAAAGATATCTGTGAGTAGCACAACCTAATTCTACAGGATAGCAGAAAGACAATTTACATTAATGCGAGAGATTATAAAATATAGCCATACTTCTGGATAAAATTCAGACAGTATTGTTCAAGACAATTGCAATACCCTAATTAAGACAAAACGCGAAATAGAGCACAATGTCAGCATTGCCGTGATTTGGTTTGTATTCGTTTTTTGTAGATTGTTACATACCGTTAAACAAGCAAAAATTGGGGAAACAGACTGTGTAAAGCAAAGTTCACATTTAGATGATATCAGCTTAAAAATTAGTGCTATCCTGACATGTGTTACATTTACATTATTTAAACCTTACAGGTCATATTGTTGCCTGTAAGTCAGCTATAGTAATGGTATATGACAACTATTTTGTTTTCGCCTGACAGCTATATTTGGAAAATGAAACTATATTATATGTAATGTAAAAAGTTTTTTTGCTATATACAATCTTGTAATGCAACGATAACTTAACCTGTGCTGCTAAAGTTATGTTAAGTCAGCCATCTTATTTTCCTGCATCTAAACAACAGGCTTACTTTAGTAAGCCTTTCAATGTATACATTTTTTTGCTTTTTTAACGGTATGTAACAATCTACAAAAAACCAATACAAACCAAATCACGGCAATGCTGACATTGTGCTCTATTTCGCGTTTTGTCTTAATTAGGGTATTGCAAGTGTCTTGAACAATACTGTTTGAATTTTATCCAGAAGTATGGCTATATTTTATAATCTCTCGCAGGTTAAGTCAGCCATCTTATTTTCCTGCATCTAAACATCTAATGTAAGCCTTTCACTGTTTAAAGTTTATTGCTTGTTTAAACGGTATGTAACGATCTACAACAAACGAATACAAATCATCATCATCACCATCACCATTCATCCTCCAGGTCAAGACGCGACATTCCGTCTAGGACCCATCATCACAGGGGACGTTCACATCCCCCCTCTAAGTATAGGAGATGTTCCCATTCCTCCTCAAGTCACCGCTACAACACTGCCACAACACTGTAAGCCCGCACAGTTACTCTTGGTGGGCGCTGGAATGCCCTGCTGTGAACTATTATATCAGGAATTGTAATTACATGCCATTGTTGAACAGTGGTAGGAAAAATTGGGCCTTTGGTGGTGGTGCTGGTGCTACAACACTGTAAGCCCTCACAGTTACTCTTGGTGGGCGCATGAATGGGCCCTGCTGTGAATTATTAGATCAAGAATTGTAATTGCTTCATTCTCCAACGATTTGACATGGACTGATTGCCCGAGATTTAAGTACCTTGAATTTGAAACTGAAAGAATAAAGCCCCGTACACACGATCGGTTTAACTGATGAAAACCGTCCGATGGATGGTTTTCATCAGACTAACCGATCGTGTATGGTACCCATCGGTCTTTTTTCCATCGGATGGAAAAAATAGAACTTGTTTTAAATTTTTCCGATGGATAAAAAACCGATGGGAATTTCCGATCGTCTATGGGCAAGTCCATCGGTTAAAATACCCACGCATGCTCAGACTGAATTAGGAGACGGAAGCGCTCGTTCTGGTAAAACTAGCATTCCTAATGGAGAGAGCACATTCGTCATTCTGCAAGTTATTGCTTTGTTTAATGCAGCGCATGTTTTGTTGCTTTAGAACGGTCTTTAAAATGTCATTTTGGCAGCAGATCTTTCTCCTGAGTTCTGACAAGCATATGTCTTTCTTCTTTCTTGTGATCTTAGGAATAATTTGTTTAATTCTTCAAGGCCGACCTCACAAATTACACCTTTTTTTTTGTTTTTGTCTTTAAATTTGTTGTGCATTTTTTGGTGTGTCAATTTCTCAGAACAACATATTATTTTTATTTTTTACTCATGGAGGTTGGTGTCCCTTGTTATTAATTACACATTATATTCATGAAATCTTATTGCTACTTCCAAAAAAAACACATAAGGCATGTATGTTGGCTGAAATCAAATTTCCCTTTATTTCGGACAAAAAAACAAACAAAAACCGAAGGGCAACTATTCAGAAATTAGCAGAGAATATAAAGTCATTAGATCCCAAATGCAGACCTAACTATGATCAATAATAAAATCAACAACAGCATGAAATTAGGAGCAGCAGCCAAAGACATACATCATCCCAAGCTGTGGTACTCCATCAACCTTCAATTTCTGGATGAGCAGCTCGAGGCCAGGGAATCACCTCCTGCTCTTCCCTGTAGCCTTCCTTCCACGCCTCCCTGCAGCGTTCTCTCCACGGCCCCGTCCATGCACCCTTGCAGGCTGGGCCACTGTGGGTGGTGATGTGGCAGGAGGAGGAGGAGAAGGAGGAGAGGGATTGGCCTGCTGCGAGATATGGGTGGCCTCAGTCAGCAGCCCCCTCGCCCCCATGTGTACGGCCATATATATAAGGTGCTCACAAAGGGCCCGTTGTCCCGCCTCCATTCTGAGCAATTTATCCACAAGATAGGTGCTAAAGCCCTCTGTAGGGTTGAGGGGGGCCCTCATAATGGCAGCAGCCTCCTGAATCATCTTTAGTGACTCCTTCTCCACTTGTGTCATCCGCCGTTGTTTTGGCGGTCTGACGTGGAGGGGAGCCACTTGGGAGACGGTGCTGCCACTAGGCCTGGGGACCTGCTGAGTCCCACTTGGCCCTGCCTCCTCCTGCCTGCCACACTCCTGACCCTCTTCCTCCTGGCTTGCCTCATCCTGTTTTTAAAAGAAAATGAAAAATTGGATTAATTGGGGAATCTATCACACACAATTTTGATCTCTTTCCTGTTTTTTTTTTTTTTTGGGGGGGGGATGATATCATTTATGGCTAATCCAAACAGTTCAACACAATATTACTTAGTGGACAATAATTATGATCAAAAATACTATACCGGGCTGAAGATGTGAAGATCTGGCTCTTCTAGCTCGGGAGGCTCCTCCTCTGCCTCTGCAGGGGTGGAGGGAAGGGTGGAAGGAACGCTGGAGGGAAGGGTGGAAGGAAGGGTTGAGGGAAGAATGGAAATAGATTCCCTGGCCTCGATCTGGTCATCCAGAAATTGAAGATGTCTGTAGTACCACAGCTTGGGCTTTACTACATCGTCGGCTGCTGCTCCTGATCTCTTTGACTGGCACACTTCCTTGTATTTTTTTTTATAGGAATTACGCAGGTTGTTGATTTTATTATTGATCATAGTGTAGTCTGCATCTGGGATCCATGGCTTCATATCCTCTGCTAACTTGGTAATAGTTGCCCGACGTACATCACTCTTGTGGTACGCTGGGTGTTTCAGTTCCCACAGGTTGCGCTGTTCCTTATATTTTTCTATAAAAATCAGCATCACCTCCGGCTCTCGTAGTTTCTGCATCTTTTTTGAACAACAAGTAAAAAACAAAAGAAAAAAAAGTAAAGGATCAGAATTGATTCTCCTCAACTTATCACAATATTGCCCTTTACAATCATGAACCATTATAGGCCACTGCAGGCCCGAGTTCCCTTCTTACCTTAGTTCACTTCGTTGGTTCACTTCCGGTCGTCCTTACTCCGCGCATCCCTAATAACTTATTTCCCCTTTTTATACCCTGCACATGCGTGTAACTCCGCCCTCGTCGCCCGCCCATGACGGACTTTTCCAGGATTTCCCCGCCCCTTAACGATCGGCGCACAGTGTGAGACGGCGACATGTCGCAGACACAGGTGGCTTCTTTACTAGAAATTACCGACGAGGAAAGCCCGGAGGCGGAAACGTCCCGATCCAGTCAAAAAAGATACAAGGCGACTAATATGTCTTTTTCTGAGATGGCGGAGATGGTGGACATTCTGCGGAGGAAGGATTACGACGGCAAGCATGGCCCATACGACACCCCTAATCTCCGGAAGTCACAAATTATGGACAAAGTTGCGAAGACTCTCTATAAAAAATATGGGTTCAGGAGATCCAAGGAACAATTCCGTAAAAGGTGGTCAGACCTGAAGCTGAGGGAGCCCGAGCAGTATAGGAAGCTTATAAAAAGCATTGAAAAAAGTAAGTTTATTTTACTGTGTTCTTTCACATTGTAATATGTATTCTTCCATGTTTTGCACCATGTGCTTGGCTTGACTGGTTTCACATTTTAAAATCTCTACTTTTCTGTTAAGTGGAGAGTCCACTTATTTGCTAAATGTGTTGAACAAAAAATTGCTGCTCTTCCCCCAAACATGTTTGGCACATATCCACTTAAACTACATGTGGGCATGCCTCATTTTACTTCAACAATGTTTATCTACACATTGTTGGCTAGATGATGTGTTGTAAGGAAATTTAGAATGTGAATGAAAGAATAAACTGTATTCTGGGTAAAGGAGATGACACTCCAGCAGTTGTGTACTCTTTTTTGTTCTTCATCAAGATACTATACTCTGGGCCACATGACCAAATTTATTAACGGTGTCACACACAGGTGGTCCAGTGGATACCTTGGTGTTTATCCAAGTGAATTTGTGAGTGTCCTCCAAAATAACATGTTGCTTTGTTGAGTTTGCAAGATCTCATATGTTCATCTTGAAACTCAGGGCCAAATATCAATTGGACCCCACTTTAAAACATTGAGAATCCATTTTCAGGCCTAAAAAGTCTGTGGGCTAAAAGGATACATTTTTTTTTTAGATTCCCATAGGGGAGAGGAGAGTGGGAGGACACCATGCTCATGAGACGAGGAACCCAACACCACAGAAACTCCCTGAAGATCCCGAAGCAGACAAAGTTCAGCAGGTTCAGGAAGCGGAGGGGGAGAAAGTGGAGGTGGAGGAAGGAGAGGTGGAGGAAGGAGAGGTGGAGCTTATCAGCACAACAGGACAGTGTCTGTCACCACAACTTCAAGGTAAATACAGATGTAGGCCTGCATAGTTTTAAAAAAAAAAATTCTTTTTAGGGACTGAACGTGGGGGTGTGTCAGGAAGTCCAAATCCTCCATTCTCTAGTGCCAGCGCCAAAATAATCATTCAGGAAATCATGGAATGCAGTAGCGAAATGGACATTATGAGAAAGAGAATGATTGTGATTGAGCAAAAATATAAAAACATGATAGATATTTTGGGGAGAATAGTGTGACCCCCCCTTTTTGTGTGTTTTGTTATGTGTTGGAATTTTTCTATGGGATTTCCACCAGCCCAAATGTGAAGATGCACACACTGAAGTCTCAACATGTGCTATCTGCCGTCACAGGATATCTATGTCCCTGTTTTGGGGGTGCAACCTCTTCCTCCCTCCTCAAGTAGGGGAGAGGAAGGGTTTTCACCCCCAAAGCACGTCCATTGATCCCCCATGATGGCAGATAGCACATGTTTACTCTAGCCATGGGATCATGTTGAAGATACCCATTTGAGCCCCAAAAAGAAAGTGTGTTTCTTCACATTTGGGATGGATCAGGGGTAACATCACCCCATCTCCTGTTTGTATTTTTCACTGTGTTATTTTATTACTTTTTAATGGAAAAAAATGTGGCTTTTGACCCATGCATGTTTCTGCCAAAAAAGCCACACAAAACACCCCAAAAAAATCTTTCCAAAAAAAAAAAACTGATTTGCAATCAATAAAAACATTGGGGAAGTCGAAAAAAGGTGTGCCTTGTTGTTTCTATGCTCAATAGCAGTTCTGAAGATGCAAAATTAGTGTTTTTACCTCTGAGATTGGAGGCTATTTACTAATAAGGAGAAATACACTTGGCACTACTAGAACCTGGGAGACACATAAACCACAAATCAAAGAATGACAACACAAGTTTGTAGTAAATCAAATATTTTTGTTTATTTAAAAAAGGTAACATCAAAGTTCAGATGTGGTCTGGCATTGCGATGGCCCCCCTACCCGTGAAGTACTCTACGTATTTCTGACGTACTTCACGGGCACTTTGGGGGGCCAAGCCAGTACGGGCAGTGCTGAGGCCGGTCAGATTTATCAGTTCAGAGGGACCGGCCTCAGACCCAACTGATGACACATAATTTGTGGAGTATTTTCTTAAAAAATTGTGCAACAAGCAGCAGCAGTACACAATGTTGTTCAGTTTATAATCCGCCAAATTGATAGCTGTCTGGAACAGGTGGAACCGGCTGGCCATTATCCCGAAGGCATTCTCCACAACTCTCCGGGCTCTGGCCAGCCAGTAATTAAAAACCCTCCTCTCCGGGGTGAGGGTGCGTTGGGGAAACGGCCGCATGAGGTGTGGTCCTAGTCCAAAAGCTTCATCCGCGATGAAAATGAACAGTAGCCCTTCCACGTTCTCTGCATCTGGAGGCAGTGCAAGACCCCCAGCCTGCAGACGGTGAGCGAACTCCGTCTCAGCGAATACTCCGCCATCGGACATCCGGCCGTTCTTCCCCACGTCCACATACAGGAACTCATACCGTGCCGACACCACCGCCATTAACACTATGCTATTAAAACCTTTATAGTTAAAATAGTATGACCCCAAACGGGGTGGCGGCACTATGTGGACGTGCTTCCCATCAATTGCCCCTCCGCAGTTGGAAAAATCCCACCGCTGGGCAAATTGGGAGGCCACAGTCAGCCATTCCTGTGGTGTGCTAGGGAACTGTGGAGTCAAACAAAAAGAAGACATTAGTACGGTTTATAAATAAGCACTGAAACTACAGTGTGAAACGCGTCAGCTTGTCTGCTCTTATTAATTTTTGCTGTGGCTTGGATTTTTGTGATTTTCCAATAAAGGAACAGTTTTTGGAGTGCGGCTGTCCAAAAAGTTTTTTTCCATTTTTCGCATTAGTACGGTTTATGTTTACAGTGCAAGCAGATTACACACAAAAACATTGTTGACCAACATCATTCTAACATTATTATTTAGGGGAGTATTTCCTACCAATAAACAAAGGCCCACTTAGCAGATGCCTCACCCCCACTGAGTGGACATTCTAAAATAAACTAAGGGGGGGGCCTAAGGTGATTGTGGGGATCCAAAAAAAGGCTCGACCACTCTGCTGAGCTTGATTGAGAACTAAAAAATTGATAACAACTTTAGAGGGGGGAGGGAGGGTTGTCAAACTACGCGGGCAATGACCCCACAAAAAGGAAAAGGAAAATAGAAGGCTAGCTGGGTTTGCGCCCACGATAGCATGCTGGAGAGGTTAGTGAAGGGAAATAGGCATGGAGGGCCCAAAAAGGCCTTTACAGGTCAAAAAATGCATGGGGAAAATGGGGACATTACCAGGATATTACAAACAGGCAAATTTGGGTTAGGAGGGAAAAAATAAGAAGATTCAAAAACAATCAAAACATATAATGTGAGGTTAAAGGAGCAAAATTACCTTCATATAGTCCTTCTGCAGGACCTGAATGATGGCCTTACACGTCTCAGGGATAATGATCCCGAGAGCCTGGGGGGAGATGCCTGTTGAGAACTTGAGGTCCTGCAAGCTTCTCCCAGTCGCCAGGTATCTCAACGTGGCAATAAGCCTCTGCTCGGCAGTGATGGCCTGGCGCATCACAGTGTCCTGCCTCGTGATATAGGGGGACAGCAAATCCAACAGACGGCGAAATACGGGGTCCGTCATCCTGAGATAATTCCTGAAATCATCAGGATTATTCTCATGGATTTCCCGCAGCAGAGGCATATGAGAGAATTGGTCCCGCTGGAGCAACCAATTCTTAGTCCATGAACTCCTCCTCACCCTGTTCACAGACTGTACTCGGGTTACAGTGTTAACTGCAACACCAAGCCCAAAGCCAGCACGAGCTCGAGAACGAGAACGCACTTCAAACATGGTTTTAAACCGGTCGGCTGGTCAGAACGCACTCAATCAGAACGCACCGTGGAACAGAAAGGCCTGAGAACGACCTGAAAAACAGGAAACGAACGGCCAAGAAGGCACTGCAAGGCAGTAACGACCTGACTGCACGCACTGAATCACAAATACAAACCCACAAGCACAAACTGAACACCAGGAAACGATCTGCAAAGCACGGAGACTGAAAAGCGCGAATCGGCTCTCACCAAACTTTTACTAACACGCGTTAACACGAAATCAGCAAAAGCAGCCCAAGGGGTGGCGCCATTAGATTTGTTCGGCCCTTTTATAGCGCGTTGTATGTTTTGTACGTGCCGTCGTTTTGTTGCCGTCGGTTTTTAAACTGATGGTGTGTGGCCAAGACTGATGAAAAAAGTTTCATCGCATTTCCGATGGTCAAATCCATCGGACGAAAATCCATAGGTTATCCGATCGTGTGTACAGGGCTTAACTGTTTAGATTACTAACAGGTTTGTTTTGAGTAGACAATAGGTAGATAGCATTGTTGTATTCAATGCTATTGTTGAAATACAGCTACAGTTTTGATAACAATGGTAAACAGCCTGACACACATAAAAGGAGGCATAAGCTAGTAGGACAGGGACACACCATGTTGCTGTAAGATCAGTGAGAAGCCATTCATGAAGAAGAACAGAACCTGGTCTCCAAGAAGAATTATTGCCAATGGAGATCACGAGTAATCGAAGATAAGTAACCTTTAAATGTATTTGTAGTTATAGACCATAGGCTGTTCTATTTGCTAGGCATTTTGCTTGTTATAGAAATCTGTCAGTCTTGTATTTTAGTCCTACTATTGTAATAGTTTTGTATGTAAAAGCACATTTACACACTGCAGAAGTCTCAGCTTCCTTGTTATACCACAGAGTAACCTTGCTAGATAAACGCAAGCGAAACATTTGGGGGCTCGTCCGGGATCTGTGCTATAATTCAATTGAAGCAGACTTGTTTTTCTGTAGTGTGTTGTGTAGCTTGTGCTAGGTAAAATTCTGCGTAAGCTGTTTAGGAAAAGCAAAGCTGCAGAGGGTTCTGGTGACCAGAAGAAAGTGTGCAGCTTACCTATCTGGGCCAGAAATAATGAGTGGGAGCCTCTTGATAATGCATTTGTGAAGTATGCTTCTCCCTTGAAGCTGACTTGGGGTGATAAAGTCTCAGATCATTTTGTAGATTTTAGCCTTAAGGGGTTGGATTTAAGTAAGAAAGAGAAGAGGACAGTGTCCACAGTGGGTTGGTACTTCCTCCATGCTCTCTATACTGAATCACATAGAAGGGAGAAGGCAGAGGCAGAAGTTAAGGTATTAAAAGACCAGCTAGCAGTTGCTTCAGAGTGTGTACGTTCAACCGCTAGTCGGGCTGATGATTTGCAAGAGCGGTGTGCAGCCCCCATGACCAAATCAATTAATGCCTTAAGGAAAAGGAAGGGGCGTAAACCTGTTAGTAAAGCCAGGGTACGTGCCATTGTCACATCCCAAAATTGGGATTGTGAGGATGTGTTCTCCTCAAATGATAGTGAGGATGAGGAGATAGAGTTTGATATTTCAGAGGATGATCTGCTAGTGGGAAAGAAAAAGTATGCCAGACCTCTCATTACTAAGCATAGGAAACGGCAACATGATAGAGAGGATATGGCAGATGGGGAGGTGCATTATCACAACCCCAGAGATGTTGAATTTGAAGAAGTACGGGAGTTTTCACAAACTGAACTCCATGATCTGGCAAAACAATACAAACAAAGGTCTGGGGAGCCCCTATTGAGTTGGCTCCTACGCTTATGGGATGAAGGGGCGGACAGTGTTGTTTTGTCAGGTAAGGAAGCAGTGGCTATGGGAGTGTTAACCCATGATCCACAATTGCGTCAAGCAATGCGAAAAGCCAGAGAGTTTAGCGTGAATTTTTCACTGTTAGACCTTGTGAGAGATGGAATAGTCCGAGTATACGCTAGTCCTACTGACCTGGAAAATACCTACTCCTGGAGATCAATAGGAGAAGGTATTTCCAGGTTACGTGAGATGGGCTGTATAACCGGATTAAATACATTTCCAGAATGGATAGGTCCAGATATGGAACCCTTTACGTCTGCTCTGCGCTCTAAGCTGATGAAGTCTGCGCCATTTAATCTCAGGGCTCCATTATTGTCCTTGTTGGGAGGCCTGGGATTTAACAGCAAGATTCATGAAGCCACAACCCTTTTAAGCCAGTTGGGGGAGATAGAGGAGACTAAAACAAAACCTGTCAGGGCAGTAGATAAGGTCAAGGCCAGACAGGAAGAATACAAGCAGAAAAGAACAGAGAAGAAACGGAATGGGGTAGAGAAGACAGAAGGTGGAGAGAAAACCAGGCTAGTTGTTTCTAGGAAAGAAATGTGGGTGGATTTATTAAAGACAGGAGTACCTAAAGATGAGATAGATGGCATTTCTACTGCAGAAATGCTGAAGAGGTGGAAAAATTTATTAGGGAAAACTGTCAGGGTTAGAAACACTACTCCTAGTGAAGATAACATCAGCCTAGACTTAGAGGAAACAGAACAGACCCCTCCTGTTAGCCCCAAACCAATTCCCAAAACTGAACATGAACCCAAACCCAAATCCCTTTATCTTGGGGCGGAGTTAGAGAGAACCAGAAAAGGGGATTGGGAGGTTCCTTATACTTTATGAAGGGAAGGTGAGTCTCCTGTAATAGCAGTGAGGGCAGTGACAGCAGGAGACCGACGCCCATATGCACCTGTCACTGTATGGTGGGGGAAGTCATCTTCTCATACACATGTAATGGCTTTAGTTGATAGTGGAGCCGAAGTTACACTTTTGCAAGGAAATCCTTCCCATCACAAAGGAGAATTGATTTATGTAGAAGGTTTGGGAGGGCAAACTACACCAGCAGTTAGGATACGGGTGAAATTGGCTATTGGCAAGGGATCAGGATTTATGACAAAAGTTTTGGTATCAGAGTTACCCGAAAATATTCTTGGGATGCATGTACTTCAAGGTCAGTCAATTCAGACTGAAAGAGGTACTTTCACATTCCGGTATCCTGATAAAGCGTATCTGGTAAGGGCGGTGAAGGCTGTGGTCAGAGGTCATGCGAAATGGACCCCTGTCTACATTCCTACACCAGAGAAGCCAGTCTGTCTCAAGCAGTACAGACTTCCTGGAGGCCACAAAGAAATTGGGGAGACTATTCAAGAACTGTTGAGAGTAGGGATCCTTAGACCTGCTGTAAGTCCTTTCTCGTCTCCGGTGTTCCCAGTAATGAAACCTGATGGGACATATAGAATGACTGTGGATTACAGAGGTCTAAACAAAGTGGCACCTCCATTGAAGTCAGCTGTACCAGATATGATCTCAATTGTTCAGAAAATTGCTAAAGATGCAGGAGAATATCATGCTGTGATAGACCTGGCTAATGCTTTCTTTTCAATTTTGATAGACCCAGATTGTCAAGACCAGTTTGCTATGGTGTGGGACGGCCGCCAGTACACTTTCACTGTCCTTCCGCAAGGCTATCTTCATTCTCCAACGATTTGTCATGGACTGATTGCCCGAGATTTAAGTACCCTGAATTTGAAAGTCGCTGTGTTTCACTACATTGATGACATCATGATCTCTGGGACAAAAGAAGATGTAACTGAAGCACTGCACCTGCTGATACAGCACTTGGAGAACAGAGGATGGGCTATCAACAGAGACAAAGTCCAAGGACCTGCCACAGAGGTGAAATTCCTAGGAATGATGTGGACTGGGCCACAGAGGAAGATTCCAGAGACAGTTGTGCAAACTATCCAGGCGCTGTCGCCCCCTACTACCAAAAAGGAGGCACAGAAGTTCATTGGAGGTGTGGGATTCTGGAGATCGTTCATCCCACATCTTGGACTGATTCTGAGGCCTATATACAATGTTACCAGAAAAAAGACTGAGTTCTCATGGGGTTCAGAGCAGCGGACTGCATTCCTGGCTGCTAAAGAAGCTATTTTGCAGCATCAGGGATTGGGACCCGTGAGACAAGGAGTACCATTTCAGCTGGATGTAGTGGAGCAGAATGGTACCATATCTTGGAGTCTGTGGCAGCCAAATGAAAAGAAAGGACTGAGAGCAATACCTATTGGATTTTGGTCCAAACAACTGACAGGGGTACAGACGAGATACACGCCCCTAGAGAAGTACCTGTTTGGGGCCTACACAGCACTTCATTCAACATGTAGAGACCATTACAGGAAAGGACACAGTCACCATCCATACTGCATTGCCAATAGCAGGATGGGTGAGAGATAATGGACTGACCACTAGGGCAGCTGTAGCCCAGAACCAGACACTGATGAAATGGAAGTGGTACCTTCAAGAAAGAGGGGGTATTGCAGCTGGGGATGTTAGAGACATTTCAAAACAGTTGGCAGGGCTTGTTACTTTTACCAGCACCCGGCCAGAAGAAGAAATTCCTGTGCTGCAGTCATCCCCCATTCAAGAGGCTCCACCCTTTGAGTCTCTGTCAGAAGACATGAAGGAGTCAGCATGGTTCACTGATGGTTCAGCCATAATCACCTCGTCTGGGCGTAAATGGACAGCAGCAGCCTACAACCCAAGTACAGACACAGTCCTGCAGGAGTCCGGAATCGGAGGGTCCAGTCAGTATGCAGAGTTGAAAGCTGTAGTGATGACTTTTCAGGAGGATCCTTCTTCCCATGTCACTATCTACACTGACAGCTGGGCGGTTTTTAAAGGACTGACAACTTGGATGCCCACGTGGAAGTCCAATGAATGGATGATTCATGGAAAGGTGGTGTGGGGATGCAAGGAAGTCTGGGACTACATCTGGAAGGAAGCTCACTCCCGCACCATAAAAGTGGGGCATGTTGATGCACATGTGCCCCTAGTACCAGACTTTGAGAACTATAACAGAGTTGCAGATGAAATCGCAAAAGTGAAGGCAGTTGTGCCAATTGATCCTGTTTTGATGAACTTGGCCAACTGGGCCCACAAGCAATCTGGACATTTGGGGCAGAAAGCAACATATGAATGGGCACAGCAGAGAGGATTGCCTATATCCATGGACATGATAAAGACTGTAATAGGGAACTGTACAGTGTGTGGAGAAGTGTGACAATGGCCAGTGCAAAAGTACTCCACTGGGTCGATTAAGAGGGGTGAGAGGCCTGCAGAGATCTGGCAGATTGACTTCATCGGTCCCCTGCCCCGGGGAAACAATGGACTGAGATATTGTTTCACTGCAGTGGACACCTATTCAGGACTTATGCTTGTTCATCCTTGCAAACGTGCAGATCAAGCCGCAACGCTTCAACTGCTTCAGAAACTTGTCGTTGCTTATGGTTGTCCCAAACAAGTCCAAAGTGATAATGGCTCACACTTCACCGGATTAACAGTACAGCAGTGGGCCAAAGATTCTGGAGTGTACTGGTTGTGCCACATCCCATACCATCCACAGGCAGCTGGTTTGATTGAAAGATACAACGGGCTATTGAAGGACCAGATACGCAAAATTCACCCACACATACACTAAGGGGGTGGGATCGGGTCCTCACACAGGCAGTCATGTTGTTAAATTCTAGGCCAATAGCCAAAAGCACACCATATGAGAGGATGGTAGGGGCTGAGGCACAGATTCCACAGCTGGAGTGCAGAGTTCAGTATTTATGTAAGGTTCCTGAAAGAACAGGGTTTAACAGATACCATGTTACTACTTCCCATGACATAGAAACAAAGAGTGACGTATCTGAAGCTGAAGCCTATCTAGGAATGAGAGGGAATCTGGCAGGAAGGTTTGAAGTTATATTTGCATTGGCAGATGAGCTTCAAGACAGTGGCTGGGACTCTGACTGGTTAGTGGATACTTCTCAGCAAGAGTGGAAAGTGAGGCTACATAACATCAAACCTTCCAAAATAAACAGCAGTGATTTTCTGGGAAATATCAGTATATTTCCTCTCCTCCCTATTGATGTTCTTTGTGAGGGTCAGGGGTGCATACAGGCAGGTGGCAAAGTATTGGTCAGATATCCAGGCAAGAAGCCATTTAGAGGAGAGATTGTAGCTGAAGGGCCAGGATCTACTGTTTATGTATTATTAGAAGGAACAGATAATCCGCTTTGTTTTCCACTCCACAGGCTGTCTCCGATTTGATCCATAGGAAGACCCGATAAAAGTGGTTACATGATGGAAAGAATGACGGAAGATCGCAAGAGCTGTGGAGAACAAGGCCTTTGATGTATTTCGAGTCTGGACTTGTTTCTAAAGAACTTTAGAATGGACTTTCTAATGAACTTTTATCCAAAGACTGAAACACCTTCCCAGTGACAGAAATATGGGAGGGGTTGCATTTAAGGAAAATTCATGTGTATATTGAGTTTTTAGTAATGAAGAGATTTTCTGTGTGTGGTCTGAGAGAGAAAAAATAAAAAATCATAGGGCGGAATGTATTACGTTTGTTAAAAATATGATTTGTTATTATATTAATCAGACATAGGATACATGGGATAATTTTACAATAGTGGGTTGGACAGATTACTGTCAGTATTTTGGTTTGAGTAGATTTCTCAAACAAATGTTTTACTTGTTTGTCATTCTTTCAGTTTGAGAGCTGAAAGAAATCTCAGTTTAGATTACAGGTTTTTGGTTTGAGTAGACAATAGGTTAGATACCATTGTTGTATTCAATATGCTAATGTCTCTATAGCCACAGTAAACAAGTAAGACATTACTTGTTAGAGATTTCTTTCAGCTCTCAAACTGAAAGAATAACTGTTTAGATTACTAACAGGTTTGTTTTGAGTAGACAATAGGTAGATAGCATTGTTGTATTCAATGCTATTGTTGAAATACAGCTACAGTTTTGATAACAATGGTAAACAGCCTGACACCCATAAAAGGAGGCCTAAGCTAGGAGGGAGACACACACCATGTTGCTGTAAGATCATGAAGAAGAACAGAACCTGGTCTCCAAGAAGAATTATTGCCAATGGAGATCACGAGTAATCGAAGATAAGTAACCTTTAAATGTATTTGTAGTTATAGACCATAGGCTGTTCTATTTGCTAGGCATTTTGCTTGTTATAGAGATCTGTCAGTCTTGTATTTTAGTCCTACTATTGTAATAGTTTTGTATGTACAGCATCTTTGTATAGTAAAAGCACATTTACACACTGCAGAAGTCTCAGCTTCCTTGTTATACCACAGAGTAACCTTGCTAGATAAACGCAAAAGGGAAACATTTGGGGGGCTCGGCCGGAATTTGTGCTATAATTCAATTGAAGCAGACTTGTTTTTCTGTAGTGTGTTGTGTAGCTTGTGCTAGGTAAAATGCTGTGTAAGCTGTTTAGGAAAAGCAAGGCTGCAGAGGGTTCTGGTGACCAGAAGAAAGTGTGCAGCTTACCTGTCTGGGCCAGAAATAATGAGTGGGAGCCTCTTGCTAATGCATTTGTGAAGTATGCTTCTCCCTTGAAGCTGACTTGGGGTGATAAAGTCTCAGATCATTTTGTAGATTTTAGCCTTAAGGGGTTGGATTTAAGTAAGAAAGAGAAGAGGACAGTGTCCACAGTGGGTTGGTACTTCCTCCATGCTCTCTATACTGAATCACATAGAAGGGAGAAAACAGAGGCAGAAGTTAAGGTATTAAAAGACCAGCTAGCAGTTCCTTCAGAGTGTATACGTTCAACCGCTAGTCGGGCTGATGATTTGCAAGAGCGGTGTGCAGCCCCCATGACCAAATCAATTAATGCCTTAAGGAAAAGGAAGGGGCGTAAACCTGTTAGTAAAGCCAGGGTACGTGCCATTGTCACATCCCAAAATTGGGATTGTGAGGATGTGTTCTCCTCAAATGATAGTGAGGATGAGGAGATAGAGTTTGATATTTCAGAGGATGATCTGCTAGTGGGAAAGAAAAAGTATGCCAGACCTCTCATTACTAAGCATAGGAAACGGCAACATGATAGAGAGGATATGGCAGATGGGGAGGTGCATTATCACAACCCCAGAGATGTTGAATTTGAAGAAGTACGGGAGTTTTCACAAACTGAACTCCATGATCTGGCAAAACAATACAAACAAAGGTCTGGGGAGCCCCTATTGAGTTGGCTCCTACGCTTATGGGATGAAGGGGCGGACAGTGTTGTTTTGTCAGGTAAGGAAGCAGTGGCTATGGGAGTGTTAACCCATGATCCACAATTGCGTCAAGCAATGCGAAAAGCCCGAGAGTTTAGCGTGAATTTTTCACTGTTAGACCTTGTGAGAGATGGAACAGTCCGAGTATACGCTAGTCCTACTGACCTGGAAAATACCTACTCCTGGAGATTAATAGGAGAGGGTATTTCCAGGTTACGTGAGATGGGCTGTATAACCGGATTAAATACATTTCAAGAATGGATAGGTCCAGATATGGAACCCTTTACGTGTGCTCTGCGCTCTAAGCTGATGAAGTCTGCGCCATTTAATCTCAGGGCTCCATTATTGTCCTTGTTGGGAGGCCTGGGATTTAACAGCAAGATTCATGAAGCCACAACCCTTTAAAGCCAGTTGGGGGAGATAGAGGAGACTAAAACAAAACCTGTCAGGGCAGTAGATAAGGTCAAGGCCAGACAGGAAGAATACAAGCAGAAAAGAACAGAGAAGAAACGGAATGGGGTAGAGAAGACAGAAGGTGGAGAGAAAACCAGGCTAGTTGTTTCTAGGAAAGAAATGTGGGTGGATTTATTAAAGACAGGAGTACCTAAAGATGAGATAGATGGCATTTCTACTGCAGAAATGCTGAAGAGGTGGAAAAATTTATTAGGGAAAACTGTCAGGGTTAGAAACACTACTCCTAGTGAAGATAACATCAGCCTAGACTTAGAGGAAACAGAACAGACCCCTCCTGTTAGCCCCAAACCAATTCCCAAAACTGAACATGAACCCAAACCCAAATCCCTTTATCTTGGGGCGGAGTTAGAGAGAACCAGAAAAGGGGATTGGGAGGTTCCTTATCCTTTATGAAGGGAAGGTGAGTCTCCTGTAATAGCAGTGAGGGCAGTGACAGCAGGAGACCGACGCCCATATGCACCTGTCACTGTATGGTGGGGGAAGTCATCTTCTCATACACATGTAATGGCTTTAGTTGATAGTGGAGCCGAAGTTACACTTTTGCAAGGAAATCCTTCCCATCACAAAGGAGAATTGATTTATGTAGAAGGTTTGGGAGGGCAAACTACACCAGCAGTTAGGATACGGGTGAAATTGGCTATTGGCAAGGGATCAGGATTTATGACAAATGTTTTGGTATCAGAGTTACCCGAAAATATTCTTGGGATGGATGTACTTCAAGGTCAGTCAATTCAGACTGAAAGAGGTACTTTCACATTCCGGTATCCTGATAAAGCGTATCTGGTAAGGGCGGTGAAGGCTGTGGTCAGAGGTCATGCGAAATGGACCCCTGTCTACATTCCTACACCAGAGAAGCCAGTCTGTCTCAAGCAGTACAGACTTCCTGGAGGCCACAAAGAAATTGGGGAGACTATTCAAGAACTGTTGAGAGTAGGGATCCTTAGACCTGCTGTAAGTCCTTTCTCATCTCCGGTGTTCCCAGTAATGAAACCTGATGGGACATATAGAATGACTGTGGATTACAGAGGTCTAAACAAAGTGGCACCTCCATTGAAGTCAGCTGTACCAGATATGATCTCAATTGTTGAGAAAATTGCTAAAGATGCAGGAGAATATCATGCTGTGATAGACCTGGCTAATGCTTTCTTTTCAATTTTGATAGACCCAGATTGTCAAGACCAGTTTGCTATGGTGTGGGACGGCCGCCAGTACACTTTCACTGTCCTTCCGCAAGGCTATCTTCATTCTCCAACGATTTGTCATGGACTGATTGCCCGAGATTTAAGTACCCTGAATTTGAAAGTCGCTGTGTTTCACTACATTGATGACATCATGATCTCTGGGACAAAAGAAGATGTAAATGAAGCACTGCACCTGCTGATACAGCACTTGGAGAACAGAGGATGGGCTATCAACAGAGACAAAGTCCAAGGACCTGCCACAGAGGTGAAATTCCTAGGAATAATGTGGACTGGGCCACAGAGGAAGATTCCAGAGACAGTTGTGCAAACTATCCAGGCGCTGTCGCCCCCTACTACCAAAAAGGAGGCACAGAAGTTCATTGGAGGTGTGGGATTCTGGAGATCGTTCATCCCACATCTTGGACTGATTCTGAGGCCTATATACAATGTTACCAGAAAAAAGACTGAGTTCTCATGGGGTTCAGAGCAGCGGACTGCATTCCTGGCTGCTAAAGAAGCTATTTTGCAGCATCAGGGATTGGGACCCGTGAGACAAGGAGTACCATTTCAGCTGGATGTAGTGGAGCAGAATGGTACCATATCTTGGAGTCTGTGGCAGCCAAATGAAAAGAAAGGACTGAGAGCAATACCTATTGGATTTTGGTCCAAACAACTGACAGGGGCACAGACGAGATACACGCCCCTAGAGAAGTACCTGTTTGGGGCCTACACAGCACTTCATTCAACATGTAGAGACCATTACAGGAAAGGACACAGTCACCATCCATACTGCATTGCCAATAGCAGGATGGGTGAGAGATAATGGACTGACCACTAGGGCAGCTGTAGCCCAGAACCAGACACTGATGAAATGGAAGTGGTACCTTCAAGAAAGAGGGGGTATTGCAGCTGGGGATGTTAGAGACATTTCAAAACAGTTGGCAGGGCTTGTTACTTTTACCAGCACCCGGCCAGAAGAAGAAATTCCTGTGCTGCAGTCATCCCCCATTCAAGAGGCTCCACCCTTTGAGTCTCTGTCAGAAGACATGAAGGAGTCAGCATGGTTCACTGATGGTTCAGCCATAATCACCTCGTCTGGGCGTAAATGGACAGCAGCAGCCTACAACCCAAGTACAGACACAGTCCTGCAGGAGTCCGGAATCAGAGGGTCCAGTCAGTATGCAGAGTTGAAAGCTGTAGTGATGACTTTTCAGGAGGATCCTTCTTCCCATGTCACTATCTACACTGACAGCTGGGCGGTTTTTAAAGGACTGACAACTTGGATGCCCACGTGGAAGTCCAATGAATGGATGATTCATGGAAAGGTAGTGTATGGATGCAAGGAAGTCTGGGACTACATCTGGAAGGAAGCTCACTCCCGCACCATAAAAGTGGGGCATGTTGGTGCACATGTGCCCCTAGTACCAGACTTTGAGAACTATAACAGAGTTGCAGATGAAATCGCAAAAGTGAAGGCAGTTGTGCCAATTGATCCTGTTTTGATGAACTTGGCCAACTGGGCCCACAAGCAATCTGGACATTTGGGGCAGAAAGCAACATATGAATGGGCACAGCAGAGAGGATTGCCTATATCCATGGACATGATAAAGACTGTAATAGGGAACTGTACAGTGTGTGGAGAAGTGTGACAATGGCCATTGCAAAAGTACTCCACTGGGTCGATTAAGAGGGGTGAGAGGCCTGCAGAGATCTGGCAGATTGTTTCCCCGGGCAGGGGACCGATGAAGTCAATGGACTGAGATATTGTTGCACTGCAGTGGACACCTATTCAGGACTTATGCTTGTTCATCCTTGCAAACGTGCAGATCAAGCCGCAACGCTTCAACTGCTTCAGAAACTTGTCGTTGCTTATGGTTGTCCCAAACAAGTCCAAAGTGATAATGGCTCACACTTCGCCGGATTAACAGTACAGCAGTGGGCCAAAGATTCTGGAGTGTACTGGTTGTGCCACATCCCATACCATCCACAGGCAGCTGGTTTGATTGAAAGATACAACGGGCTATTGAAGGACCAGATACGCAAAATTCACCCACACATACACTAAGGGGGTGGGATCGGGTCCTCACACAGGCAGTCATGTTGTTAAATTCTAGGCCAATAGCCAAAAGCACACCATATGAGAGGATGGTAGGGGCTGAGGCACAGATTCCACAGCTGGAGTGCAGAGTTCAGTATTTATGTAAGGTTCCTGAAAGAACAGGGTTTAACAGATACCATGTTACTACTTCCCATGACATAGAAACAAAGAGTGACGTATCTGAAGCTGAAGCCTATCTAGGATTGAGAGGGAATCTGGCAGGAAGGTTTGAAGTTATATTTGCATTGGCAGATGAGCTTCAAGACAGTGGCTGGGACTCTGACTGGTTAGTGGATACTTCTCAGCAAGAGTGGAAAGTGAGGCTACATAACATCAAACCTTCCAAAATAAACAGCAGTGATTTTCTGGGAAATATCAGTATATTTCCTCTCCTCCCTATTGATGTTCTTTGTGAGGGTCAGGGGTGCATACAGGCAGGTGGCAAAGTATTGGTCAGATATCCAGGCAAGAAGCCATTTAGAGGAGAGATTGTAGCTGAAGGGCCAGGATCTACTGTTTATGTATTATTAGAAGGAACAGATAATCCGCTTTGTTTTCCACTCCACAGGCTGTCTCCGATTTGATCCATAGGAAGACCAGATAAAAGTGGTTACATGATGGAAAGAATGACGGAAGATCGCAAGAGCTGTGGAGAACAAGGCCTTTGATGTATTTCGAGTCTGGACTTGGATATAAAGAACTTTAGAATGGACTTTCTAATGAACTTTTATCCAAAGACTGAAACACCTTCCCAGTGACAGAAATATGGGAGGGGTTGCATTTAAGGAAAATTCATGTGTATATTGAGTTTTTAGTAATGAAGAAATTTTCTGTGTGTGGTCTGAGAGAGAAAAAATTTAAAATCATAGGGCGGAATGTATTACGTTTGTTAAAAATATGATTTTTTATTATATTAATCAGACATAGGATACATGGGATAATTTTACAATAGTGGGTTGGACAGATTACTGTCAGTATTTTGGTTTGAGTAGATTTCTCAAACAAATGTTTTACTTGTTTGAGATTTCTTTCAGCTCTCAAACTGAAAGAATGACAGTTTAGATTACAGGTTTTTGGTTTGAGTAGACAATAGGTTAGATACCATTGTTGTATTCAATATGCTAATGTCTCTATAGCCACAGTAAACAAGTAAGACATTACTTGTTAGAGATTTCTTTCAGCTCTCAAACTGAAAGAATAACTGTTTAGATTACTAACAGGTTTGTTTTGAGTAGACAATAGGTAGATAGCATTGTTGTATTCAATGCTATTGTTGAAATACAGCTACAGTTTTGATAACAATGGTAAACAGCCTGACACCCATAAAAGGAGGCCTAAGCTAGGAGGGAGACACACACCATGTTGCTGTAAGATCATGAAGAAGAACAGAACCTGGTCTCCAAGAAGAATTATTGCCAATGGAGATCACGAGTAATCGAAGATAAGTAACCTTTAAATGTATTTGTAGTTATAGACCATAGGCTGTTCTATTTGCTAGGCATTTTGCTTGTTATAGAGATCTGTCAGTCTTGTATTTTAGTCCTACTATTGTAATAGTTTTGTATGTACAGCATCTTTGTATAGTAAAAGCACATTTACACACTGCAGAAGTCTCAGCTTCCTTGTTATACCACAGAGTAACCTTGCTAGATAAACGCAAAAGCGAAACATTTGGGGGGCTCGGCCGGAATTTGTGCTATAATTCAATTGAAGCAGACTTGTTTTTCTGTAGTGTGTTGTGTAGCTTGTGCTAGGTAAAATGCTTTGTAAGCTGTTTAGGAAAAGCAAGGCTGCAGAGGGTTCTGGTGACCAGAAGAAAGTGTGCAGCTTACCTATCTGGGCCAGAAATAATGAGTGGGAGCCTCTTGCTAATGCATTTGTGAAGTATGCTTCTCCCTTGAAGCTGACTTGGGGTGATAAAGTCTCAGATCATTTTGTAGATTTTAGCCTTAAGGGGTTGGATTTAAGTAAGAAAGAGAAGAGGACAGTGTCCACAGTGGGTTGGTACTTCCTCCATGCTCTCTATACTGAATCACATAGAAGGGAGAAGGCAGAGGCAGAAGTTAAGGTATTAAAAGACCAGCTAGCAGTTGCTTCAGAGTGTGTACGTTCAACCGCTAGTCGGGCTGATGATTTGCAAGAGCGGTGTGCAGCCCTCATGACCAAATCAATTAATGCCTTAAGGAAAAGGAAGGGGCGTAAACCTGTTAGTAAAGCCAGGGTACGTGCCATTGTCACATCCCAAAATTGGGATTGTGAGGATGTGTTCTCCTCAAATGATAGTGAGGATGAGGAGATAGAGTTTGATATTTCAGAGGATGATCTGCTAGTGGGAAAGAAAAAGTATGCCAGACCTCTCATTACTAAGCATAGGAAACGGCAACATGATAGAGAGGATATGGCAGATGGGGAGGTGCATTATCGCAACCCCAGAGATGTTGAATTTGAAGAAGTACGGGAGTTTTCACAAACTGAACTCCATGAGCTGGCAAAACAATACAAACAAAGGTCTGGGGAGCCCCTATTGAGTTGGCTCCTACGCTTATGGGATAAAGGGGCGGACAGTGTTGTTTTGTCAGGTAAGGAAGCAGTGGCTATGGGAGTGTTAACCCATGATCCACAATTGCGTCAGGCAATGCGAAAAGCCCGAGAGTTTAGCGTGAATTTTTCACTGTTAGACCTTGTGAGAGATGGAATAGTCCGAGTATACGCTAGTCCTACTGACCTGGAAAATACCTACTCCTGGAGATCAATAGGAGAGGGTATTTCCAGGTTACGTGAGATGGGCTGTATAACCGGATTAAATACATTTCCAGAATGGATAGGTCCTGATATGGAACCCTTTATGTCTGCTCTGCGCTCTAAGCTAATGAAGTCTGCGCCATTTAATCTCAGGGCTCCATTATTGTCCTTGTTGTTAGGCCTGGGATTTAACAGCAAGATTCATGAAGCCACAACCCTTTTAAGCCAGTTGGGGGAGATAGAGGAGACTACAACAAAACCTGTCAGGGCAGTAGATAAGGTCAAGGCCAGACAGGAAGAATACAAGCAGAAAAGAACAGAGAAGAAACGGAATGGGGTAGAGAAGACAGAAGGTGAAGAGAAAACCAGGCTAGTTGTTTCTAGGAAAGAAATGTGGGTGGACCTATTAAAGGCAGGAGTACCTAGAGATGAGATAGATGGAATTCCTACTGCAGAAATGCTGAAGAGGTGGAAACATTTAGTAGGTAAAACTGTCAGGGTTAGAAACACTACTCCTAGTGAAGATATCATCAGCCTAGACTTAGAGGAAACAGAACAGACCCCTCCTGTTAGCCCCAAACCAATTCCCAAAACTGAACATGAACCCAAATCCCTTTATCCTGGAGAGGAGTTAGAGAGAATCAGAAAAGGGGATTGGGAGGTTCAATATCCTTTATGAAGGGAAGGTGAGTCTCCTGTAATAGCAGTGAGGGCAGTGACAGCAGGAGACTGACGCCCATATGCACCTGTCACTGTATGGTGGGGGAAGTCATCTTCTCCTACACATGTAATGGCTTTAGTTGATAGCGGAGCTGAAGTTACATTTTTGCAAGGAAATCCTTCCCATCACAAAGGAGAATTGATTTATGTAGAAGGTTTGGGAGGGCAAACTACACCAGCAGTTAGGATACGGGTGAAATTGGCTATTGGCAAGGGATCAGGATTTATGACAAATGTTTTGGTATCAGAGTTACCCGAAAATATTCTTGGGATGGATGTACTTCAAGGTCAGTCAATTCAGACTGAAAGAGGTACTTTCACATTCGGGTATCCTGATAAAGCGTATCTGGTAAGGGCGGTGAAGGCTGTGGTCAGAGGTCATGCGAAATGGACCCCTGTCTACATTCCTACACCAGAGAAGCCAGTCTGTCTCAAGCAGTACAGACTTCCTGGAGGCCACAAAGAAATTGGGGAGACTATTCAAGAACTGTTGAGAGTAGGGATCCTTAGACCTGCTGTAAGTCCTTTCTCGTCTCCGGTGTTCCCAGTAAAGAAACCTGATGGGACATATAGAATGACTGTAGATTACAGAGGTCTAAACAAAGTGGCACCTCCATTGAAGTCAGCTGTACCAGATATGATCTCAATTGTTGAGAAAATTGCTAAAGATGCAGGAGAATATCATGCTGTGATAGACCTGGCTAATGCTTTCTTTTCAATTTTGATAGACCCAGATTGTCAAGACCAGTTTGCTATGGTGTGGCACGGCCGCCAGTACACTTTCACTGTCCTTCCGCAAGGCTATCTTCATTCTCCAACGATTTGTCATGGACTGATTGCCCGAGATTTAAGTACCCTGAATTTGAAAGTCGCTTTGTTTCACTACATTGATGACATCATGATCTCTGGGACAAAAGAAGATGTAACTGAAGCACTGCACCTGCTGATACAGCACTTGGAGAACAGAGGATGGGCTATCAACAGAGACAAAGTCCAAGGACCTGCCACAGAGGAATGATGTGGACTGGGCCACAGAGGAAGATTCCAGAGACAGTTGTGCAAACTATCCAGGCGCTGTCGCCCCCTACTACCAAAAAGGAGGCACAGAAGTTCATTGGAGTTGTGGGATTCTGGAGATCGTTCATCCCACATCTTGGACTGATTCTGAGGCCTATATACAATGTTACCAGAAAAAAGACTGAGTTCTCATGGGGTTCAGAGCAGCGGACTGCATTCCTGGCTGCTAAAGAAGCTATTTTGCAGCATCAGGGATTGGGACCCGTGAGACAAGGAGTACCATTTCAGATGGATGTAGTGGAGCAGAATGGTACCATATCTTGGAGTCTGTGGCAGCCAAATGAAAAGAAAGGACTGAGAGCAATACCTATTGGATTTTGGTCCAAACAACTGACAGGGGCACAGACGAGATACACGCCCCTAGAGAAGTACCTGTTTGGGGCCTACACAGCACTTCAACATGTAGAGACCATTACAAGAAAGGACACAGTCACCATCCATACTGCATTGCCAATAGCAGGATGGGTGAGAGATAATGGACTGACCACTAGGGCAGCTGTAGCCCAGAACCAGACACTGACGAAATGGAAGTGGTACCTTCAAGAAAGAGGGGGTATTGCAGCTGGGGATGTTAGAGACATTTCAAAACAGTTGGCAGGGCTTGTTACTTTTACCAGCACCCGGCCAGAAGAAGATATTCCTGTGCTGCAGTCATCCCCCATTCAAGAGGCTCCACCCTTTGAGTCTCTGTCAGAAGACATGAAGGAGTCAGCATGGTTCACTGATGGTTCAGCCATAATCACCTCGTCTGGGCGTAAATGGACAGCAGCAGCCTACAACCCAAGTACAGACACAGTCCTGCAGGAGTCCGGAATCGGAGGGTCCAGTCAGTATGCAGAGTTGAAAGCTGTAGTGATGACTTTTCAGGAGGATCCTTCTTCCCATGTCACTATCTACACTGACAGCTGGGCGGTTTTTAAAGGACTGACAACTTGGATGCCCACGTGGAAGTCCAATGAATGGATGATTCATGGAAAGGTGGTGTGGGGAGGCAAGGAAGTCTGGGACTACATCTGGAAGGAAGCTCACTCCCGCACCATAAAAGTGGGGCATGTTGATGCACATGTGCCCCTAGTACCAGACTTTGAGAACTATAACAGAGTTGCAGATGAAATCGCAAAAGTGAAGGCAGTTGTGCCAATTGATCCTGTTTTGATGAACTTGGCCAACTGGGCCCACAAGCAATCTGGACATTTGGGGCAGAAAGCAACATATGAATGGGCACAGCAGAGAGGATTGCCTATATCCATGGACATGATAAAGACTGTAATAGGGAACTGTACAGTGTGTGGAGAAGTGCGACAATGGCCATTGCAAAAGTACTCCACTGGGTCGATTAAGAGGGGTGAGAGGCCTGCAGAGATCTGGCAGATTGATTTCATCGGTCCCCTGCCCTCGGGGAAACAATGGACTGAGATATTGTTGCACTGCAGTGGACACCTATTCAGGACTTATGCTTGTTCATCCTTGCAAACGTGCAGATCAAGCCGCAACGCTTCAACTGCTTCAGAAACTTGTCGTTGCTTATGGTTGTCCCAAACAAGTCCAAAGTGATAATGGCTCACACTTCACCGGATTAACAGTACAGCAGTGGGCCAAAGATTCTGGAGTGTACTGGTTGTGCCACATCCCATACCATCCACAGGCAGCTGGTTTGATTGAAAGATACAAAGGGCTATTGAAGGACCAGATACGCAAAATTACACCGACACATACACTAAGGGGGTGGGATCGGGTCCTCACACAGGCAGTCATGTTGTTAAATTCTAGGCCAATAGCCAAAAGCACACCATATGAGAGGATGGTAGGGGCTGAGGCACAGATTCCACAGCTGGAGTGCAGATTTCAGTATTTATGTAAGGTTCCTGAAAGAACAGGGTTTAACAGATACCATGTTACTGCTTCCCATGACATAGAAACAAAGAGTGACGTATCTGAAGCTGAAGCCTATCTAGGAATGAGAGGAAATCTGGCAGGAAGGTTTGAAGTTATATTTGCATTGGCAAAGACAGTGGCTGGGACTCTGACTGGTTAGTGGATACTTCTCAGCAAGAGTGGAAAGTGAGGCTACATAACATCAAACCTTCCAAAATAAACAGCAGTGATTTTCTGGGAAATATCAGTATATTTCCTCTCCTCCCTATTGATGTTCTTTGTGAGGGTCAGGGGTGCATACAGGCAGGTGGCAAAGTATTGGTCAGATATCCAGGCAAGAAGCCATTTAGAGGAGAGATTGTAGCTGAAGGGCCAGGATCTACTGTTTATGTATTATTAGAAGGAACAGATAATCCGCTTTGTTTTCCACTAAACAGGCTGTCTCCGATTTGATCCATAGGAAGACCAGATAAAAGTGGTTACATGATGGAAAGAATGACGGAAGATCGCAAGAGCTGTGGAGAACAAGGCCTTTGATGTATTTCGAGCCTGGACTTGTTTCTAAAGAACTTTAGAATGGACTTTCTAATGAACTTTTATCCAAAGACTGAAACACCTTCCCAGTGACAGAAATATGGGAGGGGTTGCATTTAAGGAAAATTCATGTGTATATTGAGTTTTTAGTAATGAAGAGATTTTCTGTGTGTGGTCTGAGAGAGAAAAAATAAAAAATCATAGGGCGGAATGTATTGCGTTTGTTAAAAATATGATTTTTTATTATATTAATCAGACATGGGATACATGGGACAATTTTACAATAGTGGGTTGGTCAGATTACTGTCAGTATTTTGGTTTGAGTAGATTTCTCAGACAAATGTTTTACTTGTTTGAGATTTCTTTCAGCTCTCAAACTGAAAGAATGACAGTTTAGATTACAGGTTTTTGGTTTGAGTAGACAATAGGTTAGATACCATTGTTGTATTCAATATGCTAATGTCTCTATAGCCACAGTAAACAAGTAAGACATTACTTGTTAGAGATTTATTTCAGCTCTCAAACTGAAAGAATAACTGTTTAGATTACTAACAGGTTTGTTTTGAGTAGACAATAGGTAGATAGCATTGTTGTATTCAATGCTATTGTTGAAATACAGCTACAGTTTTGATAACAATGGTAAACAGCCTGACACACATAAAAGGAGGCATAAGCTAGTAGGACAGGGACACACCATGTTGCTGTAAGATCAGTGAGAAGCCACTCATGAAGAAGAACAGAACCTGGTCTCCAAGAAGAATTATTGCCAATGGAGATCACAAGTAATCGAAGATAAGTAACCTTTAAATGTATTTGTAGTTATAGACCATAGGCTGTTCTATTTGCTAGGCATTTTGCTTGTTATAGAAATCTGTCAGTCTTGTATTTTAGTCCTAATATTGTAATAGTTTTGTATGTACAGCATCTTGTATAATAAAAGCACATTTACACACTGCAGAAGTCTCAGCTTCCTTGTTATACCACAGAGTAACCTTGCTAGATAAACGCAAGCAAAACATTTGGGGGCTCGTCCGGGATCTGTGCTATAATTCAATTGAAGCAGACTTGTTTTTCTGTAGTGTGTTGTGTAGCTTGTGCTAGGTAAAATGCTGCGTAAGCTGTTTAGGAAAAGCAAGGCTGCAGAGGGTTCTGGTGACCAGAAGAAAGTGTGCAGCTTACCTATCTGCGCCAGAAATAATGAGTGGGAGCCTCTTGCTAATGAATTTGTGAAGTATGCTTCTCCCTTGAAGCTGACTTGGGGTGATAAAGTCTCAGATCATTTTGTAGATTTTAGCCTTAAGGGGTTGGATTTAAGTAAGAAAGAGAAGAGGACAGTGTCCACAGTGGGTTGGTACTTCCTCCATGCTCTCTATACTGAATCACATAGAAGGGAGAAGGCAGAGGCAGAAGTTAAGGTATTAAAAGACCAGCTAGCAGTTGCTTCAGAGTGTGTACGTTCAACCGCTAGTCGGGCTGATGATTTGCAAGAGCGGTGTGCAGCCCTCATGACCAAATCAATTAATGCCTTAAGGAAAAGGAAGGGGCGTAAACCTGTTAGTAAAGCCAGGGTACGTGCCATTGTCACATCCCAAAATTGGGATTGTGAGGATGTGTTCTCCTCAAATGATAGTGAGGATGAGGAGATAGAGTTTGATATTTCAGAGGATGATCTGCTAGTGGGAAAGAAAAAGTATGCCAGACCTCTCATTACTAAGCATAGGAAACGGCAACATGATAGAGAGGATATGGCAGATGGGGAGGTGCATTATCGCAACCCCAGAGATGTTGAATTTGAAGAAGTACGGGAGTTTTCACAAACTGAACTCCATGAGCTGGCAAAACAATACAAACAAAGGTCTGGGGAGCCCCTATTGAGTTGGCTCCTACGCTTATGGGATGAAGGGGCGGACAGTGTTGTTTTTGTCAGGTAAGGAAGCAGTGGCTATGGGAGTGTTAACCCATGATCCACAATTGCGTCAGGCAATGCGAAAAGCCCGAGAGTTTAGCGTGAATTTTTCACTGTTAGACCTTGTGAGAGATGGAATAGTCCGAGTATACGCTAGTCCTACTGACCTGGAAAATACCTACTCCTGGAGATCAATAGGAGAGGGTATTTCCAGGTTACGTGAGATGGGCTGTATAACCGGATTAAATACATTTCCAGAATGGATAGGTCCAGATATGGAACCCTTTACGTCTGCTCTGCGCTCTAAGCTGTTTAATCTCAGGGCTCCATTATTGTCCTTGTTGGGAGGCCTGGGATTTAACAGCAAGATTCATGAAGCCACAACCCTTTTAAGCCAGTTGGGGGAGATAGAGGAGACTAAAACAAAACCTGTCAGGGCAGTAGATAAGGTCAAGGCCAGACAGGAAGAATACAAGCAGAAAAGAACAGAGAAGAAACGGAATGGGGTAGAGAAGACAGAAGGTGGAGAGAAAACCAGGCTAGTTGTTTCTAGGAAAGAAATGTGGGTGGATCTATTAAAGGCAGGAGTACCTAAAGATGAGATAGATGGCATTTCTACTGCAGAAATGCTGAAGAGGTGGAAACATTTAGTAGGGAAAACTGTCAGGGTTAGAAACACTACTCCTAGTGAAGATAACATCAGCCTAGACTTAGAGGAAACAGAACAGACCCCTCCTGTTAGCCCCAAACCAATTCCCAAAACTGAACATGAACCCAAACCCAAATCCCTTTATCCTGGGGCGGAGTTAGAGAGAATCAGAAAAGGGGATTGGGAGGTTCCTTATCCTTTATGAAGGGAAGGTGAGTCTCCTGTAATAGCAGTGAGGGCAGTGACAGCAGGAGACCGATGCCCATATGCACCTGTCACTGTATGGTGGGGGAAGTCATCTTCTCCTACACATGTAATGGCTTTAGTTGATAGTGGAGCCGAAGTTACACTTTTGCAAGGAAATCCATCCCATCACAAAGGAGAATTGATTTATGTAGAAGGTTTGGGAGGGCAAACTACACCAACAGTTAGGATACGGGTGAAATTGGCTATTGGCAAGGGATCAGGATTTATGACAAATGTTTTGGTATCAGAGTTACCCGAAAATATTCTTGGGATGGATGTACTTCAAGGTCAGTCAATTCAGACTGAAAGAGGTACTTTCACATTCCGGTATCCTGATAAAGCGTATCTGGTAAGGGCGGTGAAGGCTGTGGTCAGAGGTCATGCGAAATGGACCCCTGTCTACATTCCTACACCAGAGAAGCCAGTCTGTCTCAAGCAGTACAGACTTCCTGGAGGCCACAAAGAAATTGGGGAGACTATTCAAGAACTGTTGAGAGTAGGGATCCTTAGACCTGCTGTAAGTCCTTTCTCATCTCCGGTGTTCCCAGTAATGAAACCTGATGGGACATATAGAATGACTGTGGATTACAGAGGTCTAAACAAAGTGGCACCTCCATTGAAGTCAGCTGTACCAGATATGATCTCAATTGTTGAGAAAATTGCTAAAGATGCAGGAGAATATCATGCTGTGATAGACCTGGCTAATGCTTTCTTTTCAATTTTGATAGACCCAGATTGTCAAGACCAGTTTGCTATGGTGTGGGACGGCCGCCAGTACACTTTCACTGTCCTTCCGCAAGGCTATCTTCATTCTCCAACGATTTGTCATGGACTGATTGCCCGAGATTTAAGTACCCTGAATTTGAAAGTCGCTGTGTTTCACTACATTGATGACATCATGATCTCTGGGACAAAAGAAGATGTAACTGAAGCACTGCACCTGCTGATACAGCACTTGGAGAACAGAGGATGGGCTATCAACAGAGACAAAGTCCAAGGACCTGCCACAGAGGTGAAATTCCTAGGAATGATGTGGACTGGGCCACAGAGGAAGATTCCAGAGACAGTTGTGCAAACTATCCAGGCGCTGTCGCCCCCTACTACCAAAAAGGAGGCACAGAAGTTCATTGGAGGTGTGGGATTCTGGAGATCGTTCATCCCACATCTTGGACTGATTCTGAGGCCTATATACAATGTTACCAGAAAAAAGACTGAGTTCTCATGGGGTTCAGAGCAGCGGACTGCATTCCTGGCTGCTAAAGAAGCTATTTTGCAGCATCAGGGATTGGGACCCGTGAGACAAGGAGTACCATTTCAGCTGGATGTAGTGGAGCAGAATGGTACCATATCTTGGAGTCTGTGGCAGCCAAATGAAAAGAAAGGACTGAGAGCAATACCTATTGGATTTTGGTCCAAACAACTGACAGGGGCACAGACGAGATACACGCCCCTAGAGAAGTACCTGTTTGGGGCCTACACAGCACTTCATTCAACATGTAGAGACCATTACAGGAAAGGACACAGTCACCATCCATACTGCATTGCCAATAGCAGGATGGGTGAGAGATAATGGACTGACCACTAGGGCAGCTGTAGCCCAGAACCAGACACTGATGAAATGGAAGTGGTACCTTCAAGAAAGAGGGGGTATTGCAGCTGGGGATGTTAGAGACATTTCAAAACAGTTGGCAGGGCTTGTTACTTTTACCAGCACCCGGCCAGAAGAAGAAATTCCTGTGCTGCAGTCATCCCCCATTCAAGAGGCTCCACCCTTTGAGTCTCTGTCAGAAGACATGAAGGAGTCAGCATGGTTCACTGATGGTTCAGCCATAATCACCTCGTCTGGGCGTAAATGGACAGCAGCAGCCTACAACCCAAGTACAGACACAGTCCTGCAGGAGTCCGGAATCAGAGGGTCCAGTCAGTATGCAGAGTTGAAAGCTGTAGTGATGACTTTTCAGGAGGATCCTTCTTCCCATGTCACTATCTACACTGACAGCTGGGCGGTTTTTAAAGGACTGACAACTTGGATGCCCACGTGGAAGTCCAATGAATGGATGATTCATGGAAAGGTAGTGTATGGATGCAAGGAAGTCTGGGACTACATCTGGAAGGAAGCTCACTCCCGCACCATAAAAGTGGGGCATGTTGGTGCACATGTGCCCCTAGTACCAGACTTTGAGAACTATAACAGAGTTGCAGATGAAATCGCAAAAGTGAAGGCAGTTGTGCCAATTGATCCTGTTTTGATGAACTTGGCCAACTGGGCCCACAAGCAATCTGGACATTTGGGGCAGAAAGCAACATATGAATGGGCACAGCAGAGAGGATTGCCTATATCCATGGACATGATAAAGACTGTAATAGGGAACTGTACAGTGTGTGGAGAAGTGTGACAATGGCCATTGCAAAAGTACTCCACTGGGTCGATTAAGAGGGGTGAGAGGCCTGCAGAGATCTGGCAGATTGTTTCCCCGGGGCAGGGGACCGATGAAGTCAATGGACTGAGATATTGTTGCACTGCAGTGGACACCTATTCAGGACTTATGCTTGTTCATCCTTGCAAACGTGCAGATCAAGCCGCAACGCTTCAACTGCTTCAGAAACTTGTCGTTGCTTATGGTTGTCCCAAACAAGTCCAAAGTGATAATGGCTCACACTTCGCCGGATTAACAGTACAGCAGTGGGCCAAAGATTCTGGAGTGTACTGGTTGTGCCACATCCCATACCATCCACAGGCAGCTGGTTTGATTGAAAGATACAACGGGCTATTGAAGGACCAGATACGCAAAATTCACCCACACATACACTAAGGGGGTGGGATCGGGTCCTCACACAGGCAGTCATGTTGTTAAATTCTAGGCCAATAGCCAAAAGCACACCATATGAGAGGATGGTAGGGGCTGAGGCACAGATTCCACAGCTGGAGTGCAGAGTTCAGTATTTATGTAAGGTTCCTGAAAGAACAGGGTTTAACAGATACCATGTTACTACTTCCCATGACATAGAAACAAAGAGTGACGTATCTGAAGCTGAAGCCTATCTAGGATTGAGAGGGAATCTGGCAGGAAGGTTTGAAGTTATATTTGCATTGGCAGATGAGCTTCAAGACAGTGGCTGGGACTCTGACTGGTTAGTGGATACTTCTCAGCAAGAGTGGAAAGTGAGGCTACATAACATCAAACCTTCCAAAATAAACAGCAGTGATTTTCTGGGAAATATCAGTATATTTCCTCTCCTCCCTATTGATGTTCTTTGTGAGGGTCAGGGGTGCATACAGGCAGGTGGCAAAGTATTGGTCAGATATCCAGGCAAGAAGCCATTTAGAGGAGAGATTGTAGCTGAAGGGCCAGGATCTACTGTTTATGTATTATTAGAAGGAACAGATAATCCGCTTTGTTTTCCACTCCACAGGCTGTCTCCGATTTGATCCATAGGAAGACCAGATAAAAGTGGTTACATGATGGAAAGAATGACGGAAGATCGCAAGAGCTGTGGAGAACAAGGCCTTTGATGTATTTCGAGTCTGGACTTGTTTCTAAAGAACTTTAGAATGGACTTTCTAATGAACTTTTATCCAAAGACTGAAACACCTTCCCAGTGACAGAAATATGGGAGGGGTTGCATTTAAGGAAAATTCATGTGTATATTGAGTTTTTAGTAATGAAGAAATTTTCTGTGTGTGGTCTGAGAGAGAAAAAATTTAAAATCATAGGGCGGAATGTATTACGTTTGTTAAAAATATGATTTTTTATTATATTAATCAGACATAGGATACATGGGATAATTTTACAATAGTGGGTTGGCCAGATTACTGTCAGTATTTTGGTTTGAGTAGATTTCTCAAACAAATGTTTTACTTGTTTGAGATTTCTTTCAGCTCTCAAACTGAAAGAATGACAGTTTAGATTACAGGTTTTTGGTTTGAGTAGACAATAGGTTAGATACCATTGTTGTATTCAATATGCTAATGTCTCTATAGCCACAGTAAACAAGTAAGACATTACTTGTTAGAGATTTCTTTCAGCTCTCAAACTGAAAGAATAACTGTTTAGATTACTAACAGGTTTGTTTTGAGTAGACAATAGGTAGATAGCATTGTTGTATTCAATGCTATTGTTGAAATACAGCTACAGTTTTGATAACAATGGTAAACAGCCTGACACCCATAAAAGGAGGCCTAAGCTAGGAGTGAGACACACACCATGTTGCTGTAAGATCATGAAGAAGAACAGAACCTGGTCTCCAAGAAGAATTATTGCCAATGGAGATCACGAGTAATCGAAGATAAGTAACCTTTAAATGTATTTGTAGTTATAGACCATAGGCTGTTCTATTTGCTAGGCATTTTGCTTGTTATAGAGATCTGTCAGTCTTGTATTTTAGTCCTACTATTGTAATAGTTTTGTATGTACAGCATCTTTGTATAGTAAAAGCACATTTACACACTGCAGAAGTCTCAGCTTCCTTGTTATACCACAGAGTAACCTTGCTAGATAAACGCAAAAGCGAAACATTTGGGGGGCTCGGCCGGAATTTGTGCTATAATTCAATTGAAGCAGACTTGTTTTTCTGTAGTGTGTTGTGTAGCTTGTGCTAGGTAAAATGCTTTGTAAGCTGTTTAGGAAAAGCAAGGCTGCAGAGGGTTCTGGTGACCAGAAGAAAGTATGCAGCTTACCTATCTGGGCCAGAAATAATGAGTGGGAGCCTCTTGCTAATGCATTTGTGAAGTATGCTTCTCCCTTGAAGCTGACTTGGGGTGATAAAGTCTCAGATCATTTTGTAGATTTTAGCCTTAAGGGGTTGGATTTAAGTAAGAAAGAGAAGAGGACAGTGTCCACAGTGGGTTGGTACTTCCTCCATGCTCTCTATACTGAATCACATAGAAGGGAGAAGGCAGAGGCAGAAGTTAAGGTATTAAAAGACCAGCTAGCAGTTGCTTCAGAGTGTGTACGTTCAACCGCTAGTCGGGCTGATGATTTGCAAGAGCGGTGTGCAGCCCTCATGACCAAATCAATTAATGCCTTAAGGAAAAGGAAGGGGCGTAAACCTGTTAGTAAAGCCAGGGTACGTGCCATTGTCACATCCCAAAATTGGGATTGTGAGGATGTGTTCTCCTCAAATGATAGTGAGGATGAGGAGATAGAGTTTGATATTTCAGAGGATGATCTGCTAGTGGGAAAGAAAAAGTATGCCAGACCTCTCATTACTAAGCATAGGAAACGGCAACATGATAGAGAGGATATGGCAGATGGGGAGGTGCATTATCGCAACCCCAGAGATGTTGAATTTGAAGAAGTACGGGAGTTTTCACAAACTGAACTCCATGAGCTGGCAAAACAATACAAACAAAGGTCTGGGGAGCCCCTATTGAGTTGGCTCCTACGCTTATGGGATAAAGGGGCGGACAGTGTTGTTTTGTCAGGTAAGGAAGCAGTGGCTATGGGAGTGTTAACCCATGATCCACAATTGCGTCAGGCAATGCGAAAAGCCCGAGAGTTTAGCGTGAATTTTTCACTGTTAGACCTTGTGAGAGATGGAATAGTCCGAGTATACGCTAGTCCTACTGACCTGGAAAATACCTACTCCTGGAGATCAATAGGAGAGGGTATTTCCAGGTTACGTGAGATGGGCTGCATAACCGGATTAAATACATTTCCAGAATGGATAGGTCCTGATATGGAACCCTTTATGTCTGCTCTGCGCTCTAAGCTAATGAAGTCTGCGCCATTTAATCTCAGGGCTCCATTATTGTCCTTGTTGTTAGGCCTGGGATTTAACAGCAAGATTCATGAAGCCACAACCCTTTTAAGCCAGTTGGGGGAGATAGAGGAGACTACAACAAAACCTGTCAGGGCAGTAGATAAGGTCAAGGCCAGACAGGAAGAATACAAGCAGAAAAGAACAGAGAAGAAACGGAATGGGGTAGAGAAGACAGAAGGTGAAGAGAAAACCAGGCTAGTTGTTTCTAGGAAAGAAATGTGGGTGGACCTATTAAAGGCAGGAGTACCTAGAGATGAGATAGATGGAATTCCTACTGCAGAAATGCTGAAGAGGTGGAAACATTTAGTAGGTAAAACTGTCAGGGTTAGAAACACTACTCCTAGTGAAGATAACATCAGCCTAGACTTAGAGGAAACAGAACAGACCCCTCCTGTTAGCCCCAAAACCAATTCCCAAAACTGAACATGAACCCAAATCCCTTTATCCTGGGGAGGAGTTAGAGAGAATCAGAAAAGGGGATTGGGAGGTTCAATATCCTTTATGAAGGGAAGGTGAGTCTCCTGTAATAGCAGTGAGGGCAGTGACAGCAGGAGACCGATGCCCATATGCACCTGTCACTGTATGGTGGGGGAAGTCATCTTCTCCTACACATGTAATGGCTTTAGTTGATAGTGGAGCCGAAGTTACACTTTTGCAAGGAAATCCATCCCATCACAAAGGAGAATTGATTTATGTAGAAGGTTTGGGAGGGCAAACTACACCAACAGTTAGGATACGGGTGAAATTGGCTATTGGTAAGGGATCAGGATTTATGACAAATGTTTTAATATCAGAGTTACCCGAAAATATTCTTGGGATGGATGTACTTCAAGGTCAGTCAATTCAGACTGAAAGAGGTACATTCACATTTGGGTATCCTGATAAAGCGTATCTGGTAAGGGCGGTGAAGGCTGTGGTCAGAGGTCATGCGAAATGGACCCCTGTCTACATTCCTCCACCAGAGAAGCCAGTCTGTCTCAAGCAGTACAGACTTCCTGGAGGCCACAAAGAAATTGGGGAGACTATTCAAGAACTGTTGAGAGTAGGGATCCTTAGACCTGCTGTAAGTCCTTTCTCGTCTCCGGTGTTCCCAGTAAAGAAACCTGATGGGACATATAGAATGACTGTGGATTACAGAGGTCTAAACAAAGTGGCACCTCCATTGAAGTCAGCTGTACCAGATATGATCTCAATTGTTGAGAAAATTGCTAAAGATGCAGGAGAATATCATGCTGTGATAGACCTGGCTAATGCTTTCTTTTCAATTTTGATAGACCCAGATTGTCAAGACCAGTTTGCTATGGTGTGGGACGGCCGCCAGTACACTTTCACTGTCCTTCCGCAAGGCTATCTTCATTCTCCAACGATTTGTCATGGACTGATTGCCCGAGATTTAAGTACCCTGAATTTGAAAGTCGCTGTGTTTCACTACATTGATGACATCATGATCTCTGGGACAAAAGAAGATGTAACTGAAGCACTGCACCTGCTGATACAGCACTTGGAGAACATAGGATGGGCTATCAACAGAGACAAAGTCCAAGGACCTGCCACAGAGGTGAAATTCCTAGGAATGATGTGGACTGGGCCACAGAGGAAGATTCCAGAGACAGTTGTGCAAACTATCCAGGCGCTGTTGCCCCCTACTACCAAAAAAAGGAGGCACAGAAGTTCATTGGAGTTGTGGATTTCTGGAGATCGTTCATCCCACATCTTGGACTGATTCTGAGGCCTATATACAATGTTACCAGAAAAAAGACTGAGTTCTCATGGGGTTCAGAGCAGCGGACTGCATTCCTGGCTGCTAAAGAAGCTATTTTGCAGCATCACGGATTGGGACCTGTGAGACAAGGAGTACCATTTCAGCTGGATGTAGTGGAGCAGAATGGTACCATATCTTGGAGTCTGTGGCAGCCAAATGAAAAGAAAGGACTGAGAGCAATACCTATTGGATTTTGGTCCATCAATGAGTACCTGTGCGACTACGGCACCAGGACAGGGTCAGGGGAGCTCGGTTTTTTTTCACCATGCCAGTGGGGCATGATCAGGGATGCATGCACTGTCCTGCCACCATTTGAGGAGGCCACGAGGATGGTGAGCAGTGACAGTGCATGCATCAGTGACACTGTACCTCTTGTCCACCTGTTGGAGCATACGCTGCGTGGAATAATGGACAGGGCACTTGAGGCAGAACAGAGGCAGGAAGAGGAGGACTTCCTTGCCTCTCAAGGCCCCCTTTACCCAGACAGTGTTACTTCTGTCCCACCCATCACACAGGAAGAGGACGAGGAGGAGGAGGAGGAGGATTGTGTCAGCATGGAGGTGGAGCCTGGCACTCAGCATCAACAGCAGCAGTCTTTTAGGGATGATTTACAGTCCCAAGAAACCCGTGGACTTGTACGTGGCTGGGAGGAGGTGGCTGCGGATCATGTCATCCTTAGTGACCCAGAGGACTCCGGACTGAATGCCTCAGCTAACCTACGCTGCATGGCCTCCCTGATCCTGCAAAGTCTGCGGAAGGATCCTCCTATTCTTCGGATCAAGGATCCACGGTACAAGGGTAAGGTTGCGGACCTTTTCTTGCCATCGCAGAGGGAGCAGAGGATGAGACATCTCCGGGAGGCCTTGCAGAAAGGTCTGTGCAATGCGTTCCCAGAGACTGGGAGGATACAAACTCCTGGTCCTGGACAACGAGTTGCTGAGGCTTTGGTCAGTAGCAGAAGGAGCGGTGGAGAAGGTGGCCGTCTGACCGATGCGTTCAGACAATTTTTTAGTCCGCAGCCCCAAGGTATGATTGGTTCCAGCAACCATCGCCAGCGTCTGATATACATGGTGCAGGAATACCTAGGGGCAAGGTCAGACTTTCCCACTGAAAATCCTCTGCCTTACTGGGTCTTGAGGATGGATCACTGGCCAGAGCTTGCACAGTATGCAATTGAGCTACTGGCCTGTCCTGCATCCAGCGTTCTTTCGGAACGCACATTCAGTGCTGCTGGAGGCTTTGTCACCGATCACAGGGTGCGCCTGTCCACCGACTCGGTTGATCGACTGGCCTTCATAAAGATGAATCAGTCTTGGATCACCACCAGCTACCAGGCACCTGAAGCTGATGTAACAGAATAATTTATTTTGAAATGTCACATCCCTTCAAGACTGCCTATGCTGATGCTGAGTGACTGTCCTGTTATGTTGACTGACTATCCTCTTCCTCCTCAATAAACCTGATGATAGCTTGGAAGAACATTTTTGTTTCTGGGTGCCGCCACCAGTGGCTAAGGCCCAATTTTTCAGCCCCTGTTTAACAGGGGCATGGAATTACAATTTTTTATGCAATGCTTTGTAGCAGGGCTCATTCCTGCACTCCAACTAGAGTATTTGGGAGATGTTGCAGTGTCGTGGCACCAGCACCAGTGCCTAAGGCCCAATTTTTCAGCCCCTGTTTAACAGGGGCGTGTAATTAAAATTTTTGATGCAATACTTTGCAACAGGGCTCATTGCTGTGCTCCAAGTACAGTATCTGTGAGGGGTTGCAGTGTTGTGGCACCAGCACCAGTGCTTAAGGCACAATTTTTCAGCCTCTGTTTAACAGGGGCGTGTAATTACAATTTTTCATGCAATACTTTGCAACAGGGCTCATTGCTGTGCTCCAAGTACAGTATCTGTGAGGGGTTGCAGTGTTGTGGCACCAGCACCAGTGCCTAAGGCCCAATTTTTCAGCCCATGTTTAACAGGGGCGTGTAATTAAAATTCTTGGTCTAATAATTCACAGCAGGGCCCATTCCTGTGCCCACCAAGAGTAACTGTGAGGGCTTACAGTGTTGTGGCAACACCGTCCACCACCACCACCACCACCACCACCAAAGGCCCAATTTTTCTGCCCCTGTTCAACAGGGTCATGCAATTACAATTCTTGATCTAATAATTCACCGCAGGGCCCATTCCTGCGCTAACCAAGAGTAACTGTGAGGGCTTACAGTGTTGTGGCAACACCACCACCACCACCACCACCAAAGGCCCAATTTTTCTGCCCCTGTTCAACAGGGGCATGCAATTACAATTATTGATCTAATAATTCACAGCAGGGCCCATTCATGCGCCCACCAAGAGTAACTGTGAGGGCTTACAGTGTTGTAGCACCAGCACCACCACCAAAGGCCCAATTTTTCCTACCATTGTTCAACAATGGCATGTAATTACAATTCCTGATATAATAGTTCACAGCAGGGCGTTCCAGCGCCCACCAAGAGTAACTGTGAGGGCTTACAGTGTTGTGGCAGTGTTGTAGCGGTGACTTGAGGAGGAATGGGAACATCTCCTATACTTAGAGGGGGGATGTGAACGTCCCCTGTGATGATGGGTCCTAGACGGAATGTTGTGTCTTGACCTGGAGGATGAATGGTGATGGTGATGATGATGATTTGTATTCGTTTGTTGTAGATCGTTACATACCGTTTAAACAAGCAATAAACTTTAAACAGTGAAAGGCTTACATTAGATGTTTAGATGCAGGAAAATAAGATGGCTGACTTAACCTGCAAGAGATTATAAAATATAGCCATACTTCTGGATAAAATTCAAACAGTATTGTTCAAGACACTTGCAATACCCTAATTAAGACAAAACGCGAAATAGAGCACAATGTCAGCATTGCCGTGATTTGGTTTGTATTGGTTGTTTGTAGATTGTTACACATGACAATTTTTTTAGTCCGCAGCCCCAAGGTTTGATCGGTTCCAGCAACCATCAGTACATCAGTGATGATCCATAGTACATCAGTGATGATCCATAGTACATCAGTAATGATCCATAGTACATCAGTGATGGCTCATAGTACATCAGTGATGATCCATAGTACATCAGTGATGATCCATAGTACATCAGTGATGATCCTCAGTACATCAGTGATGATCCACAGTACATCAGTGATGATCCACAGTACATCAGGGATTGTCCACAGTACATCAGTGATGATCCATAGTACACCAGTGATGATCCATAGTACATCAGTGATGATCCACAGTACATAAGTGATGATCCATAGTACATCAGTGATGATCCTCAGTACATCAGAGATGGTCCATAGTACATCAGGGATGGTCCATAGTACATCAGGGATGGTCCATAGTACACCAGTGATGATCCATAGTACACCAGTGATGATCCATAGTACACCCGTGATGGCCCATAGTACATCAGTGATGATCCTCAGTACATCAGTGATGATCCTCAGTACATCAGTGATGATCCACGGTACATCAGTGATGATCCACAGTACATCAGTGATGATCCATAGTACACCAGTGATGATCCATAGTACATCAGTGATGGCTCATAGTACATCAGTGATGATCCATAGTACATCAGAGATGATCCATAGTACATCAGTGATGATCCATAGTACATCAGAGATGGCTCATCATAGTACATCAGTGATGATCCATAGTACATCGGTGATGATCCATAGTACATCAGTGATGATCCATAGTACACCAGTGATGGCCCATAGTACATCAGTGATGATCTATAGTACATCAGTGATGATCCACAGTACATCAGTGATGATCCATAGTACACCAGTAATGATCCATAGTACATCAGTGATGGCTCATAGTACATCAGTGATGATCCATAGTACATCAGTGATGATCCATAGTACATCAGTGATGATCCTCAGTACATCAGTGAGGATCCACAGTACATCAGTAATGATCCACAGTACATCAGTGATGATCCACAGTACATCAGTGATGATCCTCAGTACATCAGTGATGATCCACGGTACATCAGGGATGGTCCATACTACATCAGGGATGGTCCATAGTACATCAGGGATGGTCCTTAGTACATCAGTGATGATCCACAGTACATCAGTGATGATCCACAGTACACCAGTGATGGCCCATAGTACATCAGTGATGATCTATAGTACACCACTGATGATCCACAGTACATCAGTGATGATCCACAGTACATCAGGGATGGTCCATAGTACATCAGTGATGATCCATAGTACACCAGTGATGATCCATAGTACACCTGTGATGGCCCATAGTACATCAGTGATGATCCACAGTACATCAGTGATGATCCTCAGAACATCGGTGATGATCCTCAGTACATCAGTGATGATCCACAGTACATCAGTGATGATCCACAGTACATCAGGGATGGTCCACAGTACATCAGTGATGGTCCATAGTACATCAGTGATGATCTATAGTACATCAGTGATGATCTATAGTACATCAGTGATGATCCATAGTACAGCAGTGATGATCTATAGTACATCAGTGATGATCCATAGAACATCAGTGAAGATCCACAGTACATCAGTGATGATCCACAGTACATCAGTGATGATCCACAGTACATCAGTGATGATCTATAGTACATCAGTGATGGTCCACAGTACATCAGTGATGGTCCACAGTACATCAGTGATGGTCCACAGTACAACAGTGATAATCCATAGTACACCAGTGATGATCCACAGTACATCAGTGATGGCCCATAGTACATCAGTGATGGCTCATAGTACATCAGTGATGATCCATAGTACATCAGTGATGATCCAGAGTACATCAGTGATGATCCATAGTGCATCAGTGATGATCCATAGTACATCAGTGATGATCCATAGTACACCAGTGATGGCCCATAGTACATCAGTGATGATCTATAGTACATCAGTGATGGTCCATAGTACATCAGGGATGGTCCATAGTACATCAGGGATGGTCCATAGTACATCAGGGATGATCCATAGTACACCAGTGATGATCCATAGTACACCAGTGATGATCCATAGTACACCCGTGATGGCCCATAGTACATCAGTGATGATCTATAGTACACCACTGATGATCCACAGTACATCAGTGATGATCCACAGTACATCAGGGATGGTCCATAGTACATCAGTGATGATCCATAGTACACCAGTGATGATCCATAGTACACCTGTGATGGCCCATAGTACATCAGTGATGATCCACAGTACATCAGTGATGATCCTCAGAACATCGGTGATGATCCTCAGTACATCAGTGATGATCCACAGTACATCAGTGATGATCCTCAGAACATCGGTGATGATCCTCAGTACATCAGTGATGATCCACAGTACATCAGTGATGATCCACAGTACATCAGTGATGATCCACAGTACATCAGGGATGGTCCACAGTACATCAGTGATGGTCCATAGTACATCAGTGATGATCTATAGTACATCAGTGATGATCTATAGTACATCAGTGATGATCCATAGTACATCAGTGATGATCTATAGTACATCAGTGATGATCCATAGAACATCAGTGAAGATCCACAGTACATCAGTGATGATCCACAGTACATCAGTGATGATCCACAGTACATCAGTGATGATCTATAGTACATCAGTGATGGTCCACAGTACATCAGTGATGGTCCACAGTACATCAGTGATGGTCCACAGTACAACAGTGATAATCCATAGTACACCAGTGATGATCCACAGTACATCAGTGATGGCCCATAGTACATCAGTGATGATCCATAGTACACCAGTGATGGTCCATAGTACATCAGTGATGATCTATAGTACATCAGTGATGATCTATAGTACATCAGTGATGATCCATAGAACATCAGTGATGATCCACAGTACATCAGTGATGATCCACAGTACATCAGTGATGATCCACAGTACATCAGTGATGATCTATAGTACATCAGTGATGATCCATAGTACATCAGTGATGATCCATAGTACATCAGTGATGATCCATAGTACATCAGTGATGATCCACAGTACATCAGTGATGATCCATTGTACATCAGTGATGGCTCATAGTACATCAGTGATGATCCATAGTACATCAGTGATGATCCATAGTACACCAGTGATGATCCTCAATACATCAGTGATGATCCACAGTACATCAGTGATGATCCACAGTACATCAGGGATGGTCCACAGTACATCAGTGATGGTCCATAGTACATCAGTGATGATCTATAGTACATCAGTGATGATCTATAGTACATCAGTGATGATCCATAGTACATCAGTGATGATCTATAGTACATCAGTGATGATCCATAGAACATCAGTGAAGATCCACAGTACATCAGTGATGATCCACAGTACATCAGTGATGATCCACAGTACATCAGTGATAATCCATAGTACACCAGTGATGATCCACAGTACATCAGTGATGGCCCATAGTACATCAGTGATGGCTCATAGTACATCAGTGATGATCCATAGTACATCAGTGATGATCCATAGTACATCAGTGATGATCCATAGTACACCAGTGATGGCCCATAGTACATCAGTGATGATCTATAGTACATCAGTGATGATCCTCAGTACATCAGGGATGGTCCATAGTACATCAGGGATGGTCCATTGTACATCAGGGATGGTCCATAGTACATCAGGGATGGTCCATAGTACATCAGGGATGATCCATAGTACATCAGTGATGATCCATAGTACACCAGTGATGATCCATAGTACACCCGTGATGGCCCATAGTACATCAGTGATGATCCTCAGTACATCAGTGATGATCCTCGGTACATCAGTGATGATCCTCGGTACATCAGTGATGATCCACGGTACATCAGTGATGATCCACAGTACATCAGTGATGATCCACAGTATATCAGGGATGGTCCACAGTACATCAGTGATGGTCCACAGTACATCAGTGATGATCCATAGTACATCAGTGATGGCTCATAGTACATCAGTGATTATCCATAGTACATCAGTGATGATCCATAGTACATCAGTGATGATCCATTGTACATCAGTGATGGCTCATAGTACATCAGTGATGATCCATAGTACATCAGTGATGATCCATAGTACATCAGTGATGATCCTCAATACATCAGTGATGATCCACAGTACATCAGTGATGATCCACAGTACATCAGTGATGATCCACAGTACATCAGGGATGGTCCACAGTACATCAGTGATGATCTATAGTACATCAGTGATGATCCATAGTACACCAGTGATGGCCCATCGTACAACAGTGATGATCTATAGTACATCACTGATGATCTATAGTACATCAGTGATGATCCACAGTACATCAGTGATGATCCACAGTACATCAGTGATGATCCACAGTACATCAGTGATGATCCACAGTACATCAGTGATGATCTATAGTACATTAGTGATGATCCACAGTACATCAGTGATGATCCATAGTACATCAGTGATGATCCTCAGTACATCAGTGATGATCCTCAGTACATCAGTGATGATCCATAGTACATCAGTGATGATCCATTGTACATCAGTGATGGCTCATAGTACATCAGTGATGATCCATAGTACATCAGTGATGATCCTCAATACATCAGTGATGATCCACAGTACATCAGTGATGATCCACAGTACATCAGGGATGGTCCACAGTACATCAGTGATGATCCATAGTACACCAGTGATGGCCCATCGTACAACAGTGATGATCTATAGTACATCAGTGATGATCCACAGTATATCAGTGATGATCCATAGTACATCAGTGATGATCAATAGTACATCAGTGATGATCCATAATACATCAGTGATGATCCATAGTACATCAGTGATGATCCATAGTACATCAGTGATGATCCACAGTACATCAGTGATGATCCACAGTACATCAGGGATGGTCCACAGTATATCAGTGATGATCCATGGTACACCAGTGATGGCCCATAGTACACCAGTGATGATCCATAGTACACCAGTGATGATCCATAGTACACCAGTGATGATCCATAGTACACCAGGGATGATCTATAGTACATCAGTGATGATCTATAGTACATCAGTGATGATCCACAGTACATCAGTGATGATCCACAGTACATCAGTGATGATCTATAGTACATCAGTGATGATCTATAGTACATCAGTGATGATCCATAGTACAGCAGTGATGATCTATAGTACATCAGTGATGATCCATAGAACATCAGTGAAGATCCACAGTACATCAGTGATGATCCACAGTACATCAGTGATGATCCACAGTACATCAGTGATGATCTATAGTATATCAGTGATGGTCCACAGTACATCAGTGATGGTCCACAGTACATCAGTGATGGTCCACAGTACAACAGTGATAATCCATAGTACACCAGTGATGATCCACAGTACATCAGTGATGGCCCATAGTACATCAGTGATGGCTCATAGTACATCAGTGATGATCCACAGTACATCAGTGATGATCCAGAGTACATCAGTGATGATCCATAGTGCATCAGTGATGATCCATAGTACATCAGTGATGATCCATAGTACACCAGTGATGGCCCATAGTACATCAGTGATGATCTATAGTACATCAGTGATGGTCCATAGTACATCAGGGATGGTCCATAGTACATCAGGGATGGTCCATAGTACATCAGGGATGATCCATAGTACATCAGGGATGATCCATAGTACACCAGTGATGATCCATAGTACACCAGTGATGATCCATAGTACACCCGTGATGGCCCATAGTACATCAGTGATGATCTATAGTACACCACTGATGATCCACAGTACATCAGTGATGATCCACAGTACATCAGGGATGGTCCATAGTACATCAGTGATGATCCATAGTACACCAGTGATGATCCATAGTACACCTGTGATGGCCCATAGTACATCAGTGATGATCCACAGTACATCAGTGATGATCCTCAGAACATCGGTGATGATCCTCAGTACATCAGTGATGATCCACAGTACATCAGTGATGATCCTCAGAACATCGGTGATGATCCTCAGTACATCAGTGATGATCCACAGTACATCAGTGATGATCCACAGTACATCAGTGATGATCCACAGTACATCAGGGATGGTCCACAGTACATCAGTGATGGTCCATAGTACATCAGTGATGATCTATAGTTCATCAGTGATGATCTATAGTACATCAGTGATGATCCATAGTACATCAGTGATGATCTATAGTACATCAGTGATGATCCATAGAACATCAGTGAAGATCCACAGTACATCAGTGATGATTGACAGTACATCAGTGATGATCCACAGTACATCAGTGATGATCTATAGTACATCAGTGATGGTCCACAGTACATCAGTGATGGTCCACAGTACATCAGTGATGGTCCACAGTACAACAGTGATAATCCATAGTACACCAGTGATGATCCACAGTACATCAGTGATGGCCCATAGTACATCAGTGATGATCCATAGTACACCAGTGATGGTCCATAGTACATCAGTGATGATCTATAGTACATCAGTGATGATCTATAGTACATCAGTGATGATCCATAGAACATCAGTGATGATCCACAGTACATCAGTGATGATCCACAGTACATCAGTGATGATCTATAGTACATCAGTGATGATCCATAGTACATCAGTGATGATCCATAGTACATCAGTGATGATCCATAGTACATCAGTGATGATCCACAGTACATCAGTGATGATCCATAGTACATCAGTGATGATCCTCGGTACATCAGTGATGATCCACGGTACATCAGTGATGATCCACAGTACATCAGTGATGATCCACAGTATATCAGGGATGGTCCACAGTACATCAGTGATGGTCCACAGTACATCAGTGATGATCCATAGTACATCAGTGATGATCCATTGTACATCAGTGATGGCTCATAGTACATCAGTGATGATCCATAGTACATCAGTGATAATCCTCAGTACATCAGTGATGATCCTCAGTACATCAGTGATGATCCTCAGTACATCAGTGATGATCCATAGTACATCGGTGATTATCCACAGTACATCAGGGATGGTCCACAGTACATCAGTGATGATCCATAGTACACCAGGGATGATCCACAGTACATCAGTGATGGTCCACAGTACATCAGTGATGATCCATAGTACACCAGTGATGATCTATAGAACATCAGTGATGATCCACAGTACATCAGTGATGGTCCACAGTACATCAGTGATGATCCATAGTACATCAGTGATGATCCACAGTACATCAGTAATGATCCACAGTAAATCAGTGATGATCACCAGTACATCAGTGATGATCCACGATACATCAGTGATGATCCTCAGTACATCAGTGATGATCCAGGGTACATTAGTGATGATCCACAGTACATCAGGGATGGTCCATAGTACATTAGTGATGATACACAGTACATCAGTGATGATCCACAGTACATCAGTGATGATCCACAGTACATAAGTGATGATCCATAGTACATCAGTGATGGCCCATAGTACATCAGTGATGATCTATAGTACACCAATGATGATCCACAGTACATCAGTGATGATCCACAGTACATCAGTGATGGTCCATAGTACATAAGTGATGATCCACAGTACATCAGTGATGGTCCACAGTACATCAGTGATGGTCCATAGTACACCAGGGATGATCCATAGTACACCAGTGACGATCCATAGTACACCAGTGATGGCCCATAGTACACCAGTGATGGCCCATAGTACATCAGTGATGATCCACAGTACATCAGTGATGATCTATAGTACATCAGTGATGATCTATAGTACATCAGTGATGATCCACAGTACATCAGTGATGATCCACAGTACACCAGTGATGACCCATAGTACACCAGTGATGGCCCATAGTACATCAGTGATGATCCATAATACATCAGTGATGATCCTCAGTACATCAGTGATGATCCATAGTACATCGGTGATTATCCACAGTACATCAGGGATGGTCCAAAGTACATCAGTGATGATCCATAGTACACCAGTGATGATCCACAGTATATCAGTGATGATCCATAGTATATCAGTGATGATCCATAGTACATCAGTGATGATCCATAATACATCAGTGATGATCCATAGTACATCAGTGATGATCCATAGTACATCAGTGATGATCCACAGTACATCAGGGATGGTCCACAGTATATCATTGATGATCCATGGTACACCACTGATGGCCCATAGTACACCAGTGATGATCCATAGTACACCAGTGATGATCCATAGTACACCAGGGATGATCCATAGTACACCAGGGATGATCCACAGTACATCAGTGATGATCCAGAGTACATCAGTGATGATCCATAGTACACCAGTGATGATCCATAGTACATCAGTGATGGTCCATAGTACATCAGTGATGATCCATAGTACATCAGTGATGGTCCACAGTACATCAGTGATGGTCCACAGTACACCAGGGATGATCCATAGTACACCAGTGATGATCCATAGTACACCAGTGATGGCCCATAGTACATCAGTGATGATCTATAGTACATCAGTGATGATCCATAGTACATCAGTGATGATCTATAGTACATCAGTGATGATCCACAGTACATCAGTGATGATCTATAGTACATCAGTGATGATCTATAGTACATCAGTGATGATCCACAGTACATCAGTGATGATCCACAGTACACCAGTGATGGCCCATCGTACACCAGTGATGGTCTATAGTACATCAGTGATGATCCATAGTACATCAGTGATGATCCATAGTACATCAGTGATGATCCTCAATACATCAGTGATGATCCACAGTACATCAGTGATGATCCACAGTACATCAGGGATGGTCCACAGTACATCAGTGATGGTCCATAGTACATCAGTGATGATCTATAGTACATCAGTGATGATCTATAGTACATCAGTGATGATCCATAGTACATCAGTGATGATCTATAGTACATCAGTGATGATCCATAGAACATCAGTGAAGATCCACAGTACATCAGTGATGATCCACAGTACATCAGTGATGATCCACAGTACATCAGTGATAATCCATAGTACACCAGTGATGATCCACAGTACATCAGTGATGGCCCATAGTACATCAGTGATGGCTCATAGTACATCAGTGATGATCCATAGTACATCAGTGATGATCCATAGTACATCAGTGATGATCCATAGTACACCAGTGATGGCCCATAGTACATCAGTGATGATCTATAGTACATCAGTGATGATCCTCAGTACATCAGGGATGGTCCATAGTACATCAGGGATGGTCCATTGTACATCAGGGATGGTCCATAGTACATCAGGGATGGTCCATAGTACATCAGGGATGATCCATAGTACATCAGTGATGATCCATAGTACACCAGTGATGATCCATAGTACACCCGTGATGGCCCATAGTACATCAGTGATGATCCTCAGTACATCAGTGATGATCCTCGGTACATCAGTGATGATCCTCGGTACATCAGTGATGATCCACGGTACATCAGTGATGATCCACAGTACATCAGTGATGATCCACAGTATATCAGGGATGGTCCACAGTACATCAGTGATGGTCCACAGTACATCAGTGATGATCCATAGTACATCAGTGATGGCTCATAGTACATCAGTGATTATCCATAGTACATCAGTGATGATCCATAGTACATCAGTGATGATCCATTGTACATCAGTGATGGCTCATAGTACATCAGTGATGATCCATAGTACATCAGTGATGATCCATAGTACATCAGTGATGATCCTCAATACATCAGTGATGATCCACAGTACATCAGTGATGATCCACAGTACATCAGGGATGGTCCACAGTACATCAGTGATGATCCATAGTACACCAGTGATGGCCCATCGTACAACAGTGATGATCTATAGTACATCACTGATGATCTATAGTACATCAGTGATGATCCACAGTACATCAGTGATGATCCACAGTACATCAGTGATGATCCACAGTACATCAGTGATGATCCACAGTACATCAGTGATGATCTATAGTACATTAGTGATGATCCACAGTACATCAGTGATGATCCATAGTACATCAGTGATGATCCTCAGTACATCAGTGATGATCCTCAGTACATCAGTGATGATCCATAGTACATCAGTGATGATCCATTGTACATCAGTGATGGCTCATAGTACATCAGTGATGATCCATTGTACATCAGTGATGATCCTCAATACATCAGTGATGATCCACAGTACATCAGTGATGATCCACAGTACATCAGGGATGGTCCACAGTACATCAGTGATGATCCATAGTACACCAGTGATGGCCCATCGTACAACAGTGATGATCTATAGTACATCAGTGATGATCCACAGTATATCAGTGATGATCCATAGTACATCAGTGATGATCAATAGTACATCAGTGATGATCCATAATACATCAGTGATGATCCATAGTACATCAGTGATGATCCATAGTACATCAGTGATGATCCACAGTACATCAGTGATGATCCACAGTACATCAGGGATGGTCCACAGTATATCAGTGATGATCCATGGTACACCAGTGATGGCCCATAGTACACCAGTGATGATCCATAGTACACCAGTGATGATCCATAGTACACCAGTGATGATCCATAGTACACCAGGGATGATCTATAGTACATCAGTGATGATCTATAGTACATCAGTGATGATCCACAGTACATCAGTGATGATCCACAGTACACCAGTGATGGCCCATAGTACACCAGTGATTGCCCATAGTACATCAGTGATGATCCATAATACATCAGTGATGATCCTCAGTACATCAGTGATGATCCATAGTACATCGGTGATTATCCACAGTACATCAGGGATGGTCCACAGTACATCAGTGATGATCCATAGTACACCAGTGATGATCCACAGTATATCAGTGATGATCCATAGTACATCAGTGATGATCAATAGTACATCAGTGATGATCCATAATACATCAGTGATGATCCATAGTACATCAGTGATGATCCATAGTACATCAGTGATGATCCACAGTACATCAGTGATGATCCACAGTACATCAGGGATGGTCCACAGTATATCAGTGATGATCCATGGTACACCAGTGATGGCCCATAGTACACCAGTGATGATCCATAGTACACCAGTGATGATCCATAGTACACCAGTGATGATCCATAGTACACCAGGGATGATCCACAGTACATCAGTGATGATCCAGAGTACATCAGTGATGATCCATAGTACACCAGTGATGGTCCACAGTACATCAGTGATGGTCCACAGTACATCAGTGATGGTCCACAGTACACCAGGGATGATCCATAGTACACCAGTGATGATCCATAGTACACCAGTGATGATCTTTAGTACATCAGTGATGATCCACACTACATCAGTGATGATCCACAGTACATCAGTGATGATCCACAGTACATCAGGGATGATCCATAGTACACCAGTGATGATCCATAGTACACCAGTGATGATCCATAGTACACCAGTGATGGCCCATAGTACATCAGTGATGAACTATAATACATCAGTGATGATCCACAGTACATCAGTGATGATCCACAGTACATCAGGGATGGTCCATAGTACACCAGTGATGATCCATAGTACACCAGTGATGATCCATAGTACATCAGTGATGATCTATAGTACATCAGTGATGATCCATAGTACATCAGTGATGATCCATAGTACATCAGTGATGATCTATAGTACATCAGTGATGATCCATAGAACATCAGTGATGATCCACAGTACATCAGTGATGATCCACAGTACATCAGTGATGGTCCACAGTACATCAGTGATAATCCACAGTACATCAGTGATGATCCACAGTACATCAGGGATGGTCCATAGTACATCAGTGATGATCCATAGTACATCAGTGATGATCCATAGTACATCAGAGATGATTTATAGTACATCAGTGATGATCCATAGTACATCAGTGATGATCCATAGTACACCAGTGATGGCCCATAGTACATCAGTGATGATCTATAGTACATCAGTGATGATCCTCAGTACATCAGGGATGGTCCATAGTACATCAGGGATGGTCCATAGTACATCAGGGATGGTCCATAGTACATCAGGGATGGTCCATAGTACATCAGGGATGATCCACAGTACATCAGTGATGATCCATAGTACATCAGTGATGATCCTCAGTACATCAGTGATGATCCACAGTACATCAGTGATGATCCACAGAACATCAGTGATGATCCACAGTACATCAGTGATGATCCATAGTACATCAGTGATAATCCTCAGTACATCAGTGATGATCCTCAGTACATCAGTGATGATCCTCAGTACATCAGTGATGATCCATAGTACATCGGTGATTATCCACAGTACATCAGGGATGGTCCACAGTACATCAGTGATGATCCATAGTACACCAGGGATGATCCACAGTACATCAGTGATGGTCCACAGTACATCAGTGATGATCCATAGTACACCAGTGATGATCTATAGAACATCAGTGATGATCCACAGTACATCAGTGATGGTCCACAGTACATCAGTGATGATCCATAGTACATCAGTGATGATCCACAGTACATCAGTAATGATCCACAGTAAATCAGTGATGATCACCAGTACATCAGTGATGATCCACGATACATCAGTGATGATCCTCAGTACATCAGTGATGATCCAGGGTACATTAGTGATGATCCACAGTACATCAGGGATGGTCCATAGTACATTAGTGATGATACACAGTACATCAGTGATGATCCACAGTACATCAGTGATGATCCACAGTACATAAGTGATGATCCATAGTACATCAGTGATGGCCCATAGTACATCAGTGATGATCTATAGTACACCAATGATGATCCACAGTACATCAGTGATGATCCACAGTACATCAGTGATGGTCCATAGTACATAAGTGATGATCCACAGTACATCAGTGATGGTCCACAGTACATCAGTGATGGTCCATAGTACACCAGGGATGATCCATAGTACACCAGTGACGATCCATAGTACACCAGTGATGGCCCATAGTACACCAGTGATGGCCCATAGTACATCAGTGATGATCCACAGTACATCAGTGATGATCTATAGTACATCAGTGATGATCTATAGTACATCAGTGATGATCCACAGTACATCAGTGATGATCCACAGTACACCAGTGATGACCCATAGTACACCAGTGATGGCCCATAGTACATCAGTGATGATCCATAATACATCAGTGATGATCCATAGTACATCGGTGATTATCCACAGTACATCAGGGATGGTCCAAAGTACATCAGTGATGATCCATAGTACACCAGTGATGATCCACAGTATATCAGTGATGATCCATAGTATATCAGTGATGATCCATAGTACATCAGTGATGATCCATAATACATCAGTGATGATCCATAGTACATCAGTGATGATCCATAGTACATCAGTGATGATCCACAGTACATCAGGGATGGTCCACAGTATATCATTGATGATCCATGGTACACCACTGATGGCCCATAGTACACCAGTGATGATCCATAGTACACCAGTGATGATCCATAGTACACCAGGGATGATCCATAGTACACCAGGGATGATCCACAGTACATCAGTGATGATCCAGAGTACATCAGTGATGATCCATAGTACACCAGTGATGATCCATAGTACATCAGTGATGGTCCATAGTACATCAGTGATGATCCATAGTACATCAGTGATGGTCCACAGTACATCAGTGATGGTCCACAGTACACCAGGGATGATCCATAGTACACCAGTGATGATCCATAGTACACCAGTGATGGCCCATAGTACATCAGTGATGATCTATAGTACATCAGTGATGATCCATAGTACATCAGTGATGATCTATAGTACATCAGTGATGATCCACAGTACATCAGTGATGATCTATAGTACATCAGTGATGATCTATAGTACATCAGTGATGATCCACAGTACATCAGTGATGATCCACAGTACACCAGTGATGGCCCATAGTACACCAGTGATGGTCTATAGTACATCAGTGATGATCTATAGTACATCAGTGATGATCCATAGTACATCAGTGATGATCCACAGTACATCAGTGATGATCCACAGTACATCAGGGATGGTCCATAGTACACCAGTGATGATCCATAGTACACCAGTGATGATCCATAGTACACCAGTGATGGTCTATAGTACATCAGTGATGATCTATAGTACATCAGTGATGATCCATAGTACATCAGTGATGATCTATAGTACATCAGTGATGATCCATAGAACATAAGTGATGATCCACAGTACATCAGTGATGGTCCACAGTACATCAGTGATGGTCCACAGTACATCAGTGATAATCCACAGTACATCAGTGATGATCCACAGTACATCAGGGATGGTCCATAGTACATCAGTGATGATCCATAGTACATCAGTGATGATCCATAGTACATCAGAGATGATTTATAGTACATCAGTGATGATCCACAGTACATCAGTGATGATCCATAGTACATCAGTGATGATCCTCAGTACATCAGTGATGATCCACAGTACATCAGTGATGATCCACAGAACATCAGTGATGATCCACAGTACATCAGTGATGATCCATAGTACATCAGTGATGATCCTCAGTACATCAGTGATGATCCTCAGTACATCAGTGATGATCCATAGTACATCAGTGATTATCCACAGTACATCAGGGATGGTCCACAGTACATCAGTGATGATCCATAGTACACCAGGGATGATCCACAGTACATCAGTGATGGTCCACAGTACATTAGTGATGATCCATAGTACACCAGTGATGATCTATAGAACATCAGTGATGATCCACAGTACATCAGTGATGGTCCACAGTACATCAGTGATGATCCATAGTACATCAGTGATGATCCACAGTACATCAGTAATGATCCACAGTAAATCAGTGATGATCACCAGTACATTAGTGATGATCCACGGTACATCAGTGATGATCCTCAGTACATCAGTGATGATCCAGGGTACATTAGTGATGATCCACAGTACATCAGGGATGGTCCATAGTACATCAGTGATGATACACAGTACATCAGTGATGATCCACAGTACATCAGTGATGATCCACAGTACATCAGTGATGATCCATAGTACATCAGTGATGGCCCATAGTACATCAGTGATGATCTATAGTACACCAATGATGATCCACAGTACAACAGTGATGATCCACAGTACATCAGTGATGGTCCATAGTACATCAGTGATGATCCACAGTACATCAGTGATGGTCCACAGTACATCAGTGATGGTCCACAGTACATCAGTGATGGTCCATAGTACACCAGGGATGATCCATAGTACACCAGTGATGATCCATAGTACACCAGTGATGGCCCATAGTACACCAGTGATGGCCCATAGTACATCAGTGATGATCCACAGTACATCAGTGATGATCTATAGTACATCAGTGATGATCTATAGTACATCAGTGATGATCCACAGTACATCAGTGATGATCCACAGTACATCAGTGATGATCCACAGTACACCAGTGATGGCCCATAGTACACCAGTGATGGCCCATAGTACATCAGTGATGATCCATAATACATCAGTGATGATCCTCAGTACATCAGTGATGATCCATAGTACATTGGTGATTATCCACAGTACATCAGGGATGGTCCACAGTACATCAGTGATGATCCATAGTACACCAGTGATGATCCACAGTATATCAGTGATGATCCATAGTACATCAGTGATAATCCATAGTACATCAGTGATGATCCATAATACATCAGTGATGATCCATAGTACATCAGTGATGATCCATAGTACATCAGTGATGATCCACAGTACATCAGTGATGATCCACAGTACATCAGTGATGGTCCACAGTATATCAGTGATGATCCATGGTACACCAGTGATGGCCCATAGTACACCAGTGATGATCCATAGTACACCAGTGATGATCCATAGTACACCAGTGATGATCCATAGTACACCAGGGATGATCCACATTACATCAGTGATGATCCAGAGTACATCAGTGATGATCCATATTACACCAGTGATGATCCATAGTACATCAGTGATGGTCCATAGTACATCAGTGATGATCCATAGTACATCAGTGATGATCCACAGTACACCAGGGATGATCCATAGTACACCAGTGATGATCCATAGTACACCACTGATGGCCCATAGTACATCAGTGATGATCTATAGTACATCAGTGATGATCCACACTACATCAATGATGATCCACAGTACATCAGTGATGATCCACAGTACATCAGGGATGATCCATAGTACACCAGTGATGATCCATAGTACACCAGTGATGATCCATAGTACACCAGTGATGGCCCATAGTACATCAGTGATGAACTATAGTACATCAGTGATGATCCACAGTACATCAGTGATGATCCACAGTACATCAGGGATGGTCCATAGTACACCAGTGATGATCCATAGTACACCAGTGATGGTCTATAGTACATCAGTGATGATCTATAGTACATCAGTGATGATCCATAGTACATCAGTGATGATCTATAGTACATCAGTGATGATCCATAGAACATCAGTGATGATCCACAGTACATCAGTGATGGTCCACAGTACATCAGTGATGGTCCACACTACATCAGTGATAATCCACAGTACATCAGTGATGATCCACACTACATCAGGGATGGTCCATAGTACATCAGTGATGATCCATAGTACACCAGGGATGATCCACAGTACATCAGTGATGGTCCACAGTACATCAGTGATGATCCATAGTACACCAGTGATGATCTATAGAACATCAGTGATGATCCACAGTACATCAGTGATGGTCCACAGTACATCAGTGATGATCCATAGTACATCAGTGATGATCCACAGTACATCAGAAATGATCCACAGTAAATCAGTGATGATCACCAGTACATCAGTGATGATCCACGGTACATCAGTGATGATCCTCAGTACATCAGTGATGATCCAGGGTACATTAGTGATGATCCACAGTACATCAGGGATGGTCCATAGTACATCAGTGATGATACACAGTACATCAGTGATGATCCACAGTACATCAGTTATGATCCACAGTACATCAGTGATGATCCATAGTACATCAGTGATGGCCCATAGTACATCAGTGATGATCTATAGTACACCAATGATGATCCACAGTACACCAGTGATGATCCACAGTACATCAGTGATGGTCCATAGTACATCAGTGATGATCCACAGTACATCAGTGATGGTCCACAGTACATCAGTGATGGTCCATAGTACACCAGGGATGATCCATAGTACACCAGTGATGATCCATAGTACACCAGTGATGGCCCATAGTACACCAGTGATGGCCCATAGTACATCAGTGATGATCCACAGTACATCAGGGATGATCTATAGTACATCAGTGATGATCTATAGTACATCAGTGATGATCCACAGTACATCAGTGATGATCCACAGTACACCAGTGATGGCCCATAGTACACCAGTGATGGTCTATAGTACATCAGTGATGATCTATAGTACATCAGTGATGATCCATAGTACATCAGTGATGATCCACAGTACATCAGTGATGATCCACAGTACATCAGGGATGGTCCATAGTACACCAGTGATGATCCATAGTACACCAGTGATGATCCATAGTACACCAGTGATGGTCTATAGTACATCAGTGATGATCTATAGTACATCAGTGATGATCCATAGTACATCAGTGATGATCTATAGTACATCAGTGATGATCCATAGAACATCAGTGATGATCCACAGTACATCAGTGATGGTCCACAGTACATCAGTGATGGTCCACAGTACATCAGTGATAATTCACAGTACATCAGTGATGATCCACAGTACATCAGGGATGGTCCATAGTACATCAGTGATGATCCATAGTACATCAGTGATGATCCATAGTACATCAGAGATGATTTATAGTACATCAGTGATGATCCTCAATACATCAGTGATGATCCACAGTACATCAGTGATGATCCACAGAACATCAGTGATGATCCACAGTACATCAGTGATGATCCTCAGTACATCAGTGATGATCCTCAGTACATCAGTGATGATCCTCAGTACATCAGTGATGATCCATAGTACATCAGTGATTATCCACAGTACATCAGGGATGGTCCACAGTACATCAGTGATGATCCATAGTACACCAGGGATGATCCACAGTACATCAGTGATGGTCCACAGTACATCAGTGATGATCCATAGTACACCAGTGATGATCTATAGAACATCAGTGATGATCCACAGTACATCAGTGATGGTCCACAGTACATCAGTGATGATCCATAGTACATCAGTGATGATCCACAGTACATCAGTAATGATCCACAGTAAATCAGTGATGATCACCAGTACATCAGTGATGATCCACGGTACATCAGTGATGATCCTCAGTACATCAGTGATGATCCAGGGTACATTAGTGATGATCCACAGTACATCAGGGATGGTCCATAGTACATCAGTGATGATCCTCAGTACATCAGTGATGATCCACAGTACATCAGTGATGATCCACAGTACATCAGTGATGATCCATAGTACATCAGTGATGGCCCATAGTACATCAGTGATGATCTATAGTACACCAATGATGATCCACAGTACAACAGTGATGATCCACAGTACATCAGTGATGGTCCATAGTACATCAGTGATGATCCACAGTACATCAGTGATGGTCCACAGTACATCAGTGATGGTCCATAGTACACCAGGGATGATCCATAGTACACCAGTGATGATCCATAGTACACCAGTGATGGCCCATAGTACACCAGTGATGGCCCATAGTACATCAGTGATGATCCACAGTACATCAGTGATGATCTATAGTACATCAGTGATGATCTATAGTACATCAGTGATGATCCACAGTACATCAGTGATGATCCACAGTACATCAGTGATGATCCACAGTACACCAGTGATGGCCCATAGTACACCAGTGATGGCCCATAGTACATCAGTGATGATCCATAATACATCAGTGATGATCCTCAGTACATCAGTGATGATCCATAGTACATCGGTGATTATCCACAGTACATCAGGGATGGTCCACAGTACATCAGTGATGATCCATAGTACACCAGTGATGATCCACAGTATATCAGTGATGATCCATAGTACATCAGTGATGATCCATAATACACCAGTGATGATCCATAGTACACCAGGGATGATCCACATTACATCAGTGATGATCCATAGTACATCAGTGATGATCCATATTACACCAGTGATGATCCATAGTACATCAGTGATGGTCCATAGTACATCAGTGATGATCCATAGTACATCAGTGATGGTCCACAGTACACCAGGGATGATCCATAGTACACCAGTGATGATCCATAGTACACCACTGATGGCCCATAGTACATCAGTGATGATCTATAGTACATCAGTGATGATCCACACTACATCAGTGATGATCCACAGTACATCAGTGATGATCCACAGTGCATCAGGGATGATCCATAGTACACCAGTGATGATCCATAGTACACCAGTGATGATCCATAGTACACCAGTGATGGCCCATAGTACATCAGTGATGAACTATAGTACATCAGTGATGATCCACAGTACATCAGTGATGATCCACAGTACATCAGGGATGGTCCATAGTACACCAGTGATGATCCATAGTACACCAGTGATGATCCATAGTACACCAGTGATGGTCTATAGTACATCAGTGATGATCTATAGTACATCAGTGATGATCCATAGTACATCAGTGATGATCTATAGTACATCAGTGATGATCCACAGAACATCAGTGATGATCCACAGTACATCAGTGATGGTCCACAGTACATCAGTGATGGTCCACAGTACATCAGTGATAATCCACAGTACATCAGTGATGATCCACAGTACATCAGGGATGGTCCATAGTACATCAGTGATGATCCATAGTACATCGGTGATTATCCACAGTACATCAGGGATGGTCCACAGTACATCAGTGATGATCCATAGTACACCAGGGATGATCCACAGTACATCAGTGATGGTCCACAGTACATCAGTGATGATCCATAGTACACCAGTGATGATCTATAGAACATCAGTGATGATCCACAGTACATCAGTGATGGTCCACACTACATCAGTGATGATCCATAGTACATCAGTGATGATCCACAGTACATCAGTAATGATCCACAGTAAATCAGTGATGATCAACAGTACATCAGTGATGATGCACGGTACATCAGTGATGATCCTCAGTACATCAGTGATGATCCAGGGTACATTAGTGATGATCCACAGTACATCAGGGATGGTCCATAGTACATCAGTGATGATACACAGTACATCAGTGATGATCCACAGTACATCAGTTATGATCCACAGTACATCAGTGATGATCCATAGTACATCAGTGATGGCCCATAGTACATCAGTGATGATCTATAGTACACCAATGATGATCCACAGTACATCAGTGATGATCCACAGTACATCAGTGATGGTCCATAGTACATCAGTGATGATCCACAGTACATCAGTGATGGTCCACAGTACATCAGTGATGGTCCATAGTACACCAGGGATGATCCATAGTACACCAGTGATGATCCATAGTACACCAGTGATGATCCATAGTACACCAGTGATGGCCCATAGTACACCAGTGATGGCCCATAGTACATCAGTGATGATCCACAGTACATCAGTGATGATCTATAGTACATCAGTGATGATCCACAGTACATCAGTGATGATCCACAGTACACCAGTGATGGCCCATAGTACACCAGTGATGGTCTATAGTACATCAGTGATGATCTATAGTACATCAGTGATGATCCATAGTACATCAGTGATGATCCACAGTACATCAGTGATGATCCACAGTACATCAGGGATGGTCCATAGTACACCAGTGATGATCCATAGTACACCAGTGATGATCCATAGTACACCAGTGATGGTCTATAGTACATCAGTGATGATCTATAGTACATCAGTGATGATCCATAGTACATCAGTGATGATCTATAGTACATCAGTGATGATCCATAGAACATCAGTGATGATCCACAGTACATCAGTGATGGTCCACAGTACATCAGTGATGGTCCACAGTACATCAGTGATAATCCACAGTACATCAGTGATGATCCACAGTACATCAGGGATGGTCCATAGTACATCAGTGATGATCAATAGTACATCAGTGATGATCCATAGTACATCAGAGATGATTTATAGTACATCAGTGATGATCCACAGTACATCAGTGATGATCCATAGTACATCAGTGATGATCCTCAATACATCAGTGATGATCCACAGTACATCAGTGATGATCCACAGAACATCAGTGATGATCCACAGTACATCAGTGATGATCCATAGTACATCAGTGATGATCCTCAGTACATCAGTGATGATCCTCAGTACATCAGTGATGATCCTCAGTACATCAGTGATGATCCATAGTACATCGGTGATTATCCACAGTACATCAGGGGTGGTCCACAGTACATCAGTGATGATCCATAATACACCAGGGATGATCCACAGTACATCAGTGATGGTCCACAGTACATCAGTGATGATCCATAGTACACCAGTGATGATCTATAGAACATCAGTGATGATCCACAGTACATCAGTGATGGTCCACAGTACATCAGTGATGATCCATAGTACATCAGTGATGATCCACAGTACATCAGTAATGATCCACAGTAAATCAGTGATGATCACCAGTACATCAGTGATGATCCACGGTACATCAGTGATGATCCTCAGTACATCAGTGATGATCCAGGGTACATTAGTGATGATCCACAGTACATCAGGGATGGTCCATAGTACATCAGTGATGATCCTCAGTACATCAGTGATGATCCACAGTACATCAGTGATGATCCATAGTACATCAGTGATGGCCCATAGTACATCAGTGATGATCTATAGTACACCAATGATGATCCACAGTACAACAGTGATGATCCACAGTACATCAGTGATGGTCCATAGTACATCAGTGATGATCCACAGTACATCAGTGATGGTCCACAGTACATCAGTGATGGTCCATAGTACACCAGGGATGATCCATAGTACACCAGTGATGATCCATAGTACACCAGTGATGGCCCATAGTACACCAGTGATGGCCCATAGTACATCAGTGATGATCCACAGTACATCAGTGATGATCTATAGTACATCAGTGATGATCCACAGTACATCAGTGATGATCCACAGTACACCAGTGATGGCCCATAGTACACCAGTGATGGTCTATAGTACATCAGTGATGATCTATAGTACATCAGTGATGATCCATAGTACATCAGTGATGATCCACAGTACATCAGTGATGATCCACAGTACATCAGGGATGGTCCATAGTACACCAGTGATGATCCATAGTACACCAGTGATGATCCATAGTACACCAGTGATGGTCTATAGTACATCAGTGATGATCTATAGTACATCAGTGATGATCCATAGTACATCAGTGATGATCTATAGTACATCAGTGATGATCCATAGAACATCAGTGATGATCCACAGTACATCAGTGATGGTCCACAGTACATCAGTGATGGTCCACAGTACATCAGTGATAATTCACAGTACATCAGTGATGATCCACAGTACATCAGGGATGGTCCATAGTACATCAGTGATGATCCATAGTACATCAGAGATGATTTATAGTACATCAGTAATGATCCTCAATACATCAGTGATGATCCACAGTACATCAGTGATGATCCACAGAACATCAGTGATGATCCACAGTACATCAGTGATGATCCTCAGTACATCAGTGATGATCCTCAGTACATCAGTGATGATCCTCAGTACATCAGTGATGATCCATAGTACATCGGTGATTATCCACAGTACATCAGGGATGGTCCACAGTACATCAGTGATGATCCATAGTACACCAGGGATGATCCACAGTACATCAGTGATGGTCCACAGTACATCAGTGATGATCCATAGTACACCAGTGATGATCTATAGAACATCAGTGATGATCCACAGTACATCAGTGATGGTCCACAGTACATCAGTGATGATCCATAGTACATCAGTGATGATCCACAGTACATCAGTAATGATCCACAGTAAATCAGTGATGATCACCAGTACATCAGTGATGATCCACGGTACATCAGTGATGATCCTCAGTACATCAGTGATGATCCAGGGTACATTAGTGATGATCCACAGTACATCAGGGATGGTCCATAGTACATCAGTGATGATCCTCAGTACATCAGTGATGATCCACAGTACATCAGTGATGATCCACAGTACATCAGTGATGATCCATAGTACATCAGTGATGGCCCATAGTACATCAGTGATGATCTATAGTACACCAATGATGATCCACAGTACAACAGTGATGATCCACAGTACATCAGTGATGGTCCATAGTACATCAGTGATGATCCACAGTACATCAGTGATGGTCCACAGTACATCAGTGATGGTCCATAGTACACCAGGGATGATCCATAGTACACCAGTGATGATCCATAGTACACCAGTGATGGCCCATAGTACACCAGTGATGGCCCATAGTACATCAGTGATGATCCACAGTACATCAGTGATGATCTATAGTACATCAGTGATGATCTATAGTACATCAGTGATGATCCACAGTACATCAGTGATGATCCACAGTACATCAGTGATGATCCACAGTACACCAGTGATGGCCCATAGTACACCAGTGATGGCCCATAGTACATCAGTGATGATCCATAATACATCAGTGATGATCCTCAGTACATCAGTGATGATCCATAGTACATCGGTGATTATCCACAGTACATCAGGGATGGTCCACAGTACATCAGTGATGATCCATAGTACACCAGTGATGATCCACAGTATATCAGTGATGATCCATAGTACATCAGTGATAATCCATAGTACATCAGTGATGATCCATAATACATCATTGATGATCCACAGTACATCAGTGATGGTCCACAGTATATCAGTGATGATCCATGGTACACCAGTGATGGCCCATAGTACACCAGTGATGATCCATAGTACACCAGTGATGATCCATAGTACACCAGTGATGATCCATAGTACACCAGGGATGATCCACATTACATCAGTGATGATCCATAGTACATCAGTGATGATCCATATTACACCAGTGATGATCCATAGTACATCAGTGATGGTCCATAGTACATCAGTGATGATCCATAGTACATCAGTGATGGTCCACAGTACACCAGGGATGATCCATAGTACACCAGTGATGATCCATAGTACACCACTGATGGCCCATAGTACATCAGTGATGATCTATAGTACATCAGTGATGATCCACACTACATCAGTGATGATCCACAGTACATCAGTGATGATCCACAGTGCATCAGGGATGATCCATAGTACACCAGTGATGATCCATAGTACACCAGTGATGATCCATAGTACACCAGTGATGGCCCATAGTACATCAGTGATGAACTATAGTACATCAGTGATGATCCACAGTACATCAGTGATGATCCACAGTACATCAGGGATGGTCCATAGTACACCAGTGATGATCCATAGTACACCAGTGATGATCCATAGTACACCAGTGATGGTCTATAGTACATCAGTGATGATCTATAGTACATCAGTGATGATCCATAGTACATCAGTGATGATCTATAGTACATCAGTGATGATCCACAGAACATCAGTGATGATCCACAGTACATCAGTGATGGTCCACAGTACATCAGTGATGGTCCACAGTACATCAGTGATAATCCACAGTACATCAGTGATGATCCACAGTACATCAGGGATGGTCCATAGTACATCAGTGATGATCCATAGTACATCGGTGATTATCCACAGTACATCAGGGATGGTCCACAGTACATCAGTGATGATCCATAGTACACCAGGGATGATCCACAGTACATCAGTGATGGTCCACAGTACATCAGTGATGATCCATAGTACACCAGTGATGATCTATAGAACATCAGTGATGATCCACAGTACATCAGTGATGGTCCACAGTACATCAGTGATGATCCATAGTACATCAGTGATGATCCACAGTACATCAGTAATGATCCACAGTAAATCAGTGATGATCAACAGTACATCAGTGATGATGCACGGTACATCAGTGATGATCCAGGGTACATTAGTGATGATCCACAGTACATCAGGGATGGTCCATAGTACATCAGTGATGATACACAGTACATCAGTGATGATCCACAGTACATCAGTTATGATCCACAGTACATCAGTGATGATCCATAGTACATCAGTGATGGCCCATAGTACATCAGTGATGATCTATAGTACACCAATGATGATCCACAGTACATCAGTGATGATCCACAGTACATCAGTGATGGTCCATAGTACATCAGTGATGATCCACAGTACATCAGTGATGGTCCACAGTACATCAGTGATGGTCCATAGTACACCAGGGATGATCCATAGTACACCAGTGATGATCCATAGTACACCAGTGATGATCCATAGTACACCAGTGATGGCCCATAGTACACCAGTGATGGCCCATAGTACATCAGTGATGATCCACAGTACATCAGTGATGATCTATAGTACATCAGTGATGATCCACAGTACATCAGTGATGATCCACAGTACACCAGTGATGGCCCATAGTACACCAGTGATGGTCTATAGTACATCAGTGATGATCTATAGTACATCAGTGATGATCCATAGTACATCAGTGATGATCCACAGTACATCAGTGATGATCCACAGTACATCAGGGATGGTCCATAGTACACCAGTGATGATCCATAGTACACCAGTGATGATCCATAGTACACCAGTGATGGTCTATAGTACATCAGTGATGATCTATAGTACATCAGTGATGATCCATAGTACATCAGTGATGATCTATAGTACATCAGTGATGATCCATAGAACATCAGTGATGATCCTCAGTACATCAGTGATGGTCCACAGTACATCAGTGATGGTCCACAGTACATCAGTGATAATCCACAGTACATCAGTGATGATCCACAGTACATCAGGGATGGTCCATAGTACATCAGTGATGATCAATAGTACATCAGTGATGATCCATAGTACATCAGAGATGATTTATAGTACATCAGTGATGATCCACAGTACATCAGTGATGATCCATAGTACATCAGTGATGATCCTCAATACATCAGTGATGATCCACAGTACATCAGTGATGATCCACAGAACATCAGTGATGATCCACAGTACATCAGTGATGATCCATAGTACATCAGTGATGATCCTCAGTACATCAGTGATGATCCTCAGTACATCAGTGATGATCCTCAGTACATCAGTGATGATCCATAGTACATCGGTGATTATCCACAGTACATCAGGGATGGTCCACAGTACATCAGTGATGATCCATAATACACCAGGGATGATCCACAGTACATCAGTGATGGTCCACAGTACATCAGTGATGATCCATAGTACACCAGTGATGATCTATAGAACATCAGTGATGATCCACAGTACATCAGTGATGGTCCACAGTACATCAGTGATGATCCATAGTACATCAGTGATGATCCACAGTACATCAGTAATGATCCACAGTAAATCAGTGATGATCACCAGTACATCAGTGATGATCCACGGTACATCAGTGATGATCCTCAGTACATCAGTGATGATCCAGGGTACATTAGTGATGATCCACAGTACATCAGGGATGGTCCATAGTACATCAGTGATGATCCTCAGTACATCAGTGATGATCCACAGTACATCAGTGATGATCCATAGTACATCAGTGATGGCCCATAGTACATCAGTGATGATCTATAGTACACCAATGATGATCCACAGTACAACAGTGATGATCCACAGTACATCAGTGATGGTCCATAGTACATCAGTGATGATCCACAGTACATCAGTGATGGTCCACAGTACATCAGTGATGGTCCATAGTACACCAGGGATGATCCATAGTACACCAGTGATGATCCATAGTACACCAGTGATGGCCCATAGTACACCAGTGATGGCCCATAGTACATCAGTGATGATCCACAGTACATCAGTGATGATTTTTGTACATCAGTGATGATCTATAGTACATCAGTGATGATCCACAGTACATCAGTGATGATCCACAGTACACCAGTGATGGCCCATAGTACACCAGTGATGGCCCATAGTACATCAGTGATGATCCATAATACATCAGTGATGATCCTCAGTACATCAGTGATGATCCATAGTACATCGGTGATTATCCACAGTACATCAGGGATGGTCCACAGTACATCAGTGATGATCCATAGTACACCAGTGATGATCCACAGTATATCAGTGATGATCCATAGTACATCAGTGATAATCCATAGTACATCAGTGATGATCCATAATACATCAGTGATGATCCATAGTACATCAGTGATGATCCATAGTACATCAGTGATGATCCACAGTACATCAGTGTTGATCCACAGTACATCAGGGATGGTCCACAGTATATCAGTGATGATCCATGGTACACCAGTGATGGCCCATAGTACACCAGTGATGATCCATAGTACACCAGTGATGATCCATAGTACACCAGTGATGATCCATAGTACACCGGGGATGATCCACAGTACATCAGTGATGATCCAGAGTACATCAGTGATGATCCATATTACACCAGTGATGATCCATAGTACATCAGTGATGGTCCATAGTACATCAGTGATGATCCATAGTACATCAGTGATGGTCCACAGTACACCTAGGATAATCCATAGTACACCAGTGATGATCCATAGTACACCAGTGATGGCCCATAGTACATCAGTGATGATCTATAGTACATCAGTGATGATCCACACTACATCAGTGATGATCCACAGTACATCAGTAATGATCCACAGTACATCAGGGATGATCCATAGTACACCAGTGATGATCCATAGTACACCAGTGATGATCCATAGTACACCAGTGATGGCTCATAGTACATCAGTGATGAACTATAGTACATCAGTGATGATCCACAGTACATCAGTGATGGTCCATAGTACACCAGTGATGATCCATAGTACACCAGTGATGATCCATAGTACACCAGTGATGGTCTATAGTACATCAGTGATGATCTATAGTACATCAGTGATGATCCATAGTACATCAGTGATGATCTATAGTACATCAGTGATGATCCACAGTACATCAGTGATGGTCCATAGTACACCAGTGATGATCCATAGTACACCAGTGATGATCCATAGTACACCAGTGATGGTCTATAGTACATCAGTGATGATCTATAGTACATCAGTGATGATCCACAGTACATCAGTGATGGTCCACAGTACATCAGTGATGGTCCACAGTACATCAGTGATAATCCACAGTACATCAGTGATGATCCACAGTACTTCAGGGATGGTCCATAGTACATCAGTGATGATCCATAGTACATCAGTGATGATCCATAGTACATCAGTGATGATCCACAGTACATCAGTGATGATCCACAGTACATCAGTGATGGTCCACAGTATATCAGTGATGATCCATGGTACACCAGTGATGGCCCATAGTACACCAGTGATGATCCATAGTACACCAGTGATGATCCATAGTACACCAGGGATGATCCACATTACATCAGTGATGAACCAGAGTACATCAGTGATGATCCATATTACACCAGTGATGATCCATAGTACATCAGTGATGGTCCATAGTACATCAGTGATGATCCATAGTACATCAGTGATGATCCACAGTACACCAGGGATGATCCATAGTACACCAGTGATGATCCATAGTACACCACTGATGGCTCATAGTACATCAGTGATGATCTATAGTACATCAGTGATGATCCACACTACATCAATGATGATCCACAGTACATCAGTGATGATCCACAGTACATCAGGGATGATCCATAGTACACCAGTGATGATCCATAGTACACCAGTGATGATCCATAGTACACCAGTGATGGCCCATAGTACATCAGTGATGAACTATAGTACATCAGTGATGATCCACAGTACATCAGTGATGATCCACAGTACATCAGGGATGGTCCATAGTACACCAGTGATGATCCATAGTACACCAGTGATGGTCTATAGTACATCAGTGATGATCTATAGTACATCAGTGATGATCCATAGTACATCAGTGATGATCTATAGTACATCAGTGATGATCCATAGAACATCAGTGATGATCCACAGTACATCAGTGATGGTCCACAGTACATCAGTGATGGTCCACACTACATCAGTGATAATCCACAGTACATCAGTGATGATCCACAGTACATCAGGGATGGTCCATAGTACATCAGTGATGATCCATAGTACACCAGGGATGATCCACAGTACATCAGTGATGGTCCACAGTACATCAGTGATGATCCATAGTACACCAGTGATGATCTATAGAACATCAGTGATGATCCACAGTACATCAGTGATGGTCCACAGTACATCAGTGATGATCCATAGTACATCAGTGATGATCCACAGTACATCAGTAATGATCCACAGTAAATCAGTGATGATCACCAGTACATCAGTGATGATCCACGGTACATCAGTGATGATCCTCAGTACATCAGTGATGATCCAGGGTACATTAGTGATGATCCACAGTACATCAGGGATGGTCCATAGTACATCAGTGATGATACACAGTACATCAGTGATGATCCACAGTACATCAGTTATGATCCACAGTACATCAGTGATGATCCATAGTACATCAGTGATGGCCCATAGTACATCAGTGATGATCTATAGTACACCAATGATGATCCACAGTACACCAGTGATGATCCACAGTACATCAGTGATGGTCCATAGTACATCAGTGATGATCCACAGTACATCAGTGATGGTCCACAGTACATCAGTGATGGTCCATAGTACACCAGGGATGATCCATAGTACACCAGTGATGATCCATAGTACACCAGTGATGGCCCATAGTACACCAGTGATGGCCCATAGTACATCAGTGATGATCCACAGTACATCAGGGATGATCTATAGTACATCAGTGATGATCTATAGTACATCAGTGATGATCCACAGTACATCAGTGATGATCCACAGTACACCAGTGATGGCCCATAGTACACCAGTGATGGTCTATAGTACATCAGTGATGATCTATAGTACATCAGTGATGATCCATAGTACATCAGTGATGATCCACAGTACATCAGTGATGATCCACAGTACATCAGGGATGGTCCATAGTACACCAGTGATGATCCATAGTACACCAGTGATGATCCATAGTACACCAGTGATGGTCTATAGTACATCAGTGATGATCTATAGTACATCAGTGATGATCCATAGTACATCAGTGATGATCTATAGTACATCAGTGATGATCCATAGAACATCAGTGATGATCCACAGTACATCAGTGATGGTCCACAGTACATCAGTGATGGTCCACAGTACATCAGTGATAATTCACAGTACATCAGTGATGATCCACAGTACATCAGGGATGGTCCATAGTACATCAGTGATGATCCATAGTACATCAGTGATGATCCATAGTACATCAGAGATGATTTATAGTACATCAGTGATGATCCTCAATACATCAGTGATGATCCACAGTACATCAGTGATGATCCACAGAACATCAGTGATGATCCACAGTACATCAGTGATGATCCTCAGTACATCAGTGATGATCCTCAGTACATCAGTGATGATCCTCAGTACATCAGTGATGATCCATAGTACATTGGTGATTATCCACAGTACATCAGGGATGGTCCACAGTACATCAGTGATGATCCATAGTACACCAGGGATGATCCACAGTACATCAGTGATGGTCCAAAGTACATCAGTGATGATCCATAGTACACCAGTGATGATCTATAGAACATCAGTGATGATCCACAGTACATCAGTGATGGTCCACAGTACATCAGTGATGATCCATAGCACATCAGTGATGATCCACAGTACATCAGTAATGATCCACAGTAAATCAGTGATGATCACCAGTACATCAGTGATGATCCACGGTACATCAGTGATGATCCTCAGTACATCAGTGATGATCCAGGGTACATTAGTGATGATCCACAGTACATCAGGGATGGTCCATAGTACATCAGTGATGATCCTCAGTACATCAGTGATGATCCACAGTACATCAGTGATGATCCACAGTACATCAGTGATGATCCATAGTACATCAGTGATGGCCCATAGTACATCAGTGATGATCTATAGTACACCAATGATGATCCACAGTACAACAGTGATGATCCACAGTACATCAGTGATGGTCCATAGTACATCAGTGATGATCCACAGTACATCAGTGATGGTCCACAGTACATCAGTGATGGTCCATAGTACACCAGGGATGATCCATAGTACACCAGTGATGATCCATAGTACACCAGTGATGGCCCATAGTACACCAGTGATGGCCCATAGTACATCAGTGATGATCCACAGTACATCAGTGATGATCTATAGTACATCAGTGATGATCTATAGTACATCAGTGATGATCCACAGTACATCAGTGATGATCCACAGTACATCAGTGATGATCCACAGTACACCAGTGATGGCCCATAGTACACCAGTGATGGCCCATAGTACATCAGTGATGATCCATAATACATCAGTGATGATCCTCAGTACATCAGTGATGATCCATAGTACATCGGTGATTATCCACAGTACATCAGGGATGGTCCACAGTACATCAGTGATGATCCATAGTACACCAGTGATGATCCACAGTATATCAGTGATGATCCATAGTACATCAGTGATAATCCATAGTACATCAGTGATGATCCATAATACATCAGTGATGATCCACAGTACATCAGTGATGGTCCACAGTATATCAGTGATGATCCATGGTACACCAGTGATGGCCCATAGTACACCAGTGATGATCCATAGTACACCAGTGATGATCCATAGTACACCAGTGATGATCCATAGTACACCAGGGATGATCCACATTACATCAGTGATGATCCAGAGTACATCAGTGATGATCCATATTACACCAGTGATGATCCATAGTACATCAGTGATGGTCCATAGTACATCAGTGATGATCCATAGTACATCAGTGATGGTCCACAGTACACCAGGGATGATCCATAGTACACCAGTGATGATCCATAGTACACCACTGATGGCCCATAGTACATCAGTGATGATCTATAGTACATCAGTGATGATCCACACTACATCAGTGATGATCCACAGTACATCAGTGATGATCCACAGTGCATCAGGGATGATCCATAGTACACCAGTGATGATCCATAGTACACCAGTGATGATCCATAGTACACCAGTGATGGCCCATAGTACATCAGTGATGAACTATAGTACATCAGTGATGATCCACAGTACATCAGTGATGATCCACAGTACATCAGGGATGGTCCATAGTACACCAGTGATGATCCATAGTACACCAGTGATGATCCATAGTACACCAGTGATGGTCTATAGTACATCAGTGATGATCTATAGTACATCAGTGATGATCCATAGTACATCAGTGATGATCTATAGTACATCAGTGATGATCCACAGAACATCAGTGATGATCCACAGTACATCAGTGATGGTCCACAGTACATCAGTGATGGTCCACAGTACATCAGTGATAATCCACAGTACATCAGTGATGATCCACAGTACATCAGGGATGGTCCATAGTACATCAGTGATGATCCATAGTACATCGGTGATTATCCACAGTACATCAGGGATGGTCCACAGTACATCAGTGATGATCCATAGTACACCAGGGATGATCCACAGTACATCAGTGATGGTCCACAGTACATCAGTGATGATCCATAGTACACCAGTGATGATCTATAGAACATCAGTGATGATCCACAGTACATCAGTGATGGTCCACAGTACATCAGTGATGATCCATAGTACATCAGTGATGATCCACAGTACATCAGTAATGATCCACAGTAAATCAGTGATGATCAACAGTACATCAGTGATGATGCACGGTACATCAGTGATGATCCTCAGTACATCAGTGATGATCCAGGGTACATTAGTGATGATCCACAGTACATCAGGGATGGTCCATAGTACATCAGTGATGATACACAGTACATCAGTGATGATCCACAGTACATCAGTTATGATCCACAGTACATCAGTGATGATCCATAGTACATCAGTGATGGCCCATAGTACATCAGTGATGATCTATAGTACACCAATGATGATCCACAGTACATCAGTGATGATCCACAGTACATCAGTGATGGTCCATAGTACATCAGTGATGATCCACAGTACATCAGTGATGGTCCACAGTACATAAGTGATGGTCCATAGTACACCAGGGATGATCCATAGTACACCAGTGATGATCCATAGTACACCAGTGATGATCCATAGTACACCAGTGATGGCCCATAGTACACCAGTGATGGCCCATAGTACATCAGTGATGATCCACAGTACATCAGTGATGATCTATAGTACATCAGTGATGATCCACAGTACATCAGTGATGATCCAAAGTACACCAGTGATGGCCCATAGTACACCAGTGATGGTCTATAGTACATCAGTGATGATCTATAGTACATCAGTGATGATCCATAGTACATCAGTGATGATCCACAGTACATCAGTGATGATCCACAGTACATCAGGGATGGTCCATAGTACACCAGTGATGATCCATAGTACACCAGTGATGATCCATAGTACACCAGTGATGGTCTATAGTACATCAGTGATGATCTATAGTACATCAGTGATGATCCATAGTACATCAGTGATGATCTATAGTACATCAGTGATGATCCATAGAACATCAGTGATGATCCACAGTACATCAGTGATGGTCCACAGTACATCAGTGATGGTCCACAGTACATCAGTGATAATCCACAGTACATCAGTGATGATCCACAGTACATCAGGGATGGTCCATAGTACATCAGTGATGATCAATAGTACATCAGTGATGATCCATAGTACATCAGAGATGATTTATAGTACATCAGTGATGATCCACAGTACATCAGTGATGATCCATAGTACATCAGTGATGATCCTCAATACATCAGTGATGATCCACAGTACATCAGTGATGATCCACAGAACATCAGTGATGATCCACAGTACATCAGTGATGATCCATAGTACATCAGTGATGATCCTCAGTACATCAGTGATGATCCTCAGTACATCAGTGATGATCCTCAGTACATCAGTGATGATCCATAGTACATCGGTGATTATCCACAGTACATCGGGGATGGTCCACAGTACATCAGTGATGATCCATAATACACCAGGGATGATCCACAGTACATCAGTGATGGTCCACAGTACATCAGTGATGATCCATAGTACACCAGTGATGATCTATAGAACATCAGTGATGATCCACAGTACATCAGTGATGGTCCACAGTACATCAGTGATGATCCATAGTACATCAGTGATGATCCACAGTACATCAGTAATGATCCACAGTAAATCAGTGATGATCACCAGTACATCAGTGATGATCCACGGTACATCAGTGATGATCCTCAGTACATCAGTGATGATCCAGGGTACATTAGTGATGATCCACAGTACATCAGGGATGGTCCATAGTACATCAGTGATGATCCTCAGTACATCAGTGATGATCCACAGTACATCAGTGATGATCCATAGTACATCAGTGATGGCCCATAGTACATCAGTGATGATCTATAGTACACCAATGATGATCCACAGTACAACAGTGATGATCCACAGTACATCAGTGATGGTCCATAGTACATCAGTGATGATCCACAGTACATCAGTGATGGTCCACAGTACATCAGTGATGGTCCATAGTACACCAGGGATGATCCATAGTACACCAGTGATGATCCATAGTACACCAGTGATGGCCCATAGTACACCAGTGATGGCCCATAGTACATCAGTGATGATCCACAGTACATCAGTGATGATTTTTGTACATCAGTGATGATCTATAGTACATCAGTGATGATCCACAGTACATCAGTGATGATCCACAGTACACCAGTGATGGCCCATAGTACACCAGTGATGGCCCATAGTACATCAGTGATGATCCATAATACATCAGTGATGATCCTCAGTACATCAGTGATGATCCATAGTACATCGGTGATTATCCACAGTACATCAGGGATGGTCCACAGTACATCAGTGATGATCCATAGTACACCAGTGATGATCCACAGTATATCAGTGATGATCCATAGTACATCAGTGATAATCCATAGTACATCAGTGATGATCCATAATACATCAGTGATGATCCATAGTACATCAGTGATGATCCATAGTACATCAGTGATGATTCACAGTACATCAGTGTTGATCCACAGTACATCAGGGATGGTCCACAGTATATCAGTGATGATCCATGGTACACCAGTGATGGCCCATAGTACACCAGTGATGATCCATAGTACACCAGTGATGATCCATAGTACACCAGTGATGATCCATAGTACACCGGGGATGATCCACAGTACATCAGTGATGATCCAGAGTACATCAGTGATGATCCATATTACACCAGTGATGATCCATAGTACATCAGTGATGGTCCATAGTACATCAGTGATGATCCATAGTACATCAGTGATGGTCCACAGTACACCTAGGATAATCCATAGTACACCAGTGATGATCCATAGTACACCAGTGATGGCCCATAGTACATCAGTGATGATCTATAGTACATCAGTGATGATCCACACTACATCAGTGATGATCCACAGTACATCAGTGATGATCCACAGTACATCAGGGATGATCCATAGTACATCAGTGATGATCCATAGTACACCAGTGATGATCCATAGTACACCAGTGATGGCTCATAGTACATCAGTGATGAACTATAGTACATCAGTGATGATCCACAGTACATCAGTGATGGTCCATAGTACACCAGTGATGATCCATAGTACACCAGTGATGATCCATAGTACACCAGTGATGGTCTATAGTACATCAGTGATGATCTATAGTACATCAGTGATGATCCATAGTACATCAGTGATGATCTATAGTACATCAGTGATGATCCACAGTACATCAGTGATGGTCCATAGTACACCAGTGATGATCCATAGTACACCAGTGATGATCCATAGTACACCAGTGATGGTCTATAGTACATCAGTGATGATCTATAGTACATCAGTGATGATCCACAGTACATCAGTGATGGTCCACAGTACATCAGTGATGGTCCACAGTACATCAGTGATAATCCACAGTACATCAGTGATGATCCACAGTACTTCAGGGATGGTCCATAGTACATCAGTGATGATCCATAGTACATCAGTGATGATCCATAGTACATCAGTGATGATTTATAGTACATCAGTGATGATCCACAGTACATCAGTGATGATCCATAGTACATCAGTGATGATCCTCAGTACATCAGTGATGATCCACAGTACATCAGTGATGATCCACAGAACATCAGTGATGATCCACAGTACATCAGTGATGATCCATAGTACATCAGTGATGATCCTCAGTACATCAGTGATGATTTATAGTACATCAGTGATGATCCACAGTACATCAGTGATGATCCATAGTACATCAGTGATGATCCTCAGTACATCAGTGATGATCCACAGTACATCAGTGATGATCCACAGAACATCAGTGATGATCCACAGTACATCAGTGATGATCCATAGTACATCAGTGATGATCCTCAGTACATCAGTGATGATCTATAGTACATCAGTGATGATCCTCAGTACATCAGTGATGATCCATAGTACATCGGTGATTATCCACAGTACATCAGGGATGGTCCACAGTACATCAGTGATGATCCATAGTACACCAGGGATGATCCACAGTACATCAGTGATGGTCCACAGTACATCAGTGATGATCCATAGTACACCAGTGATGATCCATAGTACACCAGTGATGGCCCATAGTACATCAGTGATGATCTATAGTACATCAGTGATGATCTACAGTACATCAGTGATGATCCACAGTACATCAGTGATGATCCACAGTACATCAGGGATGGTCTATAGTACATCAGTGATGATCCATAGTACACCAGTGATGGCAAATAGTACATCAGTGATGAACTATAGTACATCAGTGATGATCCACAATACATCAGTGATGATCCACAGTACATCAGGGATGGTCCATAGTACACCAGTGATGATCCATAATACACCAGTGATGATCCATAGTACACCAGTGATGATCCATAGTACACCAGTGATGGTCTATAGTACATCAGTGATGATCTATAGTACATCAGTGATGATACATAGTACATCAGTGATGATCTATAGTACATCAGTGATGATCCATAGAACATCAGTGATGATCCACAGTACATCAGTGATGGTCCACAGTACATCAGTGATGGTCCACAGTACATCAGTGATAATCCACAGTACATCAGTGATGATCCACAGTACATCAGGGATGGTCCATAGTACATCAGTGATGATCCATAGTACATCAGTGATGATCCATAGTACATCAGTGATGATCTATAGTACATCAGTGATGATCCACAGTACATCAGTGATGATCCATAGTACATCAGTGATGATCCTCAGTACATCAGTGATGATCCACAGTACATCAGTGATGATCTTAAGAAAATCAGTGATGATCCACAGTACGTCAGTGATAATCCATAGTACATCAGTGATGATCCTCAGTACATCAGTGATGATCCACAGTATATCAGTGATGATCCACAGTACATCAGGGATGGTCCACAGTACATCAGTGATGATCCATAGTACACCAGTGATGATCCATAGAACACCAGTGATGATCCATAGTACATCAGTGATGATCCATAGTACATCAGTGATGATCCATAGTACATCAGTGATGATCCATAGTACACCAGTGATGATCCACAGTACATCAGTGATGGCCCAAAATACATCAGTGATGGCTCATAGTACATCAGTGATGATCCATTGTACATCAGTGATGATCCATAGTACATCAGTGATGATCCATAGTACATCAGTGATGATCCACAGTACATCAGTGATGATCCATAGTACACCAGTGATGGCCCATAGTACATCAGTGATGATCTATAGTACATCAGTGATGATCCTCAGTACATCAGGGATGGTCCATAGTACATCAGGGATGGTCCATAGTACATCAGGGATTGGCCATAGTACATCAGTGATGATCCATAGTACACCCGTGATGGCCCATAGTACATCAGTGATGATCCACAGTACATCAGTGATGATCCTCAGTACATCAGTGATGGCTCATAGTACATCAGTGATGATCCATAGTACATCAGTGATGATCCATAGTACATCAGTGATGATCCACAGTACATCAGTGATGATCCACAGTACATCAGTGATGATCCATAGTACACCAGTGATGATCTATAGTACATCAGTGAAGATCCTCAGTACATCAGGGATGGTCCATAGTACATCAGGGATGGTCCATAGTACATTAGGGATGGTCCATAGTACATCAGTGATGATCCATAGTACACCCGTGATGGCCCATAGTACATCAGTGATGATCCACAGTACATCAGTGATGATCCTCAGTACATCAGTGATGATCCACGGTACATCAGTGATAATCCACGGTACATCAGTGATGATCCACAGTACATCAGGGATGGTCCACAGTACATCAGTGATGATCCATAGTACACCAGTGATGATCCACAGTACATCAGTGATGATCCATAGTACACCAGTGATGGCCCTTAGTACATCAGTGATGATCCATAGTACATCAGTGATGATCCATAGTACATCAGTGATGATCCATAGTACACCAGTGATGATCCATAGTACACCAGTGATGATCCACAGTACATCAGTGATGATCCACAGTACATCAGGGATGGTCCACAGTATATCAGTGATGATCCATAGTATATCAGTGATGGCCCATAGTACATCAGTGATGATCCATAGTACACCAGTGATGATCCATAGTACACCAGGGATGATCCACAGTACATCAGTGATGGTCCACAGTACATCAGTGATGATCCATAGTACACCAGTGATGATCCATAGAACATCAGTGATGATCCACAGTACATCAGAGATGGTCCACAGTACATCAGTGATGATCCATAGTACACCAGTGATGGCCCATAGTACATCAGTGATGATCTATAGTACATCAGTGATGATCCTCAGTACATCCGGGATGGTCCATAGTACATCAGGGATGGTCCATAGTACATCAGTGATGATCCATAGTACACCCGTGATGGCCCATAGTACATCAGTGATGATCCACAGTACATCAGTGATGATCCTCAGTACATCAGTGATGATCCACGGTACATCAGTGATAATCTACAGCACATCAGGGATGGTCCACAGTACATCAGTGATGATCCATAGTACACCAGTGATGATCCATAGTACATCAGTGATGGCTCATAGTACATCAGTGATGATCCATAGTACATCAGTGATGATCCATAGTACATCAGTGATGATCCATAGTACATTAGTGATGATCCATAGTACATCAGTGATGGCTCAGAGAACATCAGTGATGATCCATAGTACATCAGTGATGATCCTCAGTACATCAGTGAGTATCCACAGTACATCAGTGATGATCCACAGTACATCAGTGATGATCCTCAGTACATCAGGGATGGTCCACAGTACATCAGTGATGATCCATAGTACACCAGTGATGATCCACAGTACATCAGGGATGGTCCACAGTACATCAGTGATGATCCATAGTACACCAGTGATGGCCCTTAGTACATCAGTGATGATCCATAGTACACCAGGGATGATCCACAGTACATCAGTGATGGTCCACAGTACATCAGTGATGATCCATAGTACACCAGTGATGATCCATAGAACATCAGTGATGATCCACAGTACATCAGTGATGGTCCACAGTACATCAGTGATGATCCATAGTACATCAGTGATGATCCACAGTACATCAGTAATGATCCACAGTACATCAGTAATAATCCACAGTAAATCAGTGATGATCCACAGTACATCAGTGATGATCCACAGTACATCAGTGATGGTCCACAGTACATCAGTGATGATCCATAGTACATCAGTGATGATCCACAGTACATCAGTAATGATCCACAGTAAATCAGTGATGATCCACAGTACATCAGTGATGATCCACAGTACATCAGTGATGGTCCACAGTACATCAGTGATGATCCATAGTACATCAGTGATGATCCACAGTACATCAGTGATGGTCCACAGTACATCAGTTATGATCCACAGTACACCAGTGATGATCCATAGTACACCAGTGATGATCCATAGTACATCAGTGATGATCCATAGTACATCAGTGATGATCCATAGTACATCAGTGATGATCCATAGCACATCAGTGATGATCCACAGTACATCAGTGATGGCCCATAGTACATCAGTGATGATCTGTAGTACATCGGTGATGATCCTCAGTACATCAGTGATGATCCACAGTACATCAGTGATGATCCACAGTACATCAGTGATGATCCACAGTACATCAGTGATGATCCATAGTACATCAGTGATGATCCATAGTACATCAGTGATGGCCCATAGTACATCAGTGATGGCCCATAGTACATCAGTGATGGCCCATAGTACACCAGTGATGGCCCATAGTACATCAGTGATGATCTATAGTACACCAATGATGATCCACAGTACATCAGTGATGATCCACAGTACATCAGTGATGGCCCATAGTACATCAGTGATGGTCCACAGTACATCAGTGATGGTCCACAGTACACCAGGGATGATCCATAGTACACCAGTGATGATCCATAGTACACCAGTGATGGCCCATAGTACACCAGTGATGGCCCATAGTACATCAGTGATGATCTATAGTACAGCAGTGATGATCCTCAGTACATCAGTGATGATCCACAGTACATCAGTGATGATCCACAGTACATCAGTGATGATCCACAGTACATCAGGGATGGTCCACAGTACATCAGTGATGATCCATAGTACACCAGTGATGATCCATAGTACATCAGTGATGATCCATAGTACATCAGTGATGATCCATAGTACATCAGTGATGATCCATAGAACATCAGTGATGATCCACAGTACATCAGTGATGGCCCATAGTACATCAGTGATGATCTGTAGTACATCAGTGATGATCCTCAGTACATCAGTGATGATCTACAGTACATCAGTGATGATCCACAGTACACCAGGGATGGTCCACAGTACATCAGTGATGATCCACAGTACATCAGTGATGATCCACAGTTCATCAGGGATGGTCCACAGTACATCAGTGATGATCCATTGTACACCAGTGATGATCCATAGTACACCAGTGATGATCCATAGTACATCAGTGATGATCCATAGTACACCAGTGATGATCCATAGTACACCAGTGATGATCCATAGTACATCAGGGATGATCCATAGTACATCAGGGATGGTCCATAGTACATCAGGGATTGGCCATAGTACATCAGTGATGATCCATAGTACACCCGTGATGGCCCATAGTACATCAGTGATGATCCACAGTACATCAGTGATGATCCTCAGTACATCAGTGATGATCCACGGTACATCAGTGATAATCTACAGCACATCAGGGATGGTCCACAGTACATCAGTGATGATCCATAGTACACCAGTGATGATCCATAGTACATCAGTGATGGCTCATAGTACATCAGTGATGATCCATAGTACATCAGTGATGATCCATAGTACATCAGTGATGATCCATAGTACATTAGTGATGATCCATAGTACATCAGTGATGGCTCAGAGAACATCAGTGATGATCCATAGTACATCAGTGATGATCCTCAGTACATCAGTGAGTATCCACAGTACATCAGTGATGATCCACAGTACATCAGTGATGATCCTCAGTACATCAGGGATGGTCCACAGTACATCAGTGATGATCCATAGTACACCAGTGATGATCCACAGTACATCAGGGATGGTCCACAGTACATCAGTGATGATCCATAGTACACCAGTGATGGCCCTTAGTACATCAGTGATGATCCATAGTACACCAGGGATGATCCACAGTACATCAGTGATGGTCCACAGTACATCAGTGATGATCCATAGTACACCAGTGATGATCCATAGAACATCAGTGATGATCCACAGTACATCAGTGATGGTCCACAGTACATCAGTGATGATCCATAGTACATCAGTGATGATCCACAGTACATCAGTAATGATCCACAGTACATCAGTAATAATCCACAGTAAATCAGTGATGATCCACAGTACATCAGTGATGATCCACAGTACATCAGTGATGGTCCACAGTACATCAGTGATGATCCATAGTACATCAGTGATGATCCACAGTACATCAGTAATGATCCACAGTAAATCAGTGATGATCCACAGTACATCAGTGATGATCCACAGTACATCAGTGATGGTCCACAGTACATCAGTGATGATCCATAGTACATCAGTGATGATCCACAGTACATCAGTGATGGTCCACAGTACATCAGTTATGATCCACAGTACACCAGTGATGATCCATAGTACACCAGTGATGATCCATAGTACATCAGTGATGATCCATAGTACATCAGTGATGATCCATAGTACATCAGTGATGATCCATAGCACATCAGTGATGATCCACAGTACATCAGTGATGGCCCATAGTACATCAGTGATGATCTGTAGTACATCGGTGATGATCCTCAGTACATCAGTGATGATCCACAGTACATCAGTGATGATCCACAGTACATCAGTGATGATCCACAGTACATAAGTGATGATCCATAGTACATCAGTGATGATCCATAGTACATCAGTGATGGCCCATAGTACATCAGTGATGGCCCATAGTACATCAGTGATGGCCCATAGTACACCAGTGATGGCCCATAGTACATCAGTGATGATCTATAGTACACCAATGATGATCCACAGTACATCAGTGATGATCCACAGTACATCAGTGATGGCCCATAGTACATCAGTGATGGTCCACAGTACATCAGTGATGGTCCACAGTACACCAGGGATGATCCATAGTACACCAGTGATGATCCATAGTACACCAGTGATGGCCCATAGTACACCAGTGATGGCCCATAGTACATCAGTGATGATCTATAGTACAGCAGTGATGATCCTCAGTACATCAGTGATGATCCACAGTACATCAGTGATGATCCACAGTGCATCAGTGATGATCCACAGTACATCAGGGATGGTCCACAGTACATCAGTGATGATCCATAGTACACCAGTGATGATCCATAGTACATCAGTGATGATCCATAGTACATCAGTGATGATCCATAGTACATCAGTGATGATCCATAGTACATCAGTGATGATCCACAGTACATCAGTGATGGCCCATAGTACATCAGTGATGATCTGTAGTACATCAGTGATGATCCTCAGTACATCAGTGATGATCTACAGTACATCAGTGATGATCCACAGTACACCAGGGATGGTCCACAGTACATCAGTGATGATCCACAGTACATCAGTGATGATCCACAGTACATCAGGGATGGTCCACAGTACATCAGTGATGATCCATTGTACACCAGTGATGATCCATAGTACACCAGTGATGATCCATAGTACATCAGTGATGATCCATAGTACACCAGTGATGATCCATAGTACACCAGTGATGATCCATAGTACATCAGTGATGATCCATAGTACATCAGTGATGATCCATAGTACATCAGTGATGATCCACAGTACATCAGTAATGGCCCATAGTACATCAGTGATGATCTATAGTACACCAATGATGATCCACAGTACATCAGTGATGATCCACAGTACATCAGTGATGGTCCATAGTACACCAGGGATGATCCATAGTACACCAGTGATGATCCACAGTACACAAGTGATGGCCCATAGTACACCAGTGATGGCCCATAGTACACCAGTGATGGCCCATAGTACACCAGTGATGGCCCATAGTACATCAGTGATGATCTATAGTACATCAGTGATGATCCTCAGTACATCAGTGATGATCCACAGTACATCAGTGATGATCCACAGTACATCAGTGATGATCCATAGTACACCAGTGATGATCCATAGTACACCAGTGATGATCCATAGTACATCAGTGATGATCCATAGTACATCAGTGATGATCCACAGTACATCAGTGATGATCCACAGTACATCAGTGATGATCCATAGTACACCAGTGATGATCCACAGTACATCAGTGATGATCCATAGTACACCAGTGATGGCCCATAGTACACCAGTGATGGCCCATAGTACACCAGTGATGGCCCATAGTACATCAGTGATGATCTATAGTACATCAGTGATGATCCTCAGTACATCAGTGATGATCCTCAGTACATCAGTGATGATCCACAGTACATCAGTGATGATCCACAGTACATCAGTGATGATCCATAGTACACCAGTGATGATCCATAGTACACCAGTGATGATCCATAGTACATCAGTGATGATCCATAGTACATCAGTGATGATCCACAGTACATCAGTGATGGCCCATAGTACATCAGTGATGATCTATAGTACATCAGTGATGATCCTCAGTACATCAGTGATGATCCACAGTACATCAGTGATGATCCACAGTACATCAGGGATGGTCCACAGTACATCAGTGATGATCCATAGTACATCAGTGATGGCCCATAGTACATCAGTGATGGCCCATAGTACATCAGTGATGGCCCATAGTACATCAGTGATGGCCCATAGTACATCAGTGATGATCCATAGTACACCAGTGACGGTCCATAGTACACCAGGGACGATCCATAGTACACCAGGGATGATCCACAGTACATCAGTGATGATCCACAGTACATCAGTGATGATCCATAGTACACCAGTGATGATCCACAGTACATCAGTGATGATCCATAGTACACCAGTGATGGCCCTTAGTACATCAGTGATGATCCACAGTACATCAGTAATGGCCCATAGTACATCAGTGATGATCTATAGTACACCAATGATGATCCACAGTACATCAGTGATGATCCACAGTACATCAGTGATGGTCCATAGTACACCAGGGATGATCCATAGTACACCAGTGATGATCCACAGTACACAAGTGATGGCCCATAGTACACCAGTGATGGCCCATAGTACACCAGTGATGGCCCATAGTACACCAGTGATGATCTATAGTACATCAGTGATGATCCTCAGTACATCAGTGATGATCCTCAGTACATCAGTGATGATCCACAGTACATCAGTGATGATCCACAGTACATCAGTGATGATCCATAGTACACCAGTGATGATCCATAGTACACCAGTGATGATCCATAGTACATCAGTGATGATCCATAGTACATCAGTGATGATCCACAGTACATCAGTGATGGCCCATAGTACATCAGTGATGATCTATAGTACATCAGTGATGATCCTCAGTACATCAGTGATGATCCACAGTACATCAGTGATGATCCACAGTACATCAGGGATGGTCCACAGTACATCAGTGATGATCCATAGTACATCAGTGATGGCCCATAGTACATCAGTGATGGCCCATAGTACATCAGTGATGGCCCATAGTACATCAGTGATGATCCATAGTACACCAGTGATGATCCATAGTACACCAGGGACGATCCATAGTACACCAGGGATGATCCACAGTACATCAGTGATGATCCACAGTACATCAGTGATGATCCATAGTACACCAGTGATGATCCACAGTACATCAGTGATGATCCATAGTACACCAGTGATGGCCCTTAGTACATCAGTGATGATCCATAGTACATCAGTGATGATCCATAGTACATCAGTGATGATCCATAGTACACCAGTGATGATCCATAGTACACCAGTGATGATCCACAGTACATCAGTGATCATCCACAGTACATCAGGGATGGTCCACAGTATATCAGTGATGATCCATAGTATATCAGTGATGGCCCATAGTACATCAGTGATGATCCATAGTACACCAGTGATGATCCATAGTACACCAGGGATGATCCACAGTACATCAGTGATGGTCCACAGTACATCAGTGATGATCCATAGTACACCAGTGATGATCCATAGAACATCAGTGATGATCCACAGTACATCAGTGATGGTCCACAGTCCATCAGTGATGATCCATAGTACACCAGTGATGATCCATAGAACATCAGTGATGATCCACAGTACATCAGTGATGGTCCACAGTACATCAGTGATGATCCATAGAACATCAGGGATGGTCCATAGTACATCAGTGATGATCCATAGTACACCCGTGATGGCCCATAGTACATCAGTGATGATCCATAGTACATCAGTGATGATCCTCAGTACATCAGTGATGATCCACAGTACATCAGTGATGATCTTAAGAAAATCAGTGATGATCCACAGTACGTCAGTGATAATCCATAGTACATCAGTGATGATCCTCAGTACATCAGTGATGATCCACAGTATATCAGTGATGATCCACAGTACATCAGGGATGGTCCACAGTACATCAGTGATGATCCATAGTACACCAGTGATGATCCATAGAACACCAGTGATGATCCATAGTACATCAGTGATGATCCATAGTACATCAGTGATGATCCATAGTACATCAGTGATGATCCATAGTACACCAGTGATGATCCACAGTACATCAGTGATGGCCCAAAATACATTAGTTATGGCTCATAGTACATCAGTGATGATCCATAGTACATCAGTGATGATCCATAGTACATCAGTGATGATCCATAGTACATCAGTGATGATCCACAGTACATCAGTGATGATCCATAGTACACCAGTGATGGTCCATAGTACATCAGTGATGATCTATAGTACATCAGTGATGATCCTCAGTACATCAGGGATGGTCCATAGTACATCAGAGATGGTCCATAGTACATCAGGGATTGGCCATAGTACATCAGTGATGATCCATAGTACACCCGTGATGGCCCATAGTACATCAGTGATGATCCACAGTACATCAGTGATGATCCTCAGTACATCAGTGATGGCTCATAGTACATCAGTGATGATCCATAGTACATCAGTGATGATCCATAGTACATCAGTGATGATCCACAGTACATCAGTGATGATCCACAGTACATCAGTGATGATCCATAGTACACCAGTGATGATCTATAGTACATCAGTGATGATCCTCAGTACATCAGGGATGGTCCATAGTACATCAGGGATGGTCCATAGTACATTAGGGATGGTCCATAGTACATCAGTGATGATCCATAGTACACCCGTGATGGCCCATAGTACATCAGTGATGATCCACAGTACATAAGTGATGATCCTCAGTACATCAGTGATGATCCACGGTACATCAGTGATAATCCACGGTACATCAGTGATGATCCACAGTACATCAGGGATGGTCCACAGTACATCAGTGATGATCCATAGTACACCAGTGATGATCCACAGTACATCAGTGATGATCCATAGTACACCAGTGATGGCCCTTAGTACATCAGTGATGATCCATAGTACATCAGTGATGATCCATAGTACATCAGTGATGATCCATAGTACACCAGTGATGATCCATAGTACACCAGTGATGATCCACAGTACATCAGTGATGATCCACAGTACATCAGGGATGGTCCACAGTATATCAGTGATGATCCATAGTATATCAGTGATGGCCCATAATACATCAGTGATGATCCATAGTACACCAGTGATGATCCATAGTACACCAGGGATGATCCACAGTACATCAGTGATGGTCCACAGTACATCAGTGATGATCCATAGTACACCAGTGATGATCCATAGAACATCAGTGATGATCCACAGTACATCAGTGATGGTCCACAGTACATCAGTGATGATCCATAGTACACCAGTGATGGCCCATAGTACATCAGTGATGATCTATAGTACATCAGTGATGATCCTCAGTACATCAGGGATGGTCCATAGTACATCAGTGATGATCCATAGTACACCCGTGATGGCCCATAGTACATCAGTGATGATCCACAGTACATCAGTGATGATCCTCAGTACATAAGTGATGATCCACGGTACATCAGTGATAATCTACAGCACATCAGTGATGATCCACAGTACATCAGGGATGGTCCACAGTACATCAGTGATGATCCATAGTACACCAGTGATGATCCATAGTACATCAGTGATGGCTCATAGTACATCAGTGATGATCCATAGTACATCAGTGATGATCCATAGTACATCAGTGATGATCCATAGTACATTAGTGATGATCCATAGTACATCAGTGATGGCTCATAGAACATCAGTGATGATCCATAGTACATCAGTGATGATCCTCAGTACATCAGTGATGATCCACAGTACATCAGTGATGATCCACAGTACATCAGTGATGATCCTCAGTACATCAGGGATGGTCCACAGTACATCAGTGATGATCCATAGTACACCAGTGATGATCCACAGTACATCAGGGATGGTCCACAGTACATCAGTGATGATCCATAGTACACCAGTGATGGCCCTTAGTACATCAGTGATGATCCATAGTACACCAGGGATGATCCACAGTACATCAGTGATGGTCCACAGTACATCAGTGATGATCCATAGTACACCAGTGATGATCCATAGAACATCAGTGATGATCCACAGTACATCAGTGATGGTCCACAGTACATCAGTGATGATCCATAGTACATCAGTGATGATCCACAGTACATCAGTAATGATCCACAGTACATCAGTAATAATCCACAGTAAATCAGTGATGATCCACAGTACATCAGTGATGATCCACAGTACATCAGTGATGGTCCACAGTACATCAGTGATGATCCACAGTACATCAGTGATGATCCACAGTACATCAGTAATGATCCACAGTACATCAGTAATGATCCACAGTAAATCAGTGATGATCCACAGTACATCAGTGATGATCCACAGTACATCAGTGATGGTCCACAGTACATCAGTGATGATCCATAGTACATCAGTGATGATCCATAGTACATCAGTGATGGTCCACAGTACATCAGTGATGATCCACAGTACACCAGAGATGATCCATAGTACACCAGTGATGATCCATAGTACATCAGTGATGATCCATAGTACATCAGTGATGATCCATAGTACATCATTGATGATCTATAGAACATCAGTGATGATCCACAGTACATCAGTGATGGCCCATAGTACATCAGTGATGATCTGTAGTACATCAGTGATGATCCTCAGTACATCAGTGATGATCCACAGTACATCAGTGATGATCCACAGTACATCAGTGATGATCCACAGTACATCAGTGATGATCCATAGTACATCAGTGATGATCCATAGTACATCAGTGATGGCCCATAGTACATCAGTGATGGCCCATAGTACATCAGTGATGGCCCATAGTACACCAGTGATGGCCCATAGTACATCAGTGATGATCTATAGTACACCAATGATGATCCACAGTACATCAGTGATGATCCACAGTACATCAGTGATGGCCCATAGTACATCAGTGATGGTCCACAGTACATCAGTGATGGTCCACAGTACACCAGGGATGATCCATAGTACACCAGTGATGATCCATAGTACACCAGTGATGGCCCATAGTACACCAGTGATGGCCCATAGTACATCAGTGATGATCTACAGTACATCAGTGATGATCCACAGTACACCAGGGATGGTCCACAGTACATCAGTGATGATCCACAGTACATCAGTGATGATCCACAGTACATCAGGGATGGTCCACAGTACATCAGTGATGATCCATAGTACACCAGTGATGATCCATAGTACACCAGTGATGATCCATAGTACATCAGTGATGATCCATAGTACACCAGTGATGATCCATAGTACATCAGTGATGATCCATAGTACATCAGTGATGATCCATAGTACATCAGTGATGATCCACAGTACATCAGTAATGGCCCATAGTACATCAGTGATGATCTATAGTACACCAATGATGATCCACAGTACATCAGTGATGATCCACAGTACATCAGTGATGGTCCATAGTAAACCAGGGATGATCCATAGTACACCAGTGATGATCCACAGTACACAAGTGATGGCCCATAGTACACCAGTGATGGCCCATAGTACACCAGTAATGGCCCATAGTACACCAGTGATGGCCCATAGTACATCAGTGATGATCTATAGTACATCAGTGATTATCCTCAGTACATCAGTGATGATCCTCAGTACATCAGTGATGATCCACAGTACATCAGTGATGAACCACAGTACATCAGTGATGATCCATAGTACACCAGTGATGATCCATAGTACACCAGTGATGATCCATAGTACATCAGTGATGATCCATAGTACATCAGTGATGATCCATAGTACATCAGTGATGATCCACAGTACATCAGTGATGGCCCATAGTACATCAGTGATGATCTATAGTACATCAGTGATGATCCTCAGTACATCAGTGATGATCCACAGTACATCAGTGATGATCCACAGTACATCAGGGATGGTCCACAGTACATCAGTGATGATCCATAGTACATCAGTGATGGCCCATAGTACATCAGTGATGGCCCATAGTACATCAGTGATGGCCCATAGTACATCAGTGATGATCCATAGTACACCAGTGATGATCCATAGTACACCAGGGACGATCCATAGTACACCAGGGATGATCCACAGTACATCAGTGATGATCCACAGTACATCAGTGATGATCCATAGTACACCAGTGATGATCCACAGTACATCAGTGATGATCCATAGTACACCAGTGATGGCCCTTAGTACATCAGTGATGATCCATAGTACATCAGTGATGATCCATAGTACATCAGTGATGATCCATAGTACACCAGTGATGATCCATAGTACACCAGTGATGATCCACAGTACATCAGTGATGATCCACAGTACATCAGGGATGGTCCACAGTATATCAGTGATGATCCATAGTATATCAGTGATGGCCCATAGTACATCAGTGATGATCCATAGTACACCAGTGATGATCCATAGTACACCAGGGATGATCCACAGTACATCAGTGATGGTCCACAGTACATCAGTGATGATCCATAGTACACCAGTGATGATCCATAGAACATCAGTGATGATCCACAGTACATCAGTGATGGTCCACAGTACATCAGTGATGATCCATAGTACACCAGTGATGGCCCATAGTACATCAGTGATGATCTATAGTACATCAGTGATGATCCTCAGTACATCCGGGATGGTCCATAGTACATCAGGGATGGTCCATAGTACATCAGGGATGGTCCATAGTACATCAGTGATGATCCATAGTACACCCGTGATGGCCCATAGTACATCAGTGATGATCCACAGTACATCAGTGATGATCCTCAGTACATCAGTGATGATCCACGGTACATCAGTGATAATCTACAGTACATCAGTGATGATCCACAGTACATCAGGGATGGTCCACAGTACATCAGTGATGATCCATAGTACACCAGTGATGATCCATAGTACATCAGTGATGGCTCATAGTACATCAGTGATGATCCATAGTACATCAGTGATGATCCATAGTACATCAGTGATGATCCATAGTACATTAGTGATGATCCATAGTACATCAGTGATGGCTCATAGAACATCAGTGATGATCCATAGTACATCAGTGATGATCCTCAGTACATCAGTGATGATCCACAGTACATCAGTGATGATCCACAGTACATCCGTGATGATCCTCAGTACATCAGGGATGGTCCACAGTACATCAGAGATGATCCATAGTACACCAGTTATGATCCACAGTACATCAGGGATGGTCCACAGTACATCAGTGATGATCCATAGTACACCAGTGATGGCCCTTAGTACATCAGTGATGATCCATAGTACACCAGGGATGATCCACAGTACATCAGTGATGGTCCACAATACATCAGTGATGATCCATAGTACACCAGTGATGATCCATAGAACATCAGTGATGATCCACAGTACATCAGTGATGGTCCACAGTACATCAGTGATGATCCATAGTACATCAGTGATGATCCACAGTACATCAGTAATGATCCACAGTAAATCAGTGATGATCCACAGTACATCAGTGATGATCCACAGTACATCAGTGATGGTCCACAGTACATCAGTGATGATCCATAGTACATCAGTGATGATCCATAGTACATCAGTGATGGTCCACAGTACATCAGTGATGATCCACAGTACATCAGTGATGATCCATAGTACACCAGTGATGATCCACAGTACATCAGTGATGATCAATAGTACATCAGTGATGATCCATAGTACATCAGTGATGATCCATAGTACATCAGTGATGATCCATAGTACATCAGTGATGATCCATAGTACATCAGTGATGATCCACAGTACATCAGTGATGGCCCATAGTACATCAGTGATGATCTGTAGTACATTAGTGATGATCCTCAGTACATCAGTGATGATCCACAGTACATCAGTGATGATCCACAGTACATCAGTGATGATCCACAGTACATCAGGGATGGTCCACAGTACATCAGTGATGATCCATAGTACATCAGTGATGATCCATAGTACATCAGTGATGGCCCATAGTACATCAGTAATGGCCCATAGTACATCAGTGATGGCCCATATTACACCAGTGATGGCCCATAGTACATCAGTGATGAACTATAGTACACCAATGATGATCCACAGTACATCAGTGATGATCCACAGTACATCAGTGATGATCCACAGTACATCAGTGATGATCCTCAGTACATCAGTGATGATCCTCAGTACATCAGTGATGATCATCAGTACATCAGTGATGATCCACAGTACATCAGTGATGATCCACAGTACATCAGTGATGATCCTCAGTACATCAGGGATGGTCCATAGTACATCAGGGATGGTCCATAGTACATCAGGGATGGTCCATAGTACACCAGTGATGATCCATAGTACACCCGTGATGGCCCATAGTACATCAGTGATGATCCTCAGTACATCAGTGATGATCCACGGTACATCAGTGATGATCCACAGTACATCAGTGATGACCCACAGTACATCAGGGATGGTCCACAGTACATCAGTGATGATCCATAGTACACCAGTGATGATCCATAGTACATCAGTGATGGCTCATAGTACATCAGTGATGATCCATAGTACATCAGTGATGATCCATAGTACATCAGTGATGATCCATAGTACATCAGTGATGGCTCATAGAACATCAGTGATGATCCATAGTACATCAGTGATGATCCTCAGTACATCAGTGATGATCCACAGTACATCAGTGATGATCCACAGTACATCAGTGATGATCCACAGTACATCAGGGATGGTCCACAGTATATCAGTGATGATCCATAGTACATCAGTGATGGCCCATAGTACATCAGTGATGATCCATAGTACACCAGTGATGATCCATAGTACACCAGTGATGATCCATAGTACACCAGGGATGATCCACAGTACATCAGTGATGGTCCACAGTACATCAGTGATGATCCATAGTACATCAGTGATGATCCACAGTACATCAGTGATGGCCCATAGTACATCAGTGATGGTCCACAGTACATCAGTGATGGTCCACAGTACACCAGGGATGATCCATAGTACACCAGTGATGATCCATAGTACACCAGTGATGGCCCATAGTACACCAGTGATGGCCCATAGTACATCAGTGATGATCTATAGTACAGCAGTGATGATCCTCAGTACATCAGTGATGATCCACAGTACATCAGTGATGATCCACAGTACATCAGGGATGGTCCACAGTACATCAGTGATGATCCATAGTACACCAGTGATGATCCATAGTACACCAGTGATGATCCATAGTACATCAGTGATGATCCATAGTACATCAGTGATGATCCATAGTACATCAGTGATGATCCACAGTACATCAGTGATGGCCCATAGTACATCAGTGATGATCTGTAGTACATCAGTGATGATCCTCAGTACATCAGTGATGATCTACAGTACATCAGTGATGATCCACAGTACACCAGGGATGGTCCACAGTACATCAGTGATGATCCACAGTACATCAGTGATGATCCACAGTACATCAGGGATGGTCCACAGTACATCAGTGATGATCCATAGTACACCAGTGATGATCCATAGTACATCAGTGATGATCCATAGTACACCAGTGATGATCCATAGTACACCAGTGATGATCCATAGTACATCAGTGATGATCCATAGTACATCAGTGATGATCCATAGTACATCAGTGATGATCCACAGTACATCAGTAATGGCCCATAGTACATCAGTGATGATCTATAGTACACCAATGATGATCCACAGTACATCAGTGATGATCCACAGTACATCAGTGATGGTCCATAGTACACCAGGGATGATCCATAGTACACCAGTGATGATCCACAGTACACAAGTGATGGCCCATAGTACACCAGTGATGGCCCATAGTACACCAGTGATGGCCCATAGTACACCAGTGATGGCCCATAGTACATCAGTGATGATCTATAGTACATCAGTGATTATCCTCAGTACATCAGTGATGATCCTCAGTACATCAGTGATGATCCACAGTACATCAGTGATGAACCACAGTACATCAGTGATGATCCATAGTACACCAGGGACGATCCATAGTACACCAGGGATGATCCACAGTACATCAGTGATGATCCACAGTACATCAGTGATGATCCATAGTACACCAGTGATGATCCACAGTACATCAGTGATGATCCATAGTACACCAGTGATGGCCCTTAGTACATCAGTGATGATCCATAGTACATCAGTGATGATCCATAGTACATCAGTGATGATCCATAGTACACCAGTGATGATCCATAGTACACCAGTGATGATCCACAGTACATCAGTGATGATCCACAGTACATCAGGGATGGTCCACAGTATATCAGTGATGATCCATAGTATATCAGTGATGGCCCATAGTACATCAGTGATGATCCAGAGTACACCAGTGATGATCCATAGTACACCAGGGATGATCCACAGTACATCAGTGATGGTCCACAGTACATCAGTGATGATCCATAGTACACCAGTGATGATCCATAGAACATCAGTGATGATCCACAGTACATCAGTGATGGTCCACAGTACATCAGTGATGATCCATAGTACACCAGTGATGGCCCATAGTACATCAGTGATGATCTATAGTACATCAGTGATGATCCTCAGTACATCCGGGATGGTCCATAGTACATCAGGGATGGTCCATAGTACATCAGGGATGGTCCATAGTACATCAGTGATGATCCATAGTACACCCGTGATGGCCCATAGTACATCAGTGATGATCCACAGTACATCAGTGATGATCCTCAGTACATCAGTGATGATCCACGGTACATCAGTGATAATCTACAGTACATCAGTGATGATCCACAGTACATCAGGGATGGTCCACAGTACATCAGTGATGATCCATAGTACACCAGTGATGATCCATAGTACATCAGTGATGGCTCATAGTACATCAGTGATGATCCATAGTACATCAGTGATGATCCATAGTACATCAGTGATGATCCATAGTACATTAGTGATGATCCATAGTACATCAGTGATGATCCACAGTACATCAGTAATGATCCACAGTAAATCAGTGATGATCCACAGTACATCAGTGATGATCCACAGTACATCAGTGATGGTCCACAGTACATCAGTGATGATCCATAGTACATCAGTGATGATCCATAGTACATCAGTGATGGTCCACAGTACATCAGTGATGATCCACAGTACATCAGTGATGATCCATAGTACACCAGTGATGATCCACAGTACATCAGTGATGATCAATAGTACATCAGTGATGATCCATAGTACATCAGTGATGATCCATAGTACATCAGTGATGATCCATAGTACATCAGTGATGATCCATAGTACATCAGTGATGATCCACAGTACATCAGTGATGGCCCATAGTACATCAGTGATGATCTGTAGTACATTAGTGATGATCCTCAGTACATCAGTGATGATCCACAGTACATCAGTGATGATCCACAGTACATCAGTGATGATCCACAGTACATCAGGGATGGTCCACAGTACATCAGTGATGATCCATAGTACATCAGTGATGATCCATAGTACATCAGTGATGGCCCATAGTACATCAGTAATGGCCCATAGTACATCAGTGATGGCCCATATTACACCAGTGATGGCCCATAGTACATCAGTGATGAACTATAGTACACCAATGATGATCCACAGTACATCAGTGATGATCCACAGTACATCAGTGATGATCCACAGTACATCAGTGATGATCCTCAGTACATCAGTGATGATCCTCAGTACATCAGTGATGATCATCAGTACATCAGTGATGATCCACAGTACATCAGTGATGATCCACAGTACATCAGTGATGATCCTCAGTACATCAGGGATGGTCCATAGTACATCAGGGATGGTCCATAGTACATCAGGGATGGTCCATAGTACACCAGTGATGATCCATAGTACACCAGTGATGATCCATAGTACACCCGTGATGGCCCATAGTACATCAGTGATGATCCTCAGTACATCAGTGATGATCCACGGTACATCAGTGATGATCCACAGTACATCAGTAATGACCCACAGTACATCAGGGATGGTCCACAGTACATCAGTGATGATCCATAGTACACCAGTGATGATCCATAGTACATCAGTGATGGCTCATAGTACATCAGTGATGATCCATAGTACATCAGTGATGATCCATAGTACATCAGTGATGATCCATAGTACATCAGTGATGGCTCATAGAACATCAGTGATGATCCATAGTACATCAGTGATGATCCTCAGTACATCAGTGATGATCCACAGTACATCAGTGATGATCCACAGTACATCAGTGATGATCCACAGTACATCAGGGATGGTCCACAGTATATCAGTGATGATCCATAGTACATCAGTGATGGCCCATAGTACATCAGTGATGATCCATAGTACACCAGTGATGATCCATAGTACACCAGTGATGATCCATAGTACACCAGGGATGATCCACAGTACATCAGTGATGGTCCACAGTACATCAGTGATGATCCATAGTACATCAGTGATGATCCACAGTACATCAGTGATGGCCCATAGTACATCAGTGATGGTCCACAGTACATCAGTGATGGTCCACAGTACACCAGGGATGATCCATAGTACACCAGTGATGATCCATAGTACACCAGTGATGGCCCATAGTACACCAGTGATGGCCCATAGTACATCAGTGATGATCTATAGTACAGCAGTGATGATCCTCAGTACATCAGTGATGATCCACAGTACATCAGTGATGATCCACAGTACATCAGGGATGGTTCACAGTACATCAGTGATGATCCATAGTACACCAGTGATGATCCATAGTACACCAGTGATGATCCATAGTACATCAGTGATGATCCATTGTACATCAGTGATGATCCATAGTACATCAGTGATGATCCATAGTACATCAGTGATGATCCACAGTACATCAGTGATGGCCCATAGTACATCAGTGATGATCTGTAGTACATCAGTGATGATCCTCAGTACATCAGTGATGATCTACAGTACATCAGTGATGATCCACAGTACATCAGTGATGATCCACAGTACATCAGGGATGGTCCACAGTACATCAGTGATGATCCATAGTACACCAGTGATGATCCATAGTACATCAGTGATGATCCATAGTACACCAGTGATGATCCATAGTACACCAGTGATGATCCATAGTACATCAGTGATGATCCATAGTACATCAGTGATGATCCATAGTACATCAGTGATGATCCACAGTACATCAGTAATGGCCCATAGTACATCAGTGATGATCTATAGTACACCAATGATGATCCACAGTACATCAGTGATGATCCACAGTACATCAGTGATGGTCCATAGTACACCAGGGATGATCCATAGTACACCAGTGATGATCCACAGTACACAAGTGATGGCCCATAGTACACCAGTGATGGCCCATAGTACACCAGTGATGGCCCATAGTACACCAGTGATGGCCCATAGTACATCAGTGATGATCTATAGTACATCAGTGATTATCCTCAGTACATCAGTGATGATCCTCAGTACATCAGTGATGATCCACAGTACATCAGTGATGAACCACAGTACATCAGTGATGATCCATAGTACACCAGTGATGATCCATAGTACACCAGTGATGATCCATAGTACATCAGTGATGATCCATAGTACATCAGTGATGATCCATAGTACATCAGTGATGATCCACAGTACATCAGTGATGGCCCATAGTACATCAGTGATGATCTATAGTACATCAGTGATGATCCTCAGTACATCAGTGATGATCCACAGTACATCAGTGATGATCCACAGTACATCAGGGATGGTCCACAGTACATCAGTGATGATCCATAGTACATCAGTGATGGCCCATAGTACATCAGTGATGGCCCATAGTACATCAGTGATGGCCCATAGTACATCAGTGATGATCCATAGTACACCAGTGATGATCCATAGTACACCAGGGACGATCCATAGTACACCAGGGATGATCCACAGTACATCAGTGATGATCCACAGTACATCAGTGATGATCCATAGTACACCAGTGATGATCCACAGTACATCAGTGATGATCCATAGTACACCAGTGATGGCCCTTAGTACATCAGTGATGATCCATAGTACATCAGTGATGATCCATAGTACACCAGTGATGATCCATAGTACACCAGTGATGATCCACAGTACATCAGTGATGATCCACAGTACATCAGGGATGGTCCACAGTATATCAGTGATGATCCATAGTATATCAGTGATGGCCCATAGTACATCAGTGATGATCCATAGTACACCAGTGATGATCCATAGTACACCAGGGATGATCCACAGTACATCAGTGATGGTCCACAGTACATCAGTGATGATCCATAGTACACCAGTGATGATCCATAGAACATCAGTGATGATCCACAGTACATCAGTGATGGTCCACAGTACATCAGTGATGATCCATAGTACACCAGTGATGGCCCATAGTACATCAGTGATGATCTATAGTACATCAGTGATGATCCTCAGTACATCCGGGATGGTCCATAGTACATCAGGGATGGTCCATAGTACATCAGGGATGGTCCATAGTACATCAGTGATGATCCATAGTACACCCGTGATGGCCCATAGTACATCAGTGATGATCCACAGTACATCAGTGATGATCCTCAGTACATCAGTGATGATCCACGGTACATCAGTGATAATCTACAGTACATCAGTGATGATCCACAGTACATCAGGGATGGTCCACAGTACATCAGTGATGATTCATAGTACACCAGTGATGATCCATAGTACATCAGTGATGGCTCATAGTACATCAGTGATGATCCATAGTACATCAGTGATGATCCATAGTACATCAGTGATGATCCATAGTACATTAGTGATGATCCATAGTACATCAGTGATGGCTCATAGAACATCAGTGCTGATCCATAGTACATCAGTGATGATCCTCAGTACATCGGTGATGATCCACAGTACATCAGTGATGATCCACAGTACATCCGTGATGATCCTCAGTACATCAGGGATGGTCCACAGTACATCAGAGATGATCCATAGTACACCAGTAATGATCCACAGTACATCAGGGATGGTCCACAGTACATCAGTGATGATCCATAGTACACCAGTGATGGCCCTTAGTACATCAGTGATGATCCATAGTACACCAGGGATGATCCACAGTACATCAGTGATGGTCCACAATACATCAGTGATGATCCATAGTACACCAGTGATGATCCATAGAACATCAGTGATGATCCACAGTACATCAGTGATGGTCCACAGTACATCAGTGATGGTCCACAGTACATCAGTGATGATCCATAGTACATCAGTGATGATCCACAGTACATCAGTAATGATCCACAGTACATCAGTGATGATCCACAGTACATCAGTGATGGTCCACAGTACATCAGTGATGATCCATAGTACATGAGTGATGATCCATAGTACATCAGTGATGGTCCACAGTACATCAGTGATGATCCACAGTACATCAGTGATGATCCATAGTACACCAGTGATGATCCACAGTACATCAGTGATGATCAATAGTATATCAGTGATGATCCATAGTACATCAGTGATGATCCATAGTACATCAGTGATGATCCATAGTACATCAGTGATGATCCACAGTACATCAGTGATGGCCCATAGTACATCAGTGATGATCTGTAGTACATTAGTGATGATCCTCAGTACATCAGTGATGATCCACAGTACATCAGCGATGATCCACAGTACATCAGGGATGGTCCACAGTACATCAGTGATGATCCATAGTACATCAGTGATGATCCATAGTACATCAGTGATGGCCCATAGTACATCAGTAATGGCCCATAGTACATCAGTGATGGCCCATAGTACACCAGTGATGGCCCATAGTACATCAGTGATGAACTATAGTACACCAATGATGATCCACAGTACATCAGTGATGATCCACAGTACATCAGTGATGATCCACAGTATATCAGTGATGATCCTCAGTACATCAGTGATGATCCTCAGTACATCAGTGATGATCCACAGTACATCAGTGATGATCCACAGTACATCAGTGATGATCCTCAGTACATCAGGGATGGTCCATAGTACATCAGGGATGGTCCATAGTACACCAGTGATGATCCATAGTACACCCGTGATGGCCCATAGTACATCAGTGATGCTCCTCAGTACATCAGTGATGATCCACGGTACATCAGTGATGATCCACAGTACATCAGTGATGACCCACAGTACATCAGGGATGGTCCACAGTACATCAGTGATGATCCATAGTACACCAGTGATGATCCATAGTACATCAGTGATGGCTCAGAGCACATCAGTGATGATCCACAGTACATCAGTGATGATCCATAGTACACCAGTGATGATCTATAGAACATCAGTGATGATCCACAGTACATCAGGGATGGTCCACAGTACATCAGGGATGGTCCACAGTATATCAGTGATTATCCTCAGTACATCAGTGATGATCCTCAGTACATCAGTGATGATCCACAGTACATCAGTGATGAACCACAGTACATCAGTGATGATCCATAGTACACCAGTGATGATCCATAGTACACCAGTGATGATCCATAGTACATCAGTGATGATCCATAGTACATCAGTGATGATCCATAGTACATCAGTGATGATCCACAGTACATCAGTGATGGCCCATAGTACATCAGTGATGATCTATAGTACATCAGTGATGATCCTCAGTACATCAGTGATGATCCACAGTACATCAGTGATGATCCACAGTACATCAGGGATGGTCCACAGTACATCAGTGATGATCCATAGTACATCAGTGATGGCCCATAGTACATCAGTGATGGCCCATAGTACATCAGTGATGGCCCATAGTACATCAGTGATGATCCATAGTACACCAGTGATGATCCATAGTACACCAGGGACGATCCATAGTACACCAGGGATGATCCACAGTACATCAGTGATGATCCACAGTACATCAGTGATGATCCATAGTACACCAGTGATGATCCACAGTACATCAGTGATGATCCATAGTACACCAGTGATGGCCCTTAGTACATCAGTGATGATCCATAGTACATCAGTGATGATCCATAGTACATCAGTGATGATCCATAGTACACCAGTGATGATCCATAGTACACCAGTGATGATCCACAGTACATCAGTGATGATCCACAGTACATCAGGGATGGTCCACAGTATATCAGTGATTATCCATAGTATATCAGTGATGGCCCATAGTACATCAGTGATGATCCATAGTACACCAGTGATGATCCATAGTACACCAGGGATGATCCACAGTACATCAGTGATGGTCCACAGTACATCAGTGATGATCCATAGTACACCAGTGATGATCCATAGAACATCAGTGATGATCCACAGTACATCAGTGATGGTCCACAGTCCATCAGTGATGATCCATAGTACACCAGTGATGGCCCATAGTACATCAGTGATGATCTATAGTACATCAGTGATGATCCTCAGTACATCCGGGATGGTCCATAGTACATCAGGGATGGTCCATAGTACATCAGGGATGGTCCATAGTACATCAGTGATGATCCATAGTACACCCGTGATGGCCCATAGTACATCAGTGATGATCCACAGTACATCAGTGATGATCCTCAGTACATCAGTGATGATCCACGGTACATCAGTGATAATCTACAGTACATCAGTGATGATCCAAAGTACATCAGGGATGGTCCACAGTACATCAGTGATGATTCATAGTACACCAGTGATGATCCATAGTACATCAGTGATGGCTCATAGTACATCAGTGATGATCCATAGTACATCAGTGATGATCCATAGTACATCAGTGATGATCCATAGTACATTAGTGATGATCCATAGTACATCAGTGATGGCTCATAGAACATCAGTGATGATCCATAGTACATCAGTGATGATCCTCAGTACATCAGTGATGATCCACAGTACATCAGTGATGATCCACAGTACATCCGTGATGATCCTCAGTACATCAGGGATGGTCCACAGTACATCAGAGATGATCCATAGTACACCAGTTATGATCCACAGTACATCAGGGATGGTCCACAGTACATCAGTGATGATCCATAGTACACCAGTGATGGCCCTTAGTACATCAGTGATGATCCATAGTACACCAGGGATGATCCACAGTACATCAGTGATGGTCCACAATACATCAGTGATGATCCATAGTACACCAGTGATGATCCATAGAACATCAGTGATGATCCACAGTACATCAGTGATGGTCCACAGTACATCAGTGATGATCCATAGTACATCAGTGATGATCCACAGTACATCAGTAATGATCCACAGTAAATCAGTGATGATCCACAGTACATCAGTGATGATCCACAGTACATCAGTGATGGTCCACAGTACATCAGTGATGATCCATAGTACATGAGTGATGATCCATAGTACATCAGTGATGGTCCACAGTACATCAGTGATGATCCACAGTACATCAGTGATGATCCATAGTACACCAGTGATGATCCACAGTACATCAGTGATGATCAATAGTACATCAGTGATGATCCATAGTACATCAGTGATGATCCATAGTACATCAGTGATGATCCATAGTACATCAGTGATGATCCATAGTACATCAGTGATGATCCACAGTACATCAGTGATGGCCCATAGTACATCAGTGATGATCTGTAGTACATTAGTGATGATCCTCAGTACATCAGTGATGATCCACAGTACATCAGTGATGATCCACAGTACATCAGGGATGGTCCACAGTACATCAGTGATGATCCATAGTACATCAGTGATGATCCATAGTACATCAGTGATGGCCCATAGTACATCAGTAATGGCCCATAGTACATCAGTGATGGCCCATAGTACACCAGTGATGGCCCATAGTACATCAGTGATGAACTATAGTACACCAATGATGATCCACAGTACATCAGTGATGATCCACAGTACATCAGTGATGATCCACAGTATATCAGTGATGATCCTCAGTACATCAGTGATGATCCTCAGTACATCAGTGATGATCCACAGTACATCAGTGATGATCCACAGTACATCAGTGATGATCCTCAGTACATCAGGGATGGTCCATAGTACATCAGGGATGGTCCATAGTACACCAGTGATGATCCATAGTACACCCGTGATGGCCCATAGTACATCAGTGATGATCCTCAGTACACCAGTGATGATCCACGGTACATCAGTGATGATCCACAGTACATCAGTGATGACCCACAGTACATCAGGGATGGTCCACAGTACATCAGTGATGATCCATAGTACACCAGTGATGATCCATAGTACATCAGTGATGGCTCATAGCACATCAGTGATGATCCACAGTACATCAGTGATGATCCATAGTACACCAGTGATGATCTATAGAACATCAGTGATGATCCACAGTACATCAGGGATGGTCCACAGTACATCAGGGATGGTCCACAGTATATCAGTGATGAGCCATAGTACATCAGTGATGGCCCATAGTACATCAGTGATGATCCATAGTACACCAGTGATGATCCATAGTACACCAGTGATGATCCATAGTACACCAGGGATGATCCACAGTACATCAGTGATGGTCCACAGTACATCAGTGATGATCCATAGTACACCAGTGATGATCTATAGAACATCAGTGATGATCCACAGTACATCAGTGATGGTCCACAGTACATCAGTGATGATCCATAGTACATCAGTGATGATCCACAGTACATCAGTAATGATCCACAGTAAATCTGTGATGATCCACAGTACATCAGTGATGATCCACGGTACATCAGTGATGATCCACAGTACATCAGTGATGGTCCATAGTACACCAGGGATGATCCATAGTACACCAGTGATGATCCACAGTACACAAGTGATGGCCCATAGTACACCAGTGATGGCCCATAGTACACCAGTGATGGCCCATAGTACACCATTGATGGCCCATAGTACATCAGTGATGATCCATAGTACATCAGTGATGGCTCATAGAACATCAGTGATGATCCACAGTACATCAGTGATGATCCTCAGTACATCAGTGATGATCCACAGTACATCAGTGATGATCCACAGTACATCAGTGATGATCCACAGTACATCAGTGATGATCCACAGTACATCAGGGATGGTCCACAGTATATCAGTGATGATCCATAGTACATCAGTGATGGCCCATAGTACATCAGTGATGATCCATAGTACACCAGTGATGATCCATAGTACACCAGTGATGATCCATAGTACACCAGGGATGATCCACAGTACATCAGTGATGGTCCACAGTACATCAGTGATGATCCATAGTACACCAGTGATGATCTATAGAACATCAGTAATGATCCACAGTACATCAGTGATGGTCCACAGTACATCAGTGATGATCCATAGTACATCAGTGATGATCCATAGTACATCAGTAATGATCCACAGTAAATCAGTGATGATCCACAGTACATCAGTGATGATCCACGGTACATCAGTGATGATCCACAGTACATCAGTGATGATCCACAGTACATCAGGGATGGTCCACAGTACATCAGTGATGATCCATAGTACATCAGTGATGATCCATAGTACATCAGTGATGGCCCATAGTACATCAGTAATGGCCCATAGTACATCAGTGATGGCCCATAGTACACCAGTGATGGCCCATAGTACACCAGTGATGGCCCATAGTACATCAGTGATGAACTATAGTACACCAATGATGATCCACAGTACATCAGTGATGATCCACAGTACATCAGTGATGATCCACAGTATATCAGTGATGATCCTCAGTACATCAGTGATGATCCTCAGTACATCAGTGATGATCCTCAGTACATCAGTGATGATCCACAGTACATCAGTGATGATCCACAGTACATCAGTGATGATCCTCAGTACATCAGGGATGGTCCATAGTACATCAGGGATGGTCCATAGTACACCAGTGATGATCCATAGTACACCCGTGATGGCCCATAGTACATCAGTGATGACCCTCAGTACATCAGTGATGATCCACGGTACATCAGTGATGATCCACAGTACATCAGTGATGACCCACAGTACATCAGGGATGGTCCACAGTACATCAGTGATGATCCATAGTACACCAGTGATGATCCATAGTACATCAGTGATGGCTCATAGCACATCAGTGATGATCCACAGTACATCAGTGATGATCCATAGTACACCAGTGATGATCTATAGAACATCAGTGATGATCCACAGTACATCAGGGATGGTCCACAGTACATCAGGGATGGTCCACAGTATATCAGTGATGAGCCATAGTACATCAGTGATGGCCCATAGTACATCAGTGATGATCCATAGTACACCAGTGATGATCCATAGTACACCAGTGATGATCCATAGTACACCAGGGATGATCCACAGTACATCAGTGATGGTCCACAGTACATCAGTGATGATCCATAGTACACCAGTGATGATCTATAGAACATCAGTGATGATCCACAGTACATCAGTGATGGTCCACAGTACATCAGTGATGATCCATAGTACATCAGTGATGATCCACAGTACATCAGTAATGATCCACAGTAAATCAGTGATGATCCACAGTACATCAGTGATGATCCACGGTACATCAGTGATGATCCACAGTACATCAGTGATGGTCCATAGTACACCAGGGATGATCCATAGTACACCAGTGATGATCCACAGTACACAAGTGATGGCCCATAGTACACCAGTGATGGCCCATAGTACACCAGTGATGGCCCATAGTACACCATTGATGGCCCATAGTACATCAGTGATGATCCATAGTACATCAGTGATGGCTCATAGAACATCAGTGATGATCCACAGTACATCAGTGATGATCCTCAGTACATCAGTGATGATCCACAGTACATCAGTGATGATCCACAGTACATCAGTGATGATCCACAGTACATCAGTGATGATCCACAGTACATCAGGGATGGTCCACAGTATATCAGTGATGATCCATAGTACATCAGTGATGGCCCATAGTACATCAGTGATGATCCATAGTACACCAGTGATGATCCATAGTACACCAGTGATGATCCATAGTACACCAGGGATGATCCACAGTACATCAGTGATGGTCCACAGTACATCAGTGATGATCCATAGTACACCAGTGATGATCTATAGAACATCAGTAATGATCCACAGTACATCAGTGATGGTCCACAGTACATCAGTGATGATCCATAGTACATCAGTGATGATCCATAGTACATCAGTAATGATCCACAGTAAATCAGTGATGATCCACAGTACATCAGTGATGATCCACGGTACATCAGTGATGATCCACGGTACATTAGTGATGATCCACAGTACATCAGTGATGATCCACGGTACATCAGTGATGATCCACGGTACATTAGTGATGATCCGCAATACATCAGGGATGGTCCATAGTACATCAGTGATGATACACAGTACATCAGTGATGATCCACAGTACATCAGTGATGATCCATAGTACATCAGTGATGGCCCATAGTACATCAGTGATGATCTATAGTACACCAATGATGATCCACAGTACATCAGTGATGATCCACAGTACATCAGTGATGGTCCATAGTACATCAGTTATGATCCACAGTACATCAGTGATGGTTCACAGAACATCAGTGATGGTCCATAGTACACCAGGGATGATCCATAGTACACCAGTTATGATCCATAGTACACCAGTGATGGCCCATAGTACACCAGTGATGGCCCATAGTACATCAGTGATGATCCACAGTACATCAGTGATGATCTATAGTACATCAGTGATGATCTATAGTACATCAGTGATGATCCACAGTACATCAGTGATGATCCACAGTACACCAGTGATGGCCCATAGTACACCAGTGATTGCCCATAGTACATCAGTGATGATCCATAATACATCAGTGATGATCCTCAGTACATCAGTGATGATCCATAGTACATCGGTGATTATCCACAGTACATCAAGGATGGTCCACAGTACATCAGTGATGATCCATAGTACACCAGTGATGATCCACAGTATATCAGTGATGATCCATAGTACATCAGTGATGATCCATAGTACATCAGTGATGATCCATAGTACATCAGTGATGATCCACAGTACATCAGTGATGATCCTCAGTACATCAGGGATGGTCCACAGTATATCAGTGATGATCCATGGTACACCAGTGATGATCCATAGTACACCAGTGTTGATCCATAGTGCACCAGGGATGATCTATAGTACATCAGTGATGATCTATAGTACATCAGTGATGATCCACAGTACATCAGTGATGATCCACAGTACACCAGTGATGGCCCATAGTACACCAGTGATTGCCCATAGTACATCAGTGATGATCCATAATACATCAGTGATGATCCTCAGTACATCAGTGATGATCCATAGTACATTGGTGATTATCCACAGTACATTAGGGATGGTCCACAGTACATCAGTGATGATCCATAGTACACCAGTGATGATCCACAGTATATCAGTGATGATCCATAGTACATCAGTGATGATCCATAGTACATCAGTGATGATCCATAGTACATCAGTGATGATCCATAGTACATCAGTGATGATCCACAGTACATCAGTGATGATCCTCAGTACACCAGTGATGGCCCATAGTACACCAGTGATGATCCATAGTACACCAGTGATGATCCATAGTACACCAGTGTTGATCCATAGTACACCAGGGATGATCTATAGTACATCAGTGATGATCTATAGTACATCAGTGATGATCCACAGTACATCAGTGATGATCCACAGTACACCAGTGATGGCCCATAGTACACCAGTGATTGCCCATAGTACATCAGTGATGATCCATAATACATCAGTGATGATCCTCAGTACATCAGTGATGATCCATAGTACATCGGTGATTATCCACAGTACATCAGGGATGGTCCACAGTACATCAGTGATGATCCATAGTACACCAGTGATGATCCACAGTATATCAGTGATGATCCATAGTACATCAGTGATGATCAATAGTACATCGGTGATGATCCATAATACATCAGTGATGATCCATAGTACATCAGTGATGATCCATAGTACATCAGTGATGATCCACAGTACATTAGTGATGATCCACAGTACATCAGGGATGGTCCACAGTATATCAGTGATGATCCATGGTACACCAGTGATAACCCATAGTACACCAGTGATGATCCATAGTACAATAGTGATGATCCATAGTACACCAGTGATGATCCATAGTACACCAGGGATGATCCACAGTACATCAGTGATGATCCAGAGTACATCAGTGATGATCCATAGTACACCAGTGATGATCCATAGTACATCAGTGATGGTCCATAGTACATCAGTGATGGTCCACAGTACATCAGTGATGGTCCACAGTACATCAGTGATGGTCCACAGTACACCAGGGATGATCCATAGTACACCAGTGATGATCCATAGTACACCAGTGATGGCCCATAGTACATCAGTGATGATCTATAGTACATCAGTGATGATCCACACTACATCAGTGATGATCCACAGTACATCAGTGATGATCCACAGTACATCAGGGATGATCCATAGTACACCAGTGATGATCCATAGTACACCAGTGATGATCCATAGTACACCAGTGATGGCCCATAGTACATCAGTGATGAACTATAGTACATCAGTGATGATCCACAGTACATCAGTGATGATCCACAGTACATCAGTGATGATCCATAGTACATCAGTGATGATCCACAGTACATCAGTGATGGCCCATAGTACATCAGTGATGATCTGTAGTACATCAGTGATGATCCTCAGTACATCAGTGATGATCTACAGTACATCAGTGATGATCCACAGTACACCAGGGATGGTCCACAGTACATCAGTGATGATCCACAGTATATCAGTGATGATCCACAGTACATCAGGGATGGTCCACAGTACATCAGTGATGATCCATAGTACACCAGTGATGATCCATAGTACACCAGTGATGATCCATAGTACATCAGTGATGATCCATAGTACACCAGTGATGATCCATAGTACATCAGTGATGATCCATAGTACATCAGTGATGATCCATAGTACATCAGTGATGATCCACAGTACATCAGTGATGGCCCATAGTACATCAGTGATGATCTATAGTACACCAATGATGATCCACAGTACATCAGTGATGATCCACAGTACATCAGTGATGGTCCATAGTACACCAGGGATGATCCATAGTACACCAGTGATGATCCACAGTACACAAGTGATGGCCCATAGTACACCAGTGATGGCCCATAGTACACCAGTGATGGCCCATAGTACACCAGTGATGGCCCATAGTACATCAGTGATGATCTATAGTACATCAGTGATGATCCTCAGTACATCAGTGATGATCCTCAGTACATCAGTGATGATCCACAGTACATCAGTGATGATCCACAGTACATCAGTGATGATCCATAGTACACCAGTGATGATCCATAGTACGCCAGTGATGATCCATAGTACATCAGTGATGATCCATAGTACATCAGTGATGATCCACAGTACATCAGTGATGGCCCATAGTACATCAGTGATGATCTATAGTACATCAGTGATGATCCTCAGTACATCAGTGATGATCCACAGTACATCAGTGATGATCCACAGTACATCAGGGATGGTCCACAGTACATCAGTAATGATCCATAGTACATCAGTGATGGCCCATAGTACATCAGTGATGTCCCATAGTACATCAGTGATGGCCCATAGTACATCAGTGATGATCCATAGTACACCAGTGATGATCCATAGTACACCAGGGACGATCCATAGTACACCAGGGATGATCCACAGTACATCAGTGATGATCCACAGTACATCAGTGATGATCCATAGTACACCAGTGATGATCCACAGTACATCAGTGATGATCCATAGTACACCAGTGATGGCCCTTAGTACATCAGTGATGATCCATAGTACATCATTGATGATCCATAGTACATCAGTGATGATCCATAGTACATCAGTGATGATCCATAGTACATCAGTGATGATCCATAGTACACCAGTGATGATCCACAGTACATCAGTGATGATCCACAGTACATCAGGGATGGTCCACAGTATATCATTGATGATCCATAGTATATCAGTGATGGCCCATAGTACATCAGTGATGATCCATAGTACACCAGTGATGATCCATAGTACACCAGGGATGATCCACAGTACATCAGTGATGGTCCACAGTACATCAGTGATGATCCATAGTACACCAGTGATGATCCATAGAACATCAGTGATGATCCACAGTACATCAGTGATGGTCCACAGTACATCAGTGATGATCCATAGTACACCAGTGATGGCCCATAGTACATCAGTGATGATCTATAGTACATCAGTGATGATCCTCAGTACATCCGGGATGGTCCATAGTACATCAGGGATGGTCCATAGTACATCAGGGATGGTCCATAGTACATCAGTGATGATCCATAGTACACCCGTGATGGCCCATAGTACATCAGTGATGATCCTTAGTACATCAGTGAGGATCCACGGTACATCAGTGATAATCTACAGTACATCAGTGATGATCCACAGTACATCAGGGATGGTCCACAGTACATCAGTGATGATCCATAGTACACCAGTGATGATCCATAGTACATCAGTGATGGCTCATAGTACATCAGTGATGATCCATAGTACATCAGTGATGATCCATAGTACATCAGTGATGATCCATAGTACATTAGTGATGATCCATAGTACATCAGTGATGGCTCATAGAACATCAGTGGTGATCCATAGTACATCAGTGATTATCCTCAGTACATCAGTGATGATCCACAGTACATCAGTGATGATCCACAGTACATCCGTGATGATCCTCAGTACATCAGGGATGGTCCACAGTACATCAGTGATGATCCATAGTACACCAGTGATGGCCCTTAGTACATCAGTGATGATCCATAGTACACCATAGATGATCCACAGTTTATCAGTGATGGTCCACAATACATCAGTGATGATCCATAGTTCACCAGTGATGATCCATAGAACATCAGTGATGATCCACAGTACATCAGTGATGGTCCACAGTACATCAGTGATGATCCATAGTACATCAGTGATGATCCACAGTACATCAGTAATGATCCACAGTAAATCAGTGATGATCCACAGTACATCAGTGATGATCCACAGTACATCAGTGATGGTCCACAGTACATCAGTGATGATCCATAGTACATCAGTGATGATCCATAGTACATCAGTGATGGTCCACAGTACATCAGTGATGATCCATAGTACATCAGTGATGATCCACAGTACATCAGTAATGATCCACAGTAAATCAGTGATGATCCACAGTACATCAGTGATGATCCACAGTACATCAGTGATGGTCCACAGTACATCAGTGATGATCGATAGTACATCAGTGATGATCCATAGTACATCAGTGATGATCCACAGTACATCAGTAATGATCCAAAGTTTATCAGTGATGGTCCACAAAACATCAGTGATGATCCACAGTACATCAGTGATGGTCCACAGTACATCAGTGATGATCCATAGTACATCAGTGATGATCCACAGTACATCAGTAATGATCCACAGTAAATCAGTGATGATCCATAGTACATCAGTGATGATCCACAGTACATCAGTAATGATCCACAGTAAATCAGTGATGATCCACAGTACATCAGTGATGATCCACAGTACATCAGTGATGGTCCACAGTACATCAGTGATGATCCATAGTACATCAGTGATGATCCATAGTACATCAGTGATGATCCACAGTACATCAGTAATGATCCACAGTTTATCAGTGATGGTCCACAAAACATCAGTGATGATCCACAGTACATCAGTGATGGTCCACAGTACATCAGTGATGATCCATAGTACATCAGTGATGATCCACAGTACATCAGTAATGATCCACAGTAAATCAGTGATGATCCACAGTACATCAGTGATGATCCACAGTACATCAGTGATGGTCCACAGTACATCAGTGATGATCCATAGTACATCAGTGATGATCCATAGTACATCAGTGATGGTCCACAGTACATCAGTGATGATCCACAGTACATCAGTGATGATCCATAGTACACCAGTGATGATCCACAGTACATCAGTGATGATCAATAGTACATCAGTGATGATCCATAGTACATCAGTGATGATCCATAGTACATCAGTGATGATCCATAGTACATCAGTGATGATCCATAGTACATCAGTGATGATCCACAGTACATCAGTGATGGCCCATAGTACATCAGTGATGATCTGTAGTACATCAGTGATGATCCTCAGTACATCAGTGATGATCCACAGTACATCAGTGATGATCCACAGTACATCAGGGATGGTCCACAGTACATCAGTGATGATCCATAGTACATCAGTGATGATCCATAGTACATCAGTGATGGCCCATAGTACATCAGTAATGGCCCATAGTACATCAGTGATGGCCCATAGTACACCAGTGATGGCCCATAGTACACCAGTGATGGCCCATAGTACATCAGTGATGAACTATAGTACACCAATGATGATCCACAGTACATCAGTGATGATCCACAGTACATCAGTGATGATCCACAGTACATCAGTGATGATCCTCAGTACATCAGTGATGATCCTCAGTACATCAGTGATGATCCACAGTACATCAGTGATGATCCTCAGTACATCAGGGATGGTCCATAGTACATCAGGGATGGTCCATAGTACATCAGGGATGGTCCATAGTACACCAGTGATGATCCATAGTACACCAGTGATGATCCATAGTACACCCGTGATGGCCCATAGTACATCAGTGATGATCCTCAGTACATCAGTGATGATCCACGGTACATCAGTGATGATCCACAGTACATCAGTGATGACCCACAGTACATCAGGGATGGTCCACAGTACATCAGTGATGATCCATAGTACACCAGTGATGATCCATAGTACATCAGTGATGGCTCATAGTACATCAGTGATGATCCATAGTACATCAGTGATGATCCATAGTACATCAGTGATGATCCATAGTACATCAGTGATGGCTCATAGAACATCAGTGATGATCCATAGTACATCAGTGATGATCCTCAGTACATCAGTGATGATCCACAGTACATCAGTGATGATCCACAGTACATCAGTAATGATCCACAGTACATCAGTGATGATCCACAGTACATCAGGGATGGTCCACAGTATATCAGTGATGATCCATAGTACATCAGTGATGGCCCATAGTACATCAGTGATGATCCATAGTACACCAGTGATGATCCATAGTACACCAGTGATGATCCATAGTACACCAGGGATGATCCACAGTACATCAGTGATGGTCCACAGTACATCAGTGATGATCCATAGTACACCAGTGATGATCTATAGAACATCAGTGATGATCCACAGTACATCAGTGATGGTCCACAGTACATCAGTGACGATCCATAGTACATCAGTGATGATCCACAGTACATCAGTAATGATCCACAGTAAATCAGTGATGATCCACAGTACATCAGTGATGATCCACGGTACATCAGTGATGATCCACAGTACATTAGTGATGATCCACAGTACATCAGTGATGATCCACGGTACATCAGTGATGATCCACGGTACATTAGTGATGATCCACAGTACATCAGTGATGGTCCATAGTACATCAGTTATGATCCACAGTACATCAGTGATGGTCCACAGAACATCAGTGATGGTCCATAGTACACCAGGGATGATCCATAGTACACCAGTTATGATCCATAGTACACCAGTGATGGCCCATAGTACACCAGTGATGGCCCATAGTACATCAGTGATGATCCACAGTACATCAGTGATGATCTATAGTACATCAGTGATGATCTATAGTACATCAGTGATGATCCACAGTACATCAGTGATGATCCACAGTACACCAGTGATGGCCCATAGTACACCAGTGATTGCCCATAGTACATCAGTGATGATCCATAATACATCAGTGATGATCCTCAGTACATCAGTGATGATCCATAGTACATCGGTGATTATCCACAGTACATCAGGGATGGTCCACAGTACATCAGTGATGATCCATAGTACACCAGTGATGATCCACAGTATATCAGTGATGATCCATAGTACATCAGTGATGATCAATAGTACATCAGTGATGATCCATAATACATCAGTGATGATCCATTGTACATCAGTGATGATCCATAGTACATCAGTGATGATCCACAGTACATCAGTGATGATCCTCAGTACATCAGGGATGGTCCACAGTATATCAGTGATGATCCATGGTACACCAGTGATGGCCCATAGTACATCAGTGATGATCCATAGTACACCAGTGATGATCCATAGTACACCAGTGTTGATCCATAGTACACCAGGGATGATCTATAGTACATCAGTGATGATCTATAGTACATCAGTGATGATCCACAGTATATCAGTGATGATCCACAGTACACCAGTGATGGCCCATAGTACACCAGTGATTGCCCATAGTACATCAGTGATGATCCATAATACATCAGTGATGATCCTCAGTACATCAGTGATGATCCATGGTACACCAGTGATAACCCATAGTACACCAGTGATGATCCATAGTACACCAGTGATGATCCATAGTACACCAGGGATGATCCACAGTACATCAGTGATGATCCAGAGTACATCAGTGATGATCCATAGTACACCAGTGATGATCCATAGTACATCAGTGATGGTCCATAGTACATCAGTGATGGTCCACAGTACATCAGTGATGGTCCACAGTACATCAGTGATGGTCCACAGTACATCAGTGATGGTCCACAGTACAGCAGGGATGATCCATAGTACACCAGTGATGATCCATAGTACACCAGTGATGGCCCATAGTACATCAGTGATGATCTATAGTACATCAGTGATGATCCACACTACATCAGTGATGATCCACAGTACATCAGTGATGATCCACAGTACATCAGGGATGATCCATAGTACATCAGTGATGATCCATAGTACACCAGTGATGATCCATAGTACATCAGTGATGATCCATAGTACACCAGGGATGATCCACAGTACATCAGTGATGATCCAGAGTACATCAGTGATGATCCATAGTACATCAGTGATGGTCCACAGTACATCAGTGATGGTCCACAGTACATCAGTGATGGTCCACAGTACATCAGTGATGGTCCACAGTACACCAGGGATGATCCATAGTACACCAGTGATGATCCATAGTACACCAGTGATGGCCCATAGTACATCAGTGATGATCTATAGTACATCAGTGATGATCCACACTACATCAGTGATGATCCACAGTACATCAGTGATGATCCACAGTACATCAGGGATGATCCATAGTACACCAGGGATGATCCATAGTACACCAGTGATGATCCATAGTACACCAGGGATGATCCACAGTACATCAGTGATGATCCAGAGTACATCAGTGATGATCCATAGTACACCAGTGATGATCCATAGTACATCAGTGATGGTCCATAGTCCATCAGTGATGGTCCACAGTACATCAGTGATGGTCCACAGTACATCAGTGATGATCCACAGTACATCAGTGATGATCTATAGTACATCAGTGATGATCTATAGTACATCAGTGATGATCCACAGTACATCAGTGATGATCCACAGTACACCAGTGATGGCCCATAGTACACCAGTGATTGCCCATAGTACATCAGTGATGATCCATAATACATCAGTGATGATCCTCAGTACATCAGTGATGATCCATAGTACATCGGTGATTAGCCACAGTACATCAGGGATGGTCCACAGTACATCAGTGATGATCCATAGTACACCAGTGATGATCCACAGTATATCAGTGATGATCCATAGTACATCAGTGATGATCAATAGTACATCAGTGATGATCCATAATACATCAGTGATGATCCATTGTACATCAGTGATGATCCATAGTACATCAGTGATGATCCTCAGTACATCAGGGATGGTCCACAGTATATCAGTGATGATCCATGGTACACCAGTGATGGCCAATAGTACATCAGTGATGATCCATAGTACACCAGTGATGATCCATAGTACACCAGTGTTGATCCATAGTACACCAGGGATGATCTATAGTACATCAGTGATGATCTATAGTACATCAGTGATGATCCACAGTACATCAGTGATGATCCACAGTACACCAGTGATGGCCCATAGTACACCAGTGATTGCCCATAGTACATCAGTGATGATCCATAATACATCAGTGATGATCCTCAGTACATCAGTGATGATCCATGGTACACCAGTGATAACCCATAGTACACCAGTGATGATCCATAGTACACCAGTGATGATCCATAGTACACCAGTGATGATCCATAGTACACCAGGGATGATCCACAGTACATCAGTGATGATCCAGAGTACATCAGTGATGATCCATAGTACACCAGTGATGATCCATAGTACATCAGTGATGGTCCATAGTACATCAGTGATGGTCCACAGTACATCAGTGATGGTCCACAGTACATCAGTGATGGTCCACAGTACATCAGTGATGGTCCACAGTACACCAGGGATGATCCATAGTACACCAGTGATGATCCATAGTACACCAGTGATGGCCCATAGTACATCAGTGATGATCTATAGTACATCAGTGATGATCCACACTACATCAGTGATGATCCACAGTACATCAGTGATGATCCACAGTACATCAGGGATGATCCATAGTACACCAGTGATGATCCATAGTACACCAGTGATGATCCATAGTACACCAGTGATGATCCATAGTACACCAGGGATGATCCACAGTACATCAGTGATGATCCAGAGTACATCAGTGATGATCCATAGTACACCAGTGATGATCCATAGTACATCAGTGATGGTCCATAGTACATCAGTGATGGTCCACAGTACATCAGTGATGGTCCACAGTACATCAGTGATGGTCCACAGTACATCAGTGATGGTCCACAGTACACCAGGGATGATCCATAGTACACCAGTGATGATCCATAGTACACCAGTGATGGCCCATAGTACATCAGTGATGATCTATAGTACATCAGTGATGATCCACACTACATCAGTGATGATCCACAGTACATCAGTGATGATCCACAGTACATCAGGGATGATCCATAGTACACCAGTGATGATCCATAGTACACCAGTGATGATCCATAGTACACCAGTGATGGCCCATAGTACATCAGTGATGAACTATAGTACATCAGTGATGATCCACAGTACATCAGTGATGATCCACAGTACATCAGGGATGGTCCATAGTACACCAGTGATGATCCATAGTACACCAGTGATGATCCATAGTACACCAGTGATGGTCTATAGTACATCAGTGATGATCTATAGTACATCAGTGATGATCCATAGTACATCAGTGATGATCTATAGTACATCAGTGATGATCCATAGAACATCAATGATGATCCACATAACATTAGTGATGGTCCACAGTACATCAGTGATGGTCCACAGTACATCAGTGATAATCCACAGTACATCAGTGATGATCCACAGTACATCAGGGATGGTCCATAGTACATCAGTGATGATCCATAGTACATCAGTGATGATTTATAGTACATCAGTGATGATCCACAGTACATCAGTGATGATCCATAGTACATCAGTGATGATCCTCAGTACATCAGTGATGATCCACAGTACATCAGTGATGATCCACAGAACATCAGTGATGATCCACAGTACATCAGTGATGATCCATAGTACATCAGTGATGATCCTCAGTACATCAGTGATGATCCATAGTACATCGGTGATTATCCACAGTACATCAGGGATGGTCCACAGTACATCAGTGATGATCCATAGTACACCAGGGATGATCCACAGTACATCAGTGATGATCCACAGTACATCAGTGATGATCCATAGTACACCAGTGATGGTCTATAGAACATCAGTGATGATCCACAGTACATCAGTGATGGTCCACAGTACATCAGTAATGATCCACAGTAAATCACTGATGATCCACAGTACATCAGTGATAATCCACGGTACATCAGTGATGATCCTCAGTACATCAGTGATGATCCACGGTACATTAGTGATGATCCACAGTACATCAGGGATGGTCCATAGTACATCAGTGATGATACACAGTACATCAGTGATGATCCACAGTACATCAGTGATGATCCACAGTACATCAGTGATGGCCCATAGTACATCAGTGATGATCTATAGTACACCAATGATGATCCACAGTACATCAGTGATGATCCACAGTACATCAGTGATGGTCCATAGTACATCAGTGATGATCCACAGTACATCAGTGATGGTCCACAGTACATCAGTGATGGTCCATAGTACACCAGGGATGATCCATAGTACACCAGTGATGATCCATAGTACACCAGTGATGGCCCATAGTACACCAGTGATGGCCCATAGTACATCAGTGATGATCGACAGTACATCAGTGATGATCTATAGTACATCAGTGATGATCCACAGTACATCAGTGATGATCCACAGTACACCAGTGATGGCCCATAGTACACCAGTGATGGCCCATAGTACATCAGTGATGATCCATAATACATCAGTGATGATCCTCAGTACATCAGTGATGATCCATAGTACATCGGTGATTATCCACAGTACATCAGGGATGGTCCACAGTACATCAGTGATGATCCATAGTACACCAGGGATGATCCACAGTACATCAGTGATGGTCCACAGTACATCAGTGATGATCCATAGTACACCAGTGATGATCTATAGAACATCAGTGATGATCCACAGTACATCAGTGATGGTCCACAGTACATCAGTGATGATCCATAGTACATCAGTGATGATCCACAGTACATCAGTAATGATCCACAGTAAATCACTGATGATCCACAGTACATCAGTGATAATCCACGGTACATCAGTGATGATCCTCAGTACATCAGTGATGATCCACGGTACATTAGTGATGATCCACAGTACATCAGGGATGGTCCATAGTATATCAGTGATGATACACAGTACATCAGTGATGATCCACAGTACATCAGTGATGATCCACAGTACATAAGTGATGGCCCATAGTACATCAGTGATGATCTATAGTACACCAATGATGATCCACAGTACATCAGTGATGATCCACAGTACATCAGTGATGGTCCATAGTACATCAGTGATGATCCACAGTACATCAGTGATGGTCCACAGTACATCAGTGATGGTCCATAGTACACCAGGGATGATCCATAGTACACCAGTGATGATCCATAGTACACCAGTGATGGCCCATAGTACACCAGTGATGGCCCATGGTACATCAGTGATGATCCACAGTACATCAGTGATGATCTATAGTACATCAGTGATGATCTATAGTACATCAGTGATGATCCACAGTACATCAGTGATGATCCACAGTACATCAGTGATGATCCACAGTACACCAGTGATGGCCCATAGTACACCAGTGATGGCCCATAGTACATCAGTGATGATCCATAATACATCAGTGATGATCCTCAGTACATCAGGGATGATCCATAGTACATCGGTGATTATCCACAGTACATCAGGGATGGTCCACAGTACATCAGTGATGATCCATAGTACACCAGTGATGATCCACAGTATATCAGTGATGATCCATAGTACATCAGAGATGATCCATAGTACATCAGTGATGATCCATAATACATCAGTTATGATCCATAGTACATCAGTGATGATCCATAGTACATCAGTGATGATCCACAGTACATCAGTGATGATCCATAGTACATCAGTGATGATCCATAGTACACCAGTGATGGCCCATAGTACACCAGTGATGATCCATAGTACACCAGTGATGATCCATAGTACACCAGTGATGATCCATAGTACACCAGGGATGATCCACAGTACATCAGTGATGATCCACAGTACATCAGTGATGATCCATAGTACACCAGTGATGATCCATAGTACATCAGTGATGGTCCATAGTACATCAGTGATGATCCATAGTACATCAGTGATGGTCCACAGTACATCAGTGATGGTCCACAGTACATCAGTGATGGTCCACAGTACACCAGGGATGATCCATAGTACACCAGTGATGATCCATAGTACACCAGTGATGGCCCATAGTACATCAGTGATTATCTATAGTACATCAGTGATGATCCACACTACATCAGTGATGATCCACAGTACATCAGTGATGATCCACAGTACATCAGGGATGATCCATAGTACACCAGTGATGATCCATAGTACACCAGTGATGGCCCATAGAACATCAGTGATGAACTATAGTACATCAGTGATGATCCACAGTACATCAGTGATGATCCACAGTACATCAGGGATGGTCCATAGTACACCAGTGATGATCCATAGTACACCAGTGATGATCCATAGTACACCAGTGATGGTCTATAGTACATCAGTGATGATCTATAGTACATCAGTGATGATCCATAGTACATCAGTGATGATCTATAGTACATCAGTGATGATCCATAGAACATCAGTGATGATCCACAGTACATCAGTGATGGTCCACAGTACATCAGTGATGGTCCACAGTACATCAATGATAATCCACAGTACATCAGTGATGATCCACAGTACATCAGGGATGGTCCATAGTACATCAGTGATGATCCATAGTACATCAGTGATGATCCATAGTACATCAGTGATGATTTATAGTACATCAGTGATGATCCACAGAACATCAGTGATGATCCACAGTACATCAGTGATGATCCATAGTACATCAGTGATGATCCTCAGTACATCAGTGATGATCTATAGTACATCAGTGATGATCCTCAGTATATCAGTGATGATCCATAGTACATCGGTGATTATCCACAGTTCATCAGGGATGGTCCACAGTACATCAGTGATGATCCATAGTACACCAGTGATGATCCATAGTACACCAGTGATGATCCATAGTACATCAGTGATGATCCATAGTACATCAGTGATGATCCATAATACATCAGTGATGATCCATAGTACATCAGTGATGATCCATAGTACATCAGTGATGATCCACAGTACATCAGTGATGATCCACAGTACATCAGTGATGATCCACAGTACATCAGGGATGGTCCACAGTATATCAGTGATGATCCATAGTACATCAGTGATGGCCCATAGTACATCAGTGATGATCCATAGTACACCAGTGATGATCCATAGTACATCAGTGATGATCCATAATACATCAGTGATGATTTATAGTACATCAGTGATGATCCACAGTACATCAGTGATGATCCATAGTACATCAGTGATGATCCTCAGTACATCAGTGATGATCCACAGTACATCAGTGATGATCCACAGAACATCAGTGATGATCCACAGTACATCAGTGATGATCCATAGTACATCAGTGATGATCCTCAGTACATCAGTGATGATCTATAGTACATCAGTGATGATCCTCAGTACATCAGTGATGATCCATAGTATATTGGTGATTATCCACAGTACATCAGGGATGGTCCACAGTACATCAGTGATGATCCATAGTACACCAGGGATGATCCACAGTACATCAGTGATGGTCCACAGTACATCAGTGATGATCCATAGTACACCAGTGATGATCTATAGAACATCAGTGATGATCCACAGTACATCAGTGATGGTCCACAGTACATCAGTGATGATCCATAGTACATCAGTGATGATCCACAGTACATCAGTAATGATCCACAGTAAATTAGTGATGATCCACAGTACATCAGTGATGATCCACGGTACATCAGTGATGATCCTCAGTACATCAGTGATGATCCTCGGTACATCAGTGATGATCCACGGTACATCAGGGATGGTCCATAGTACATCAGTGATGATACACAGTACATCAGTGATGATCCACAGTACATCAGTGATGATCCATATTACATCAGTGATGGCCCATAGTACATCAGTGATGATCTATAGTACACCAATGATGATCCACAGTACATCAGTGATGGTCCACAGTACATCAGTGATGGTCCATAGTACACCAGGGATGATCCATAGTACACCAGTGATGATCCACAGTACATCAGTGATGATCCACAGTACACCAGTGATGGCCCATAGTACACCAGTGATGGCCCATAGTACATCAGTGATGATCCATAATACATCAGTGATGATCCTCAGTACATCAGTGATGATCCATAGTACAACGGTGGTTATCCACAGTACATCAGGGATGGTCCACAGTACATCAGTGATGATCCATAGTACACCAGTGATGATCCACAGTATATCAGTGATGATCCATAGTACATCAGTGATGATCCATAGTACATCAGTGATGATCCATAATACATCAGTGATGATCTATAGTACATCAGTGATGATCCACAGTACATCAGGGATGGTCCACAGTACATCAGGGATGGTCCACAGTATATCAGTGATGATCCATGGTACACCAGTGATGGCCCATAGTACACCAGTGATGATCCATAGTACACCAGTGATGATCCATAGTACACCAGGGATGATCCACAGTACATCAGTGATGATCCAGAGTACATCAGTGATGATCCATAGTACACCAGTGATGATCCATAGTACATCAGTGATGGTCCATAGTACATCAGTGATGATCCATAGCACATCAGTGATGGTCCACAGTACATCAGTGATGATCCACAGTACATCAGTGATGGTCCACAGTACACCAGGGATGATCCATAGTACACCAGTGATGATCCATAGTACACCAGTGATGAACTATAGTACATCAGTGATGATCCACAGTAAATCAGTGATGATCCACAGTACATCAGGGATGGTCCATAGTACACCAGTGATGATCCATAGTACACCAGTGATGATCCGTAGTACACCAGTGATGGTATATAGTACATCAGTGATGATCTATAGTACATCAGTGATGATCCATAGTACATCAGTGATGATCTATAGTACATCAGTGATGATCCATAGAACATCAGTGATGATCCACAGTACATCAGTGATGGTCCACAGTACATCAGTGATAATCCACAGTACATCAGTGATGATCCACAGTACATCAGGGATGGTCCATAGTACATCAGTGATGATCCATAGTACATCAGTGATGATCCATAGTACATCAGTGATGATTTATAGTACATCAGTGACGATCCACAGTACATCAGTGATGATCCATAGTACATCATTGATGATCCTCAGTACATCAGTGATGATCCACAGTACATCAGTGATGATCCACAGAACATCAGTGATGATCCACAGTACATCAGTGATGATCCATAGTACATCAGTGATGATCCTCAGTACATCAGTGATGATCTATAGTACATCAGTGATGATCCATAGTACACCAGTGATGATCCATAGTACACCAGTGATGAACTATAGTACATCAGTGATGATCCACAGTACATCAGTGATGATCCACAGTACATCAGGGATGGTCCATAGTACACCAGTGATGATCCATAGTACACCAGTGATGATCCATAGTACACCAGTGATGGTCTATAGTACATCAGTGATGATCTATAGTACATCAGTGATGATCCATAGTACATCAGTGATGATCCATAGTACATCAGTGATGATCCACAGTACATCAGTGATGATCCACAGTACATCAGGGATGGTCCACAGTATATCAGTGATGATCCATGGTACACCAGTGATGGCCCATAGTACACCAGTGATGATCCATAGTACACCAGTGATGATCCATAGTACACCAGTGATGATCCATAGTACACCAGGGATGATCCACAGTACATCAGTGATGATCCACAGTACATCAGTGATGATCCATAGTACACCAGTGATGATCCATAGTACATCAGTGATGGTCCATAGTACATCAGTGATGATCCATAGTACATCAGTGATGGTCCACAGTACATCAGTGATGGTCCACAGTACATCAGTGATGGTCCACAGTACACCAGGGATGATCCATAGTACACCAGTGATGATCCATAGTACACCAGTGATGGCCCATAGTACATCAGTGATTATCTATAGTACATCAGTGATGATCCACACTACATCAGTGATGATCCACAGTACATCAGTGATGATCCACAGTACATCAGGGATGATCCATAGTACACCAGTGATGATCCATAGTACACCAGTGATGATCCATAGTACACCAGTGATGGCCCATAGAACATCAGTGATGTACTATAGTACATCAGTGATGATCCACAGTACATCAGTGATGATCCACAGTACATCAGGGATGGTCCATAGTACACCAGTGATGATCCATAGTACACCAGTGATGATCCATAGTACACCAGTGATGGTCTATAGTACATCAGTGATGATCTATAGTACATCAGTGATGATCCATAGTACATCAGTGATGATCTATAGTACATCAGTGATGATCCATAGAACATCAGTGATGATCCACAGTACATCAGTGATGGTCCACAGTACATCAGTGATGGTCCACAGTACATCAATGATAATCCACAGTACATCAGTGATGATCCACAGTACATCAGGGATGGTCCATAGTACATCAGTGATGATCCATAGTACATCAGTGATGATCCATAGTACATCAGTGATGATTTATAGTACATCAGTGATGATCCACAGTACATCAGTGATGATCCATAGTACATCAGTGATGATCCTCAGTACATCAGTGATGATCCACAGTACATCAGGGATGGTCCATAGTACATCAGTGATGATCCATAGTACATCAGTGATGATCCATAGTACATCAGTGATGATTTATAGTACATCAGTGACAATCCACAGTACATCAGTGATGATCCATAGTACATCATTGATGATCCTCAGTACATCAGTGATGATCCACAGTACATCAGTGATGATCCACAGAACATCAGTGATGATCCACAGTACATCAGTGATGATCCATAGTACATCAGTGATGATCCTCAGTACATCAGTGATGATCTATAATACATCAGTGATGATCCATAGTACACCAGTGATGATCCATAGTACACCAGTGATGAACTATAGTACATCAGTGATGATCCACAGTACATCAGTGATGATCCACAGTACATCACGGATGGTCCATAGTACACCAGTGATGATCCATAGTACACCAGTGATGATCCATAGTACACCAGTGATGATCCATAGTACACCAGTGGTGGTCTATAGTACATCAGTGATGATCTATAGTACATCAGTGATGATCCATAGTACATCAGTGATGATCCATAGTACATCAGTGATGATCCACAGTACATCAGTGATGATCCACAGTACATCAGGGATGGTCCACAGTATATCAGTGATGATCCATGGTACACCAGTGATGGCCCATAGTACACCAGTGATGATCCATAGTACACCAGTGATGATCCATAGTACACCAGTGATGATCCATAGTACACCAGGGATGATCCACAGTACATCAGTGATGATCCACAGTACATCAGTGATGATCCATAGTACACCAGTGATGATCCATAGTACATCAGTGATGGTCCATAGTACATCAGTGATGATCCATAGTACATCCGTGATGGTCCACAGTACATCAGTGATGGTCCACAGTACATCAGTGATGGTCCACAGTACACCAGGGATGATCCATAGTACACCAGTGATGATCCATAGTACACCAGTGATAGCCCATAGTACATCAGTGATTATCTATAGTACATCAGTGATGATCCACACTACATCAGTGATGATCCACAGTACATCAGTGATGATCCACAGTACATCAGGGATGATCCATAGTACACCAGTGATGATCCATAGTACACCAGTGATGATCCATAGTACACCAGTGATGGCCCATAGAACATCAGTGATGTACTATAGTACATCAGTGATGATCCACAGTACATCAGTGATGATCCACAGTACATCAGGGATGGTCCATAGTACACCAGTGATGATCCATAGTACACCAGTGATGATCCATAGTACACCAGTGATGGTCTATAGTACATCAGTGATGATCTATAGTACATCAGTGATGATCCATAGTACATCAGTGATGATCTATAGTACATCAGTGATGATCCATAGAACATCAGTGATGATCCACAGTACATCAGTGATGGTCCACAGTACATCAGTGATGGTCCACAGTACTTCAATGATAATCCACAGTACATCAGTGATGATCCACAGTACATCAGGGATGGTCCATAGTACATCAGTGATGATCCATAGTACATCAGTGATGATCCATAGTACATCAGTGATGATTTATAGTACATCAGTGATGATCCACAGTACATCAGTGATGATCCATAGTACATCAGTGATGATCCTCAGTACATCAGTGATGATCCACAGTACATCAGTGATGATCCACAGAACATCAGTGATGATCCACAGTACATCAGTGATGATCCATAGTACATCAGTGATGATCCTCAGTACATCAGTGATGATCTATAGTACATCAGTGATGATCCTCAGTATATCAGTGATGATCCATAGTACATCGGTGATTATCCACAGTTCATCAGGGATGGTCCACAGTACATCAGTGATGATCCATAGTACACCAGTGATGATCCATAGTACACCAGTGATGATCCATAGTACATCAGTGATGATCCATAGTACATCAGTGATGATCCATAATACATCAGTGATGATCCATAGTACATCAGTGATGATCCATAGTACATCAGTGATGATCCACAGTACATCAGTGATGATCCACAGTACATCAGTGATGATCCACAGTACATCAGGAATGGTCCACAGTATATCAGTGATGATCCATAGTACATCAGTGATGGCCCATAGTACATCAGTGATGATCCATAGTACACCAGTGATGATCCATAGTACATCAGTGATGATCCATAATACATCAGTGATGATTTATAGTACATCAGTGATGATCCACAGTACATCAGTGATGATCCATAGTACATCAGTGATGATCCACAGTACATCAGTGATGATCCACAGAACATCAGTGATGATCCACAGTACATCAGTGATGATCCATAGTACATCAGTGATGATCCTCAGTACATCAGTGATGATCTATAGTACATCAGTGATGATCCTCAGTACATCAGTGATGATCCATAGTATATCGGTGATTATCCACAGTAAATCAGGGATGGTCCACAGTACATCAGTGATGATCCATAGTACACCAGGGATGATCCACAGTACATCAGTGATGGTCCACAGTACATCAGTGATGATCCATAGTACACCAGTGATGATCTATAGAACATCAGTGATGATCCACAGTACATCAGTGATGGTCCACAGTACATCAGTGATGATCCATAGTACATCAGTGATGATCCACAGTACATCAGTAATGATCCACAGTAAATTAGTGATGATCCACAGTACATCAGTGATGATCCACGGTACATCAGTGATGATCCTCAGTACATCAGTGATGATCCTTGGTACATCAGTGATGATCCACGGTACATCAGTGATGGTCCATAGTACATCAGTGATGATACACAGTACATCAGTGATGATCCACAGTACATCAGTGATGATCCATATTACATCAGTGATGGCCCATAGTACATCAGTGATGATCTATAGTACACCAATGATGATCCACAGTACATCAGTGATGGTCCACAGTACATCAGTGATGGTCCATAGTACACCAGGGATGATCCATAGTACACCAGTGATGATCCATAGTACACCAGTGATGGCCCATAGTACACCAGTGATGGCCCATAGTACATCAGTGATGATCCACAGTACATCAGTGATGATCTATAGTACATCAGTGATGATCTATAGTACATCAGTGATGATCCACAGTACATCAGTGATGATCCACAGTACACCAGTGATGGCCCATAGTACACCAGTGATGGCCCATAGTACATCAGTGATGATCCATAATACATCAGTGATGATCCTCAGTACATCAGTGATGATCCATAGTACAACGGTGATTATCCACAGTACATCAGGGATGGTCCACAGTACATCAGTGATGATCCATAGTGCACCAGTGATGATCCACAGTATATCAGTGATGATCCATAGTACATCAATGATGATCCATAGTACATCAGTGATGATCCATAATACATCAGTGATGATCCATAGTACATCAGTGATGATCCACAGTACATCAGTGATGATCCACAGTACATCAGTGATGATCCACAGTACATCAGGGATGGTCCACAGTACATCAGGGATGGTCCACAGTATATCAGTGATGATCCATGGTACACCAGTGATGGTCCATAGTACATCAGTGATGATCCATAGTACATCAGTGATGATCCATAGTACATCAGTGATGATTTATAGTACATCAGTGATGATCCACAGTACATCAGTGATGATCCATAGTACATCAGTGATGATCCTCAGTACATCAGTGATGATCCACAGTACATCAGTGATGATCCACAGAACATCAGTGATGATCCACAGTACATCAGTGATGATCCATAGTACATCAGTGATGATCCTCAGTACATCAGTGATGATCTATAGTACATCAGTGATGATCCTCAGTATATCAGTGATGATCCATAGTACATCGGTGATTATCCACAGTTCATCAGGGATGGTCCACAGTACATCAGTGATGATCCATAGTACACCAGTGATGATCCATAGTACACCAGTGATGATCCATAGTACATCAGTGATGATCCATAGTACATCAGTGATGATCCATAATACATCAGTGATGATCCATAGTACATCAGTGATGATCCATAGTACATCAGTGATGATCCACAGTACATCAGTGATGATCCACAGTACATCAGTGATGATCCACAGTACATCAGGAATGGTCCACAGTATATCAGTGATGATCCATAGTACATCAGTGATGGCCCATAGTACATCAGTGATGATCCATAGTACACCAGTGATGATCCATAGTACATCAGTGATGATCCATAATACATCAGTGATGATTTATAGTACATCAGTGATGATCCACAGTACATCAGTGATGATCCATAGTACATCAGTGATGATCCTCAGTACATCAGTGATGATCCACAGTACATCAGTGATGATCCACAGAACATCAGTGATGATCCACAGTACATCAGTGATGATCCATAGTACATCAGTGATGATCCTCAGTACATCAGTGATGATCTATAGTACATCAGTGATGATCCTCAGTACATCAGTGATGATCCATAGTATATCGGTGATTATCCACAGTACATCAGGGATGGTCCACAGTACATCAGTGATGATCCATAGTACACCAGGGATGATCCACAGTACATCAGTGATGGTCCACAGTACATCAGTGATGATCCATAGTACACCAGTGATGATCTATAGAACATCAGTGATGATCCACAGTACATCAGTGATGGTCCACAGTACATCAGTGATGATCCATAGTACATCAGTGATGATCCACAGTACATCAGTAATGATCCACAGTAAATTAGTGATGATCCACAGTACATCAGTGATGATCCACGGTACATCAGTGATGATCCTCAGTACATCAGTGATGATCCTTGGTACATCAGTGATGATCCACGGTACATCAGTGATGGTCCATAGTACATCAGTGATGATACACAGTACATCAGTGATGATCCACAGTACATCAGTGATGATCCATATTACATCAGTGATGGCCCATAGTACATCAGTGATGATCTATAGTACACCAATGATGATCCACAGTACATCAGTGATGGTCCACAGTACATCAGTGATGGTCCATAGTACACCAGGGATGATCCATAGTACACCAGTGATGATCCATAGTACACCAGTGATGGCCCATAGTACACCAGTGATGGCCCATAGTACATCAGTGATGATCCACAGTACATCAGTGATGATCTATAGTACATCAGTGATGATCTATAGTACATCAGTGATGATCCACAGTACATCAGTGATGATCCACAGTACACCAGTGATGGCCCATAGTACACCAGTGATGGCCCATAGTACATCAGTGATGATCCATAATACATCAGTGATGATCCTCAGTACATCAGTGATGATCCATAGTACAACGGTGATTATCCACAGTACATCAGGGATGGTCCACAGTACATCAGTGATGATCCATAGTACACCAGTGATGATCCACAGTATATCAGTGATGATCCATAGTACATCAATGATGATCCATAGTACATCAGTGATGATCCATAATACATCAGTGATGATCCATAGTACATCAGTGATGATCCACAGTACATCAGTGATGATCCACAGTACATCAGTGATGATCCACAGTACATCAGGGATGGTCCACAGTACATCAGGGATGGTCCACAGTATATCAGTGATGATCCATGGTACACCAGTGATGGCCCATAGTACACCAGTGATGATCCATAGTACACCAGTGATGATCCATAGTACACCAGGGATGATCCACAGTACATCAGTGATGATCCAGAGTACATCAGTGATGATCCATAGTACACCAGTGATGATCCATAGTACACCAGTGATGATCCATAGTACATCAGTGATGGTCCATAGTACATCAGTGATGATCCATAGCACATCAGTGATGGTCCACAGTACATCAGTGATGGTCCACAGTACATCAGTGATGGTCCACAGTACACCAGGGATGATCCATAGTACACCAGTGATGATCCATAGTACACCAGTGATGAACTATAGTACATCAGTGATGATCCACAGTAAATCAGTGATGATCCACAGTACATCAGGGATGGTCCATAGTACACCAGTGATGATCCATAGTACACCAGTGATGATCCGTAGTACACCAGTGATGGTCTATAGTACATCAGTGATGATCTATAGTACATCAGTGATGATCCATAGTACATCAGTGATGATCTATAGTACATCAGTGATGATCCATAGAACATCAGTGATGATCCACAGTACATCAGTGATGGTCCACAGTACATCAGTGATGGTCCACAGTACATCAGTGATAATCCACAGTACATCAGTGATGATCCACAGTACATCAGGGATGGTCCATAGTACATCAGTGATGATCCATAGTACATCAGTGATGATCCATAGTACATCAGTGATGATTTATAGTACATCAGTGATGATCCACAGTACATCAGTGATGATCCATAGTACATCAGTGATGATCCTCAGTACATCAGTGATGATCCACAGTACATCAGTGATGATCCACAGAACATCAGTGATGATCCACAGTACATCAGTGATGATCCATAGTACATCAGTGATGATCCTCAGTACATCAGTGATGATCTATAGTACATCAGTGATGATCTATAGTACATCAGTGATGATCCATAGAACATCAGTGATGATCTATAGTACATCAGTGATGATCCATAGAACATCAGTGATGATCCACAGTACATCAGTGATGGTCCACAGTACATCAGTGATGGTCCACAGTACATCAATGATAATCCACAGTACATCAGTGATGATCCACAGTACATCAGGGATGGTCCATAGTACATCAGTGATGATCCATAGTACATCAGTGATGATCCATAGTACATCAGTGATGATTTATAGTACATCAGTGATGATCCACAGTACATCAGTGATGATCCATAGTACATCAGTGATGATCCTCAGTACATCAGTGATGATCCACAGTACATCAGTGATGATCCACAGAACATCAGTGATGATCCACAGTACATCAGTGATGATCCATAGTACATCAGTGATGATCCTCAGTACATCAGTGATGATCTATAGTACATCAGTGATGATCCTCAGTATATCAGTGATGATCCATAGTACATCGGTGATTATCCACAGTTCATCAGGGATGGTCCGCAGTACATCAGTGATGATCCATAGTACACCAGTGATGATCCATAGTACACCAGTGATGATCCATAGTACATCAGTGATGATCCATAATACATCAGTGATGATCCATAGTACATCAGTGATGATCCATAGTACATCAGTGATGATCCACAGTACATCAGTGATGATCCACAGTACATCAGGGATGGTCCACAGTATATCAGTGATGATCCATAGTACATCAGTGATGGCCCATAGTACATCAGTGATGATCCATAGTACACCAGTGATGATCCATAGTACATCAGTGATGATCCATAATACATCAGTGATGATTTATAGTACATCAGTGATGATCCACAGTACATCAGTGATGATCCATAGTACATCAGTGATGATCCTCAGTACATCAGTTATGATCCACAGTACATCAGTGATGATCCACAGAACATCAGTGATGATCCACAGTACATCAGTGATGATCCATAGTACATCAGTGATGATCCTCAGTACATCAGTGATGATCTATAGTACATCAGTGATGATCCTCAGTACATCAGTGATGATCCATAGTATATCGGTGATTATCCACAGTACATCAGGGATGGTCCACAGTACATCAGTGATGATCCATAGTACACCAGGGATGATCCACAGTACATCAGTGATGGTCCACAGTACATCAGTGATGATCCATAGTACACCAGTGATGATCTATAGAACATCAGTGATGATCCACAGTACATCAGTGATGGTCCACAGTACATCAGTGATGATCCATAGTACATCAGTGATGATCCACAGTACATCAGTAATGATCCACAGTAAATTAGTGATGATCCACAGTACATCAGTGATGATCCACGGTACATCAGTGATGATCCTCAGTACATCAGTGATGATCCTCGGTACATCAGTGATGATCCACGGTACATCAGGGATGGTCCATAGTACATCAGTGATGATACACAGTACATCAGTGATGATCCACAGTACATCAGTGATGATCCATAGTACATCAGTGATGGCCCATAGTACATCAGTGATGATCTATAGTACACCAATGATGATCCACAGTACATCAGTGATGGTCCACAGTACATCAGTGATGGTCCATAGTACACCAGGGATGATCCATAGTACACCAGTGATGATCCATAGTACACCAGTGATGGCCCATAGTACACCAGTGATGGCCCATAGTACATCAGTGATGATCCACAGTACATCAGTGATGATCTATAGTACATCAGTGATGATCTATAGTACATCAGTGATGATCCACAGTACATCAGTGATGATCCATAGTACATCAGTGATGATCCATAGTACAACGGTGGTTATCCACAGTACATCAGGGATGGTCCACAGTACATCAGTGATGATCCATAGTACACCAGTGATGATCCACAGTATATCAGTGATGATCCATAGTACATCAGTGATGATCCATAGTACATCAGTGATGATCCATAATACATCAGTGATGATCCATAGTACATCAGTGATGATCCACAGTACATCAGGGATGGTCCACAGTACATCAGGGATGGTCCACAGTATATCAGTGATGATCCATGGTACACCAGTGATGGCCCATAGTACACCAGTGATGATCCATAGTACACCAGTGATGATCCATAGTACACCAGGGATGATCCACAGTACATCAGTGATGATCCAGAGTACATCAGTGATGATCCATAGTACACCAGTGATGATCCATAGTACACCAGTGATGATCCATAGTACATCAGTGATGGTCCATAGTACATCAGTGATGATCCATAGCACATCAGTGATGGTCCACAGTACATCAGTGATGGTCCACAGTACATCAGTGATGGTCCACAGTACACCAGGGATGATCCATAGTACACCAGTGATGATCCATAGTACACCAGTGATGAACTATAGTACATCAGTGATGATCCACAGTAAATCAGTGATGATCCACAGTACATCAGGGATGGTCCATAGTACACCAGTGATGATCCATAGTACACCAGTGATGATCCGTAGTACACCAGTGATGGTATATAGTACATCAGTGATGATCTATAGTACATCAGTGATGATCCATAGTACATCAGTGATGATCTATAGTACATCAGTGATGATCCATAGAACATCAGTGATGATCCACAGTACATCAGTGATGGTCCACAGTACATCAGTGATGGTCCACAGTACATCAGTGATAATCCACAGTACATCAGTGATGATCCACAGTACATCAGGGATGGTCCATAGTACATCAGTGATGATCCATAGTACATCAGTGATGATCCATAGTACATCAGTGATGATTTATAGTACATCAGTGACGATCCACAGTACATCAGTGATGATCCATAGTACATCAGTGATGATCCTCAGTACATCAGTGATGATCCACAGTACATCAGTGATGATCCACAGAACATCAGTGATGATCCACAGTACATCAGTGATGATCCATAGTACATCAGTGATGATCCTCAGTACATCAGTGATGATCTATAGTACATCAGTGATGATCCTCAGTACATCAGTGATGATCCATAGTACATCGGTGATTATCCACAGTACATCAGGGATGGTCCACAGTACATCAGTGATGATCCATAGTACACCAGTGATGATCCATAGTACACCAGTGATGAACTATAGTACATCAGTGATGATCCACAGTACATCAGTGATGATCCACAGTACATCAGGGATGGTCCATAGTACACCAGTGATGATCCATAGTACACCAGTGATGATCCATAGTACACCAGTGATGATCCATAGTACACCAGTGATGGTCTATAGTACATCAGTGATGATCTATAGTACATCAGTGATGATCCATAGTACATCAGTGATGATCCATAGTACATCAGTGATGATCCACAGTACATCAGTGATGATCCACAGTACATCAGGGATGGTCCACAGTATATCAGTGATGATCCATGGTACAACAGTGATGGCCCATAGTACACCAGTGATGATCCATAGTACACCAGTGATGATCCATAGTACACCAGTGATGATCCATAGTACACCAGGGATGATCCACAGTACATCAGTGATGATCCACAGTACATCAGTGATGATCCATAGTACACCAGTGATGATCCATAGTACATCAGCGATGGTCCATAGTACATCAGTGATGATCCATAGTACATCAGTGATGGTCCACAGTACATCAGTGATGGTCCACAGTACATCAGTGATGGTCCACAGTACACCAGGGATGATCCATAGTACACCAGTGATGATCCATAGTACACCAGTGATGGCCCATAGTACATCAGTGATTATCTATAGTACATCAGTGATGATCCACACTACATCAGTGATGATCCACAGTACATCAGTGATGATCCACAGTACATCAGGGATGATCCATAGTACACCAGTGATGATCCATAGTACACCAGTGATGATCCATAGTACACCAGTGATGGCCCATAGAACATCAGTGATGTACTATAGTACATCAGTGATGATCCACAGTACATCAGTGATGATCCACAGTACATCAGGGATGGTCCATAGTACACCAGTGATGATCCATAGTACAGCAGTGATGATCCATAGTACACCAGTGATGGTCTATAGTACATCAGTGATGATCTATAGTACATCAGTGATGATCCATAGTACATCAGTGATGATCTATAGTACATCAGTGATGATCCATAGAACATCAGTGATAATCCACAGTACATCAGTGATGATCCACAGTACATCAGGGATGGTCCATAGTACATCAGTTATGATCCATAGTACATCAGTGATGATCCATAGTACATCAGTGATGATTTATAGTACATCAGTGATGATCCACAGTACATCAGTGATGATCCATAGTACATCAGTGATGATCCTCAGTACATCAGTGATGATCCACAGTACATCAGTGATGATCCACAGAACATCAGTGATGATCCACAGTACATCAGTGATGATCCATAGTACATCAGTGATGATCCTCAGTACATCAGTGATGATCTATAGTACATCAGTGATGATCCTCAGTATATCAGTGATGATCCATAGTACATCGGTGATTATCCACAGTTCATCAGGGATGGTCCACAGTACATCAGTGATGATCCATAGTACACCAGTGATGATCCATAGTACACCAGTGATGATCCATAGTACATCAGTGATGATCCATAGTACATCAGTGATGATCCATAATACATCAGTGATGATCCATAGTACATCAGTGATGATCCATAGTACATCAGTGATGATCCACAGTACATCAGTGATGATCCACAGTATATCAGTGATGATCCATAGTACATCAGTGATGGCCCATAGTACATCAGTGATGATCCATAGTACACCAGTGATGATCCATAGTACATCAGTAATGATCCACAGTAAATTAGTGATGATCCACAGTACATCAGTGATGATCCACGGTACATCAGTGATGATCCTCAGTACATCAGTGATGATCCTTGGTACATCAGTGATGATCCATAGTACATCAGTAATGATCCACAGTAAATTAGTGATGATCCACAGTACATCAGTGATGATCCACGGTACATCAGTGATGATCCTCAGTACATCAGTGATGATCCATAGTATATCGGTGATTATCCACAGTACATCAGGGATGGTCCACAGTACATCAGTGATGATCCATAGTACACCAGGGATGATCCACAGTACATCAGTGATGGTCCACAGTACATCAGTGATGATCCATAGTACACCAGTGATGATCTATAGAACATCAGTGATGATCCACAGTACATCAGTGATGGTCCACAGTACATCAGTGATGATCCATAGTACATCAGTGATGATCCACAGTACATCAGTAATGATCCACAGTAAATTAGTGATGATCCACAGTACATCAGTGATGATCCACGGTACATCAGTGATGATCCTCAGTACATCAGTGATGATCCTTGGTACATCAGTGATGATCCACGGTACATCAGGGATGGTCCATAGTACATCAGTGATGATACACAGTACATCAGTGATGATCCACAGTACATCAGTGATGATCCATATTACATCAGTGATGGCCCATAGTACATCAGTGATGATCTATAGTACACCAATGATGATCCACAGTACATCAGTGATGGTCCACAGTACATCAGTGATGGTCCATAGTACACCAGGGATGATCCATAGTACACCAGTGATGATCCATAGTACACCAGTGATGGCCCATAGTACACCAGTGATGGCCCATAGTACATCAGTGATGATCCACAGTACATCAGTGATGATCTATAGTACATCAGTGATGATCTATAGTACATCAGTGATGATCCACAGTACATCAGTGATGATCCACAGTACACCAGTGATGGCCCATAGTACACCAGTGATGGCCCATAGTACATCAGTGATGATCCATAATACATCAGTGATGATCCTCAGTACATCAGTGATGATCCATAGTACAACGGTGATTATCCACAGTACATCAGGGATGGTCCACAGTACATCAGTGATGATCCATAGTACACCAGTGATGATCCACAGTATATCAGTGATGATCCATAGTACATCAATGATGATCCATAGTACATCAGTGATGATCCATAATACATCAGTGATGATCCATAGTACATCAGTGATGATCCACAGTACATCAGTGATGATCCACAGTACATCAGGGATGGTCCACAGTACATCAGGGATGGTCCACAGTATATCAGTGATGATCCATGGTACACCAGTGATGGCCCATAGTACACCAGTGATGATCCATAGTACACCAGTGATGATCCATAGTACACCAGGGATGATCCACAGTACATCAGTGATGATCCAGAGTACATCAGTGATGATCCATAGTACACCAGTGATGATCCATAGTACACCAGTGATGATCCATAGTACATCAGTGATGGTCCATAGTACATCAGTGATGATCCATAGCACTTAAGTGATGGTCCACAGTACATCAGTGATGGTCCACAGTACATCAGTGATGGTCCACAGTACACCAGGGATGATCCATAGTACACCAGTGATGATCCATAGTACACCAGTGATGAACTATAGTACATCAGTGATGATCCACAGTAAATCAGTGATGATCCACAGTACATCAGGGATGGTCCATAGTACACCAGTGATGATCCATAGTACACCAGTGATGATCCGTAGTACACCAGTGATGGTCTATAGTACATCAGTGATGATCTATAGTACATCAGTGATGATCCATAGTACACCAGTGATGATCCGTAGTACACCAGTGATGGTCTATAGTACATCAGTGATGATCTATAGTACATCAGTGATGATCCATAGTACATCAGTGATGATCTATAGTACATCAGTGATGATCCATAGAACATCAGTGATGATCCACAGTACATCAGTGATGGTCCACAGTACATCAGTGATGGTCCACAGTACATCAGTGATAATCCACAGTACATCAGTGATGATCCACAGTACATCAGGGATGGTCCATAGTACATCAGTGATGATCCATAGTACATCAGTGATGATCCATAGTACATCAGTCATGATTTATAGTACATCAGTGATGATCCACAGTACATCAGTGATGATCCATAGTACATCAGTGATGATCCTCAGTACATCAGTGATGATCCACAGTACATCAGTGATGATCCACAGAACATCAGTGATGATCCACAGTACATCAGTGATGATCCATAGTACATCAGTGATGATCCTCAGTACATCAGTGATGATCTATAGTACATCAGTGATGATCTATAGTACATCAGTGATGATCCATAGTACATCAGTGATGATCTATAGTACATCAGTGATGATCCATAGAACATCAGTGATGATCCACAGTACATCAGTGATGGTCCACAGTACATCAGTGATGGTCCACAGTACATCAATGATAATCCACAGTACATCAGTGATGATCCACAGTACATCAGGGATGGTCCATAGTACATCAGTAATGATCCATAGTACATCAGTGATGATCCATAGTACATCAGTGATGATTTATAGTACATCAGTGATGATCCACAGTACATCAGTGATGATCCATAGTACATCAGTGATGATCCTCAGTACATCAGTGATGATCCACAGTACATCAGTGATGATCCACAGAACATCAGTGATGATCCACAGTACATCAGTGATGATCCATAGTACATCAGTGATGATCCTCAGTACATCAGTGATGATCTATAGTACATCAGTGATGATCCTCAGTATATCAGTGATGATCCATAGTACATCGGTGATTATCCACAGTTCATCAGGGATGGTCCACAGTACATCAGTGATGATCCATAGTACACCAGTGATGATCCATAGTACACCAGTGATGATCCATAGTACATCAGTGATGATCCATAGTACATCAGTGATGATCCATAATACATCAGTGATGATCCATAGTACATCAGTGATGATCCATAGTACATCAGTGATGATCCACAGTACATCAGTGATGATCCACAGTACATCAGTGATGATCCACAGTACATCAGGGATGGTCCACAGTATATCAGTGATGATCCATAGTACATCAGTGATGGCCCATAGTACATCAGTGATGATCCATAGTACACCAGTGATGATCCATAGTACATCAGTGATGATCCATAATACATCAGTGATGATTTATAGTACATCAGTGATGATCCACAGTACATCAGTGATGATCCATAGTACATCAGTGATGATCCTCAGTACATCAGTGATGATCCACAGTACATCAGTGATGATCCACAGAACATCAGTGATGATCCACAGTACATCAGTGATGATCCATAGTACATCAGTGATGATCCTCAGTACATCAGTGATGATCTATAGTACATCAGTGATGATCCTCAGTACATCAGTGATGATCCATAGTATATCGGTGATTATCCACAGTACATCAGGGATGGTCCACAGTACATCAGTGATGATCCATAGTACACCAGGGATGATCCACAGTACATCAGTGATGGTCCACAGTACAACAGTGATGATCCATAGTACACCAGTGATGATCTATAGAACATCAGTGATGATCCACAGTACATCAGTGATGGTCCACAGTACATCAGTGATGATCCATAGTACATCAGTGATGATCCACAGTACATCAGTAATGATCCACAGTAAATTAGTGATGATCCACAGTACATCAGTGATTGATGATCCACGGTACATCAGTGATGATCCTCAGTACATCAGTGATGATCCTCGGTACATCAGTGATGATCCACGGTACATCAGGGATGGTCCATAGTACATCAGTGATGATACACAGTACATCAGTGATGATCCACAGTACATCAGTGATGATCCATAGTACATCAGTGATGGCCCATAGTACATCAGTGATGATCTATAGTACACCAATGATGATCCACAGTACATCAGTGATGGTCCACAGTACATCAGTGATGGTCCATAGTACACCAGGGATGATCCATAGTACACCAGTGATGATCCATAGTACACCAGTGATGGCCCATAGTACACCAGTGATGGCCCATAGTACATCAGTGATGATCCACAGTACATCAGTGATGATCTATAGTACATCAGTGATGATCTATAGTACATCAGTGATGATCCACAGTACATCAGTGATGATCCACAGTACACCAGTGATGGCCCATAGTACACCAGTGATGGCCCATAGTACATCAGTGATGATCCATAATACATCAGTGATGATCCTCAGTACATCAGTGATGATCCATAGTACAACGGTGATTATCCACAGTACATCAGGGATGGTCCACAGTACATCAGTGATGATCCATAGTACACCAGTGATGATCCACAGTATATCAGTGATGATCCATAGTACATCAGTGATGATCCATAGTACATCAGTGATGATCCATAATACATCAGTGATGATCCATAGTACATCAGTGATGATCCATAGTACATCAGTGATGATCCACAGTACATCAGTGATGATCTACAGTACATCAGGGATGGTCCACAGTACATCAGGGTTGGTCCACAGTATATCAGTGATGATCCATGGTACACCAGTGATGGCCCATAGTACACCAGTGATGATCCATAGTACACCAGTGATGATCCATAGTACACCAGGGATGATCCACAGTACATCAGTGATGATCCAGAGTACATCAGTGATGATCCATAGTACACCAGTGATGATCCATAGTACACCAGTGATGATCCATAGTACATCAGTGATGGTCCATAGTACATCAGTGATGATCCATAGCACATCAGTGATGGTCCACAGTACATCAGTGATGGTCCACAGTACATCAGTGATGGTCCACAGTACACCAGGGATGATCCATAGTACACCAGTGATGAACTATAGTACATCAGTGATGATCCACAGTACATCAGTGATGATCCACAGTACATCAGGGATGGTCCATAGTACACCAGTGATGATCCATAGTACACCAGTGATGATCCGTAGTACACCAGTGATGGTCTATAGTACATCAGTGATGATCCATAATACATCAGTGATGATCCATAGTACATCAGTGATGATCCATAGTACATCAGTGATGATCCACAGTACATCAGTGATGATCCACAGTACATCAGTGATGATCCACAGTACATCAGGGATGGTCCACAGTATATCAGTGATGATCCATAGTACATCAGTGATGGCCCATAGTACATCAGTGATGATCCATAGTACACCAGTGATGATCCATAGTACATCAGTAATGATCCACAGTAAATTAGTGATGATCCACAGTACATCAGTGATGATCCACGGTACATCAGTGATGATCCTCAGTACATCAGTGATGATCCTTGGTACATCAGTGATGATCCATAGTACATCAGTAATGATCCACAGTAAATTAGTGATGATCCACAGTACATCAGTGATGATCCACGGTACATCAGTGATGATCCTCAGTACATCAGTGATGATCCATAGTATATCGGTGATTATCCACAGTACATCAGGGATGGTCCACAGTACATCAGTGATGATCCATAGTACACCAGGGATGATCCACAGTACATCAGTGATGGTCCACAGTACATCAGTGATGATCCATAGTACACCAGTGATGATCTATAGAACATCAGTGATGATCCACAGTACATCAGTGATGGTCCACAGTACATCAGTGATGATCCATAGTACATCAGTGATGATCCACAGTACATCAGTAATGATCCACAGTAAATTAGTGATGATCCACAGTACATCAGTGATGATCCACGGTACATCAGTGATGATCCTCAGTACATCAGTGATGATCCTTGGTACATCAGTGATGATCCACGGTACATCAGGGATGGTCCATAGTACATCAGTGATGATACACAGTACATCAGTGATGATCCACAGTACATCAGTGATGATCCATATTACATCAGTGATGGCCCATAGTACATCAGTGATGATCTATAGTACACCAATGATGATCCACAGTACATCAGTGATGGTCCACAGTACATCAGTGATGGTCCATAGTACACCAGGGATGATCCATAGTACACCAGTGATGATCCATAGTACACCAGTGATGGCCCATAGTACACCAGTGATGGCCCATAGTACCTCAGTGATGATCCACAGTACATCAGTGATGATCTATAGTACATCAGTGATGATCTATAGTACATCAGTGATGATCCACAGTACATCAGTGATGATCCACAGTACATCAGTGATGATCCATAGTACATCAGTGATGATCCTCAGTACATCAGTGATGATCCACAGTACATCAGTGATGATCCACAGAACATCAGTGATGATCCACAGTACATCAGTGATGATCCATAGTACATCAGTGATGATCCTCAGTACATCAGTGATGATCTATAGTACATCAGTGATGATCCTCAGTACATCAGTGATGATCCATAGTACATCGGTGATTATCCACAGTACATCAGGGATGGTCCACAGTACATCAGTGATGATCCATAGTACACCAGTGATGATCCATAGTACACCAGTGATGAACTATAGTACATCAGTGATGATCCACAGTACATCAGTGATGATCCACAGTACATCAGGGATGGTCCATAGTACACCAGTGATGATCCATAGTACACCAGTGATGATCCATAGTACACCAGTGATGATCCATAGTACACCAGTGATGGTCTATAGTACATCAGTGATGATCTATAGTACATCAGTGATGATCCATAGTACATCAGTGATGATCCATAGTACATCAGTGATGATCCACAGTACATCAGTGATGATCCACAGTACATCAGGGATGGTCCACAGTATATCAGTGATGATCCATGGTACAACAGTGATGGCCCATAGTACACCAGTGATGATCCATAGTACACCAGTGATGATCCATAGTACACCAGTGATGATCCATAGTACACCAGGGATGATCCACAGTACATCAGTGATGATCCACAGTACATCAGTGATGATCCATAGTACACCAGTGATGATCCATAGTACATCAGCGATGGTCCATAGTACATCAGTGATGATCCATAGTACATCAGTGATGGTCCACAGTACATCAGTGATGGTCCACAGTACATCAGTGATGGTCCACAGTACACCAGGGATGATCCATAGTACACCAGTGATGATCCATAGTACACCAGTGATGGCCCATAGTACATCAGTGATTATCTATAGTACATCAGTGATGATCCACACTACATCAGTGATGATCCACAGTACATCAGTGATGATCCACAGTACATCAGGGATGATCCATAGTACACCAGTGATGATCCATAGTACACCAGTGATGATCCATAGTACACCAGTGATGGCCCATAGAACATCAGTGATGTACTATAGTACATCAGTGATGATCCACAGTACATCAGTGATGATCCACAGTACATCAGGGATGGTCCATAGTACACCAGTGATGATCCATAGTACAGCAGTGATGATCCATAGTACACCAGTGATGGTCTATAGTACATCAGTGATGATCTATAGTACATCAGTGATGATCCATAGTACATCAGTGATGATCTATAGTACATCAGTGATGATCCATAGAACATCAGTGATAATCCACAGTACATCAGTGATGATCCACAGTACATCAGGGATGGTCCATAGTACATCAGTTATGATCCATAGTACATCAGTGATGATCCATAGTACATCAGTGATGATTTATAGTACATCAGTGATGATCCACAGTACATCAGTGATGATCCATAGTACATCAGTGATGATCCTCAGTACATCAGTGATGATCCACAGTACATCAGTGATGATCCACAGAACATCAGTGATGATCCACAGTACATCAGTGATGATCCATAGTACATCAGTGATGATCCTCAGTACATCAGTGATGATCTATAGTACATCAGTGATGATCCTCAGTATATCAGTGATGATCCATAGTACATCGGTGATTATCCACAGTTCATCAGGGATGGTCCACAGTACATCAGTGATGATCCATAGTACACCAGTGATGATCCATAGTACACCAGTGATGATCCATAGTACATCAGTGATGATCCATAGTACATCAGTGATGATCCATAATACATCAGTGATGATCCATAGTACATCAGTGATGATCCATAGTACATCAGTGATGATCCACAGTACATCAGTGATGATCCACAGTATATCAGTGATGATCCATAGTACATCAGTGATGGCCCATAGTACATCAGTGATGATCCATAGTACACCAGTGATGATCCATAGTACATCAGTAATGATCCACAGTAAATTAGTGATGATCCACAGTACATCAGTGATGATCCACGGTACATCAGTGATGATCCTCAGTACATCAGTGATGATCCTTGGTACATCAGTGATGATCCATAGTACATCAGTAATGATCCACAGTAAATTAGTGATGATCCACAGTACATCAGTGATGATCCACGGTACATCAGTGATGATCCTCAGTACATCAGTGATGATCCATAGTATATCGGTGATTATCCACAGTACATCAGGGATGGTCCACAGTACATCAGTGATGATCCATAGTACACCAGGGATGATCCACAGTACATCAGTGATGGTCCACAGTACATCAGTGATGATCCATAGTACACCAGTGATGATCTATAGAACATCAGTGATGATCCACAGTACATCAGTGATGGTCCACAGTACATCAGTGATGATCCATAGTACATCAGTGATGATCCACAGTACATCAGTAATGATCCACAGTAAATTAGTGATGATCCACAGTACATCAGTGATGATCCACGGTACATCAGTGATGATCCTCAGTACATCAGTGATGATCCTTGGTACATCAGTGATGATCCACGGTACATCAGGGATGGTCCATAGTACATCAGTGATGATACACAGTACATCAGTGATGATCCACAGTACATCAGTGATGATCCATATTACATCAGTGATGGCCCATAGTACATCAGTGATGATCTATAGTACACCAATGATGATCCACAGTACATCAGTGATGGTCCACAGTACATCAGTGATGGTCCATAGTACACCAGGGATGATCCATAGTACACCAGTGATGATCCATAGTACACCAGTGATGGCCCATAGTACACCAGTGATGGCCCATAGTACATCAGTGATGATCCACAGTACATCAGTGATGATCTATAGTACATCAGTGATGATCTATAGTACATCAGTGATGATCCACAGTACATCAGTGATGATCCACAGTACACCAGTGATGGCCCATAGTACACCAGTGATGGCCCATAGTACATCAGTGATGATCCATAATACATCAGTGATGATCCTCAGTACATCAGTGATGATCCATAGTACAACGGTGATTATCCACAGTACATCAGGGATGGTCCACAGTACATCAGTGATGATCCATAGTACACCAGTGATGATCCACAGTATATCAGTGATGATCCATAGTACATCAATGATGATCCATAGTACATCAGTGATGATCCATAATACATCAGTGATGATCCATAGTACATCAGTGATGATCCACAGTACATCAGTGATGATCCACAGTACATCAGGGATGGTCCACAGTACATCAGGGATGGTCCACAGTATATCAGTGATGATCCATGGTACACCAGTGATGGCCCATAGTACACCAGTGATGATCCATAGTACACCAGTGATGATCCATAGTACACCAGGGATGATCCACAGTACATCAGTGATGATCCAGAGTACATCAGTGATGATCCATAGTACACCAGTGATGATCCATAGTACACCAGTGATGATCCATAGTACATCAGTGATGGTCCATAGTACATCAGTGATGATCCATAGCACTTAAGTGATGGTCCACAGTACATCAGTGATGGTCCACAGTACATCAGTGATGGTCCACAGTACACCAGGGATGATCCATAGTACACCAGTGATGATCCATAGTACACCAGTGATGAACTATAGTACATCAGTGATGATCCACAGTAAATCAGTGATGATCCACAGTACATCAGGGATGGTCCATAGTACACCAGTGATGATCCATAGTACACCAGTGATGATCCGTAGTACACCAGTGATGGTCTATAGTACATCAGTGATGATCTATAGTACATCAGTGATGATCCATAGTACACCAGTGATGATCCGTAGTACACCAGTGATGGTCTATAGTACATCAGTGATGATCTATAGTACATCAGTGATGATCCATAGTACATCAGTGATGATCTATAGTACATCAGTGATGATCCATAGAACATCAGTGATGATCCACAGTACATCAGTGATGGTCCACAGTACATCAGTGATGGTCCACAGTACATCAGTGATAATCCACAGTACATCAGTGATGATCCACAGTACATCAGGGATGGTCCATAGTACATCAGTGATGATCCATAGTACATCAGTGATGATCCATAGTACATCAGTCATGATTTATAGTACATCAGTGATGATCCACAGTACATCAGTGATGATCCATAGTACATCAGTGATGATCCTCAGTACATCAGTGATGATCCACAGTACATCAGTGATGATCCACAGAACATCAGTGATGATCCACAGTACATCAGTGATGATCCATAGTACATCAGTGATGATCCTCAGTACATCAGTGATGATCTATAGTACATCAGTGATGATCTATAGTACATCAGTGATGATCCATAGTACATCAGTGATGATCTATAGTACATCAGTGATGATCCATAGAACATCAGTGATGATCCACAGTACATCAGTGATGGTCCACAGTACATCAGTGATGGTCCACAGTACATCAATGATAATCCACAGTACATCAGTGATGATCCACAGTACATCAGGGATGGTCCATAGTACATCAGTAATGATCCATAGTACATCAGTGATGATCCATAGTACATCAGTGATGATTTATAGTACATCAGTGATGATCCACAGTACATCAGTGATGATCCATAGTACATCAGTGATGATCCTCAGTACATCAGTGATGATCCACAGTACATCAGTGATGATCCACAGAACATCAGTGATGATCCACAGTACATCAGTGATGATCCATAGTACATCAGTGATGATCCTCAGTACATCAGTGATGATCTATAGTACATCAGTGATGATCCTCAGTATATCAGTGATGATCCATAGTACATCGGTGATTATCCACAGTTCATCAGGGATGGTCCACAGTACATCAGTGATGATCCATAGTACACCAGTGATGATCCATAGTACACCAGTGATGATCCATAGTACATCAGTGATGATCCATAGTACATCAGTGATGATCCATAATACATCAGTGATGATCCATAGTACATCAGTGATGATCCATAGTACATCAGTGATGATCCACAGTACATCAGTGATGATCCACAGTACATCAGTGATGATCCACAGTACATCAGGGATGGTCCACAGTATATCAGTGATGATCCATAGTACATCAGTGATGGCCCATAGTACATCAGTGATGATCCATAGTACACCAGTGATGATCCATAGTACATCAGTGATGATCCATAATACATCAGTGATGATTTATAGTACATCAGTGATGATCCACAGTACATCAGTGATGATCCATAGTACATCAGTGATGATCCTCAGTACATCAGTGATGATCCACAGTACATCAGTGATGATCCACAGAACATCAGTGATGATCCACAGTACATCAGTGATGATCCATAGTACATCAGTGATGATCCTCAGTACATCAGTGATGATCTATAGTACATCAGTGATGATCCTCAGTACATCAGTGATGATCCATAGTATATCGGTGATTATCCACAGTACATCAGGGATGGTCCACAGTACATCAGTGATGATCCATAGTACACCAGGGATGATCCACAGTACATCAGTGATGGTCCACAGTACAACAGTGATGATCCATAGTACACCAGTGATGATCTATAGAACATCAGTGATGATCCACAGTACATCAGTGATGGTCCACAGTACATCAGTGATGATCCATAGTACATCAGTGATGATCCACAGTACATCAGTAATGATCCACAGTAAATTAGTGATGATCCACAGTACATCAGTGATTGATGATCCACGGTACATCAGTGATGATCCTCAGTACATCAGTGATGATCCTCGGTACATCAGTGATGATCCACGGTACATCAGGGATGGTCCATAGTACATCAGTGATGATACACAGTACATCAGTGATGATCCACAGTACATCAGTGATGATCCATAGTACATCAGTGATGGCCCATAGTACATCAGTGATGATCTATAGTACACCAATGATGATCCACAGTACATCAGTGATGGTCCACAGTACATCAGTGATGGTCCATAGTACACCAGGGATGATCCATAGTACACCAGTGATGATCCATAGTACACCAGTGATGGCCCATAGTACACCAGTGATGGCCCATAGTACATCAGTGATGATCCACAGTACATCAGTGATGATCTATAGTACATCAGTGATGATCTATAGTACATCAGTGATGATCCACAGTACATCAGTGATGATCCACAGTACACCAGTGATGGCCCATAGTACACCAGTGATGGCCCATAGTACATCAGTGATGATCCATAATACATCAGTGATGATCCTCAGTACATCAGTGATGATCCATAGTACAACGGTGATTATCCACAGTACATCAGGGATGGTCCACAGTACATCAGTGATGATCCATAGTACACCAGTGATGATCCACAGTATATCAGTGATGATCCATAGTACATCAGTGATGATCCATAGTACATCAGTGATGATCCATAATACATCAGTGATGATCCATAGTACATCAGTGATGATCCATAGTACATCAGTGATGATCCACAGTACATCAGTGATGATCTACAGTACATCAGGGATGGTCCACAGTACATCAGGGTTGGTCCACAGTATATCAGTGATGATCCATGGTACACCAGTGATGGCCCATAGTACACCAGTGATGATCCATAGTACACCAGTGATGATCCATAGTACACCAGGGATGATCCACAGTACATCAGTGATGATCCAGAGTACATCAGTGATGATCCATAGTACACCAGTGATGATCCATAGTACACCAGTGATGATCCATAGTACATCAGTGATGGTCCATAGTACATCAGTGATGATCCATAGCACATCAGTGATGGTCCACAGTACATCAGTGATGGTCCACAGTACATCAGTGATGGTCCACAGTACACCAGGGATGATCCATAGTACACCAGTGATGAACTATAGTACATCAGTGATGATCCACAGTACATCAGTGATGATCCACAGTACATCAGGGATGGTCCATAGTACACCAGTGATGATCCATAGTACACCAGTGATGATCCGTAGTACACCAGTGATGGTCTATAGTACATCAGTGATGATCCATAATACATCAGTGATGATCCATAGTACATCAGTGATGATCCATAGTACATCAGTGATGATCCACAGTACATCAGTGATGATCCACAGTACATCAGTGATGATCCACAGTACATCAGGGATGGTCCACAGTATATCAGTGATGATCCATAGTACATCAGTGATGGCCCATAGTACATCAGTGATGATCCATAGTACACCAGTGATGATCCATAGTACATCAGTAATGATCCACAGTAAATTAGTGATGATCCACAGTACATCAGTGATGATCCACGGTACATCAGTGATGATCCTCAGTACATCAGTGATGATCCTTGGTACATCAGTGATGATCCATAGTACATCAGTAATGATCCACAGTAAATTAGTGATGATCCACAGTACATCAGTGATGATCCACGGTACATCAGTGATGATCCTCAGTACATCAGTGATGATCCATAGTATATCGGTGATTATCCACAGTACATCAGGGATGGTCCACAGTACATCAGTGATGATCCATAGTACACCAGGGATGATCCACAGTACATCAGTGATGGTCCACAGTACATCAGTGATGATCCATAGTACACCAGTGATGATCTATAGAACATCAGTGATGATCCACAGTACATCAGTGATGGTCCACAGTACATCAGTGATGATCCATAGTACATCAGTGATGATCCACAGTACATCAGTAATGATCCACAGTAAATTAGTGATGATCCACAGTACATCAGTGATGATCCACGGTACATCAGTGATGATCCTCAGTACATCAGTGATGATCCTTGGTACATCAGTGATGATCCACGGTACATCAGGGATGGTCCATAGTACATCAGTGATGATACACAGTACATCAGTGATGATCCACAGTACATCAGTGATGATCCATATTACATCAGTGATGGCCCATAGTACATCAGTGATGATCTATAGTACACCAATGATGATCCACAGTACATCAGTGATGGTCCACAGTACATCAGTGATGGTCCATAGTACACCAGGGATGATCCATAGTACACCAGTGATGATCCATAGTACACCAGTGATGGCCCATAGTACACCAGTGATGGCCCATAGTACCTCAGTGATGATCCACAGTACATCAGTGATGATCTATAGTACATCAGTGATGATCTATAGTACATCAGTGATGATCCACAGTACATCAGTGATGATCCACAGTACACCAGTGATGGCCCATAGTACACCAGTGATGGCCCATAGTACATCAGTGATGATCCATAATACATCAGTGATGATCCTCAGTACATCAGTGATGATCCATAGTACAACGGTGATTATCCACAGTACATCAGGGATGGTCCACAGTACATCAGTGATGATCCATAGTACACCAGTGATGATCCACAGTATATCAGTGATGATCCATAGTACATCAATGATGATCCATAGTACATCAGTGATGATCCATAATACATCAGTGATGATCCATAGTACATCAGTGATGATCCACAGTACATCAGTGATGATCCACAGTACATCAGTGATGATCCACAGTACATCAGGGATGGTCCACAGTACATCAGGGATGGTCCACAGTATATCAGTGATGATCCATGGTACACCAGTGATGGCCCATAGTACACCAGTGATGATCCATAGTACACCAGTGATGATCCATAGTACACCAGGGATGATCCACAGTACATCAGTGATGATCCAGAGTACATCAGTGATGATCCATAGTACACCAGTGATGATCCATAGTACACCAGTGATGATCCATAGTACATCAGTGATGGTCCATAGTACATCAGTGATGATCCATAGCACATCAGTGATGGTCCACAGTACATCAGTGATGGTCCACAGTACATCAGTGATGGTCCACAGTACACCAGGGATGATCCATAGTACACCAGTGATGATCCATAGTACACCAGTGATGAACTATAGTACATCAGTGATGATCCACAGTAAATCAGTGATGATCCACAGTACATCAGGGATGGTCCATAGTACACCAGTGATGATCCATAGTACACCAGTGATGATCCGTAGTACACCAGTGATGGTCTATAGTACATCAGTGATGATCTATAGTACATCAGTGATGATCCATAGTACATCAGTGATGATCTATAGTACATCAGTGATGATCCATAGAACATCAGTGATGATCCACAGTACATCAGTGATGGTCCACAGTACATCAGTGATGGTCCACAGTACATCAGTGATAATCCACAGTACATCAGTGATGATCCACAGTACATCAGGGATGGTCCATAGTACATCAGTGATGATCCATAGTACATCAGTGATGATCCATAGTACATCAGTCATGATTTATAGTACATCAGTGATGATCCACAGTACATCAGTGATGATCCATAGTACATCAGTGATGATCCTCAGTACATCAGTGATGATCCACAGTACATCAGTGATGATCCACAGAACATCAGTGATGATCCACAGTACATCAGTGATGATCCATAGTACATCAGTGATGATCCTCAGTACATCAGTGATGATCTATAGTACATCAGTGATGATCTATAGTACATCAGTGATGATCCATAGTACATCAGTGATGATCCATAGAACATCAGTGATGATCCACAGTACATCAGTGATGATCCACAGTACATCAGTGATGATCCATAGTACATCAGTGATGATCCTCAGTACATCAGTGATGATCTATAGTACATCAGTGATGATCTATAGTACATCAGTGATGATCTATAGTACATCAGTGATGATCCATAGAACATCAGTGATGATCCACAGTACATCAGTGATGATCCACAGTACATCAGTGATGGTCCACAGTACATCAGTGATGATCCACAGTACATCAGTGATGATCCACAGAACATCAGTGATGATCCACAGTACATCAGTGATGATCCATAGTACATCAGTGATGATCCTCAGTACATCAGTGATGATCTATAGTACATCAGTGATGATCTATAGTACATCAGTGATGATCCATAGTACATCAGTGATGATCCATAGAACATCAGTGATGATCCACAGTACATCAGTGATGGTCCACAGTACATCAGTGATGGTCCACAGTACATCAATGATAATCCACAGTACATCAGTGATGATCCACAGTACATCAGGGATGGTCCATAGTACATCAGTAATGATCCATAGTACATCAGTGATGATCCATAGTACATCAGTGATGATTTATAGTACATCAGTGATGATCCACAGTACATAAGTGATGATCCATAGTACATCAGTGATGATCCTCAGTACATCAGTGATGATCCACAGTACATCAGTGATGATCCACAGAACATCAGTGATGATCCACAGTACATCAGTGATGATCCATAGTACATCAGTGATGATCCTCAGTACATCAGTGATGATCTATAGTACATCAGTGATGATCCTCAGTATATCAGTGATGATCCATAGTACATCGGTGATTATCCACAGTTCATCAGGGATGGTCCACAGTACATCAGTGATGATCCATAGTACACCAGTGATGATCCATAGTACACCAGTGATGATCCATAGTACATCAGTGATGATCCATAGTACATCAGTGATGATCCATAATACATCAGTGATGATCCATAGTACATCAGTGATGATCCATAGTACATCAGTGATGATCCACAGTACATCAGTGATGATCCACAGTACATCAGTGATGATCCACAGTACATCAGGGATGGTCCACAGTATATCAGTGATGTTCCATAGTACATCAGTGATGGCCCATAGTACATCAGTGATGATCCATAGTACACCAGTGATGATCCATAGTACATCAGTGATGATCCATAATACATCAGTGATGATTTATAGTACATCAGTGATGATCCACAGTACATCAGTGATGATCCATAGTACATCAGTGATGATCCTCAGTACATCAGTGATGATCCACAGTACATCAGTGATGATCCACAGAACATCAGTGATGATCCACAGTACATCAGTGATGATCCATAGTACATCAGTGATGATCCTCAGTACATCAGTGATGATCTATATTACATCAGTGATGATCCTCAGTACATCAGTGATGATCCATAGTATATCGGTGATTATCCACAGTACATCAGGGATGGTCCACAGTACATCAGTGATGATCCATAGTACACCAGGGATGATCCACAGTACATCAGTGATGGTCCACAGTACAACAGTGATGATCCATAGTACACCAGTGATGATCTATAGAACATCAGTGATGATCCACAGTACATCAGTGATGGTCCACAGTACATCAGTGATGATCCATAGTACATCAGTGATGATCCATAGTACACCAGTGATGATCCATAGTACACCAGTGATGATCCATAGTACATCAGTGATGGTCCATAGTACATCAGTGATGATCCATAGCACATCAGTGATGGTCCACAGTACATCAGTGATGGTCCACAGTACATCAGTGATGGTCCACAGTACACCAGGGATGATCCATAGTACACCAGTGATGAACTATAGTACATCAGTGATAATCCACAGTACATCAGTGATGATCCACAGTACATCAGGGATGGTCCATAGTACACCAGTGATGATCCATAGTACACCAGTGATGATCCGTAGTACACCAGTGATGGTCTATAGTACATCAGTGATGATCCATAATACATCAGTGATGATCCATAGTACATCAGTGATGATCCATAGTACATCAGTGATGATCCACAGTACATCAGTGATGATCCACAGTACATCAGTGATGATCCACAGTACATCAGGGATGGTCCACAGTATATCAGTGATGATCCATAGTACATCAGTGATGGCCCATAGTACATCAGTGATGATCCATAGTACACCAGTGATGATCCATAGTACATCAGTAATGATCCACAGTAAATTAGTGATGATCCACAGTACATCAGTGATGATCCACGGTACATCAGTGATGATCCTCAGTACATCAGTGATGATCCTTGGTACATCAGTGATGATCCATAGTACATCAGTAATGATCCACAGTAAATTAGTGATGATCCACAGTACATCAGTGATGATCCACGGTACATCAGTGATGATCCTCAGTACATCAGTGATGATCCATAGTATATCGGTGATTATCCACAGTACATCAGGGATGGTCCACAGTACATCAGTGATGATCCATAGTACACCAGGGATGATCCACAGTACATCAGTGATGGTCCACAGTACATCAGTGATGATCCATAGTACACCAGTGATGATCTATAGAACATCAGTGATGATCCACAGTACATCAGTGATGGTCCACAGTACATCAGTGATGATCCATAGTACATCAGTGATGATCCACAGTACATCAGTAATGATCCACAGTAAATTAGTGATGATCCACAGTACATCAGTGATGATCCACGGTACATCAGTGATGATCCTCAGTACATCAGTGATGATCCTTGGTACATCAGTGATGATCCACGGTACATCAGGGATGGTCCATAGTACATCAGTGATGATACACAGTACATCAGTGATGATCCACAGTACATCAGTGATGATCCATATTACATCAGTGATGGCCCATAGTACATCAGTGATGATCTATAGTACACCAATGATGATCCACAGTACATCAGTGATGGTCCACAGTACATCAGTGATGGTCCATAGTACACCAGGGATGATCCATAGTACACCAGTGATGATCCATAGTACACCAGTGATGGCCCATAGTACACCAGTGATGGCCCATAGTACATCAGTGATGATCCACAGTACATCAGTGATGATCTATAGTACATCAGTGATGATCTATAGTACATCAGTGATGATCCACAGTACATCAGTGATGATCCACAGTACACCAGTGATGGCCCATAGTACACCAGTGATGGCCCATAGTACATCAGTGATGATCCATAATACATCAGTGATGATCCTCAGTACATCAGTGATGATCCATAGTACAACGGTGATTATCCACAGTACATCAGGGATGGTCCACAGTACATCAGTGATGATCCATAGTACACCAGTGATGATCCACAGTATATCAGTGATGATCCATAGTACATCAATGATGATCCATAGTACATCAGTGATGATCCATAATACATCAGTGATGATCCATAGTACATCAGTGATGATCCACAGTACATCAGTGATGATCCATAGTACATCAGTGATGATCCACAGTACATCAGGGATGGTCCACAGTACATCAGGGATGGTCCACAGTATATCAGTGATGATCCATGGTACACCAGTGATGGCCCATAGTACACCAGTGATGATCCATAGTACACCAGTGATGATCCATAGTACACCAGGGATGATCCACAGTACATCAGTGATGATCCAGAGTACATCAGTGATGATCCATAGTACACCAGTGATGATCCATAGTACACCAGTGATGATCCATAGTACATCAGTGATGGTCCATAGTACATCAGTGATGATCCATAGCATATCAGTGATGGTCCACAGTACATCAGTGATGGTCCACAGTACATCAGTGATGGTCCACAGTACACCAGGGATGATCCATAGTACACCAGTGATGATCCATAGTACACCAGTGATGAACTATAGTACATCAGTGATGATCCACAGTAAATCAGTGATGATCCACAGTACATCAGGGATGGTCCATAGTACACCAGTGATGATCCATAGTACACCAGTGATGATCCGTAGTACACCAGTGATGGTCTATAGTACATCAGTGATGATCTATAGTACATCAGTGATGATCCATAGTACATCAGTGATGATCTATAGTACATCAGTGATGATCCATAGAACATCAGTGATGATCCACAGTACATCAGTGATGGTCCACAGTACATCAGTGATGGTCCACAGTACATCAGTGATAATCCACAGTACATCAGTGATGATCCACAGTACATCAGGGATGGTCCATAGTACATCAGTGATGATCCATAGTACATCAGTGATGATCCATAGTACATCAGTCATGATTTATAGTACATCAGTGATGATCCACAGTACATCAGTGATGATCCATAGTACATCAGTGATGATCCTCAGTACATCAGTGATGATCCACAGTACATCAGTGATGATCCACAGAACATCAGTGATGATCCACAGTACATCAGTGATGATCCATAGTACATCAGTGATGATCCTCAGTACATCAGTGATGATCTATAGTACATCAGTGATGATCTATAGTACATCAGTGATGATCCATAGTACATCAGTGATGATCCATAGAACATCAGTGATGATCCACAGTACATCAGTGATGATCCACAGTACATCAGTGATGATCCACAGTACATCAGTGATGATCCTCAGTACATCAGTGATGATCTATAGTACATCAGTGATGATCTATAGTACATCAGTGATGATCTATAGTACATCAGTGATGATCCATAGAACATCAGTGATGATCCACAGTACATCAGTGATGATCCACAGTACATCAGTGATGGTCCACAGTACATCAGTGATGATCCACAGTACATCAGTGATGATCCACAGAACATCAGTGATGATCCACAGTACATCAGTGATGATCCATAGTACATCAGTGATGATCCTCAGTACATCAGTGATGATCTATAGTACATCAGTGATGATCTATAGTACATCAGTGATGATCCATAGTACATCAGTGATGATCCATAGAACATCAGTGATGATCCACAGTACATCAGTGATGGTCCACAGTACATCAGTGATGGTCCACAGTACATCAATGATAATCCACAGTACATCAGTGATGATCCACAGTACATCAGGGATGGTCCATAGTACATCAGTAATGATCCATAGTACATCAGTGATGATCCATAGTACATCAGTGATGATTTATAGTACATCAGTGATGATCCACAGTACATAAGTGATGATCCATAGTACATCAGTGATGATCCTCAGTACATCAGTGATGATCCACAGTACATCAGTGATGATCCACAGAACATCAGTGATGATCCACAGTACATCAGTGATGATCCATAGTACATCAGTGATGATCCTCAGTACATCAGTGATGATCTATAGTACATCAGTGATGATACTCAGTATATCAGTGATGATCCATAGTACATCGGTGATTATCCACAGTTCATCAGGGATGGTCCACAGTACATCAGTGATGATCCATAGTACACCAGTGATGATCCATAGTACACCAGTGATGATCCATAGTACATCAGTGATGATCCATAGTACATCAGTGATGATCCATAATACATCAGTGATGATCCATAGTACATCAGTGATGATCCATAGTACATCAGTGATGATCCACAGTACATCAGTGATGATCCACAGTACATCAGTGATGATCCACAGTACATCAGGGATGGTCCACAGTATATCAGTGATGATCCATAGTACATCAGTGATGGCCCATAGTACATCAGTGATGATCCATAGTACACCAGTGATGATCCATAGTACATCAGTGATGATCCATAATACATCAGTGATGATTTATAGTACATCAGTGATGATCCACAGTACATCAGTGATGATCCATAGTACATCAGTGATGATCCTCAGTACATCAGTGATGATCCACAGTACATCAGTGATGATCCACAGAACATCAGTGATGATCCACAGTACATCAGTGATGATCCATAGTACATCAGTGATGATCCTCAGTACATCAGTGATGATCTATAGTACATCAGTGATGATCCTCAGTACATCAGTGATGATCCATAGTATATCGGTGATTATCCACAGTACATCAGGGATGGTCCACAGTACATCAGTGATGATCCATAGTACACCAGGGATGATCCACAGTACATCAGTGATGGTCCACAGTACAACAGTGATGATCCATAGTACACCAGTGATGATCTATAGAACATCAGTGATGATCCACAGTACATCAGTGATGGTCCACAGTACATCAGTGATGATCCATAGTACATCAGTGATGATCCACAGTACATCAGTAATGATCCACAGTAAATTAGTGATGATCCACAGTACATCAGTGATGATCCACGGTACATCAGTGATGATCCTCAGTACATCAGTGATGATCCTCGGTACATCAGTGATGATCCACGGTACATCAGGGATGGTCCATAGTACATCAGTGATGATACACAGTACATCAGTGATGATCCACAGTACATCAGTGATGATCCATAGTACATCAGTGATGGCCCATAGTACATCAGTGATGATCTATAGTACACCAATGATGATCCACAGTACATCAGTGATGGTCCACAGTACATCAGTGATGGTCCATAGTACACCAGGGATGATCCATAGTACACCAGTGATGATCCATAGTACACCAGTGATGGCCCATAGTACACCAGTGATGGCCCATAGTACATCAGTGATGATCCACAGTACATCAGTGATGATCTATAGTACATCAGTGATGATCTATAGTACATCAGTGATGATCCACAGTACATCAGTGATGATCCACAGTACACCAGTGATGGCCCATAGTACACCAGTGATGGCCCATAGTACATCAGTGATGATCCATAATACATCAGTGATGATCCTCAGTACATCAGTGATGATCCATAGTACAACGGTGATTATCCACAGTACATCAGGGATGGTCCACAGTACATCAGTGATGATCCATAGTACACCAGTGATGATCCACAGTATATCAGTGATGATCCATAGTACATCAGTGATGATCCATAGTACATCAGTGATGATCCATAATACATCAGTGATGATCCATAGTACATCAGTGATGATCCATAGTACATCAGTGATGATCCACAGTACATCAGTGATGATCCACAGTACATCAGGGATGGTCCACAGTACATCAGGGTTGGTCCACAGTACATCAGTGATGATCCAGAGTACATCAGTGATGATCCATAGTACACCAGTGATGATCCATAGTACACCAGGGATGATCCATAGTACATCAGTGATGGTCCATAGTACATCAGTGATGATCCATAGCACATCAGTGATGGTCCACAGTACATCAGTGATGGTCCACAGTACATCAGTGATGGTCCACAGTACACCAGGGATGATCCATAGTACACCAGTGATGAACTATAGTACATCAGTGATGATCCACAGTACATCAGTGATGATCCACAGTACATCAGGGATGGTCCATAGTACACCAGTGATGATCCATAGTACACCAGTGATGATCCGTAGTACACCAGTGATGGTCTATAGTACATCAGTGATGATCTATAGTACATCAGTGATGATCCATAGTACATCAGTGATGATCTATAGTACATCAGTGATGATCCATAGAACATCAGTGATGATCCACAGTACATCAGTGATGGTCCACAGTACATCAGTGATGGTCCACAGTACATCACTGATAATCCACAGTACATCAGTGATGATCCACAGTACATCAGGGATGGTCCATAGTACATCAGTGATGATCCATAGTACATCAGTGATGATCCATAGTACATCAGTGATGATTTATAGTACATCAGTGATGATCCACAGTACATCAGTGATGATCCATAGTACATCAGTGATGATCCTCAGTACATCAGTGATGATCCACAGTACATCAGTGATGATCCACAGAACATCAGTGATGATCCACAGTACATCAGTGATGATCCATAGTACATCAGTGATGATCCTCAGTACATCAGTGATGATCTATAGTACATCAGTGATGATCCTCAGTACATCAGTGATGATCCATAGTACATCGGTGATTATCCACAGTACATCAGGGATGGTCCACAGTACATCAGTGATGATCCATAGTACACCAGTAATGATCCATAGTACACCAGTGATGAACTATAGTACATCAGTGATGATCCACAGTACATCAGTGATGATCCACAGTACATCAGGGATGGTCCATAGTACACCAGTGATGATCCATAGTACACCAGTGATGATCCATAGTACACCAGTGATGATCCATAGTACACCAGTGATGGTCTATAGTACATCAGTGATGATCTATAGTACATCAGTGATGATCCATAGTACATCAGTGATGATCTATAGTACATCAGTGATGATCCATAGAACATCAGTGATGATCCACAGTACATCAGTGATGGTCCACAGTACATCAGTGATGGTCCACAGTACATCAATGATAATCCACAGTACATCAGTGATGATCCACAGTACATCAGGGATGGTCCATAGTACATCAGTGATGATCCATAGTACATCAGTGATGATCCATAGTACATCAGTGATGATTTATAGTACATCAGTGATGATCCACAGTACATCAGTGATGATCCATAGTACATCAGTGATGATCCTCAGTACATCAGTGATGATCCACAGTACATCAGTGATGATCCACAGAACATCAGTGATGATTCACAGTACATCAGTGATGATCCATAGTACATCAGTGATGATCCTCAGTACATCAGTGATGATCTATAGTACATCAGTGATGATCCTCAGTATATCAGTGATGATCCACAGTACATCGGTGATTATCCACAGTTCATCAGGGATGATCCACAGTACATCAGGGATGGTCCATAGTACATCAGTGATGATCCATAGTACATCAGTGATGATCCATAGTACATCAGTGATGATTTATAGTACATCAGTGATGATCCACAGTACATCAGTGATGATCCATAGTACATCAGTGATGATCCTCAGTACATCAGTGATGATCCACAGTACATCAGTGATGATCCACAGAACATCAGTGATGATCCACAGTACATCACTGATGATCCATAGTACATCAGTGATGATCCTCAGTACATCAGTGATGATCTATAGTACATCAGTGATGATCCTCAGTATATCAGTGATGATCCATAGTACATCGGTGATTATCCACAGTTCATCAGGGATGGTCCACAGTACATCAGTGATGATCCATAGTACACCAGTGATGATCCATAGTACACCAGTGATGATCCATAGTACATCAGTGATGATCCATAGTACATCAGTGATGATCCATAATACATCAGTGATGATCCATAGTACATCAGTGATGATCCATAGTACATCAGTGATGATCCACAGTACATCAGTGATGATCCACAGTACATCAGTGATGATCCACAGTACATCAGGGATGGTCCACAGTATATCAGTGATGATCCATAGTACATCAGTGATGGCCCATAGTACATCAGTGATGATCCATAGTACACCAGTGATGATCCATAGTACATCAGTGATGATCCATAATACATCAGTGATGATTTATAGTACATCAGTGATGATCCACAGTACATCAGTGATGATCCATAGTACATCAGTGATGATCCTCAGTACATCAGTGATGATCCACAGTACATCAGTGATGATCCACAGAACATCAGTGATGATCCACAGTACATCAGTGATGATCCATAGTACATCAGTGATGATTCTCAGTACATCAGTGATGATCTATAGTACATCAGTGATGATCCTCAGTACATCAGTGATGATCCATAGTATATCGGTGATTATCCACAGTACATCAGGGATGGTCCACAGCACATCAGTGATGATCCATAGTACACCAGGGATGATCCACAGTACATCAGTGATGGTCCACAGTACATCAGTGATGATCCATAGTACACCAGTGATGATCTATAGAACATCAGTGATGATCCACAGTACATCAGTGATGGTCCACAGTACATCAGTGATGATCCATAGTACATCAGTGATGATCCACAGTACATCAGTAATGATCCACAGTAAATTAGTGATGATCCACAGTACATCAGTGATGATCCACGGTACATCAGTGATGATCCTCAGTACATCAGTGATGATCCTCGGTACATCAGTGATGATCCACGGTACATCAGGGATGGTCCATAGTACATCAGTGATGATACACAGTACATCAGTGATGATCCACAGTACATCAGTGATGATCCATAGTACATCAGTGATGGCCCATAGTACATCAGTGATGATCTATAGTACACCAATGATGATCCACAGTACATCAGTGATGGTCCACAGTACATCAGTGATGGTCCATAGTACACCAGGGATGATCCATAGTACACCAGTGATGATCCATAGTACACCAGTGATGGCCCATAGTACACCAGTGATGGCCCATAGTACATCAGTGATGATCCACAGTACATCAGTGATGATCTATAGTACATCAGTGATGATCTATAGTACATCAGTGATGATCCACAGTACATCAGTGATGATCCACAGTACACCAGTGATGGCCCATAGTACACCAGTGATGGCCCATAGTACATCAGTGATGATCCATAATACATCAGTGATGATCCTCAGTACATCAGTGATGATCCATAGTACAACGGTGATTATCCACAGTACATCAGGGATGGTCCACAGTACATCAGTGATGATCCATAGTACACCAGTGATGATCCACAGTATATCAGTGATGATCCACAGTACATCAGTGATGATCCATAGTACATCAGTGATGATCCATAATACATCAGTGATGATCCATAGTACATCAGTGATGATCCATAGTACATCAGTGATGATCCACAGTACATCAGTGATGATCCACAGTACATCAGGGATGGTCCACAGTACATCAGGGATGGTCCACAGTATATCAGTGATGATCCATGGTACACCAGTGATGGCCCATAGTACACCAGTGATGATCCATAGTACACCAGTGATGATCCATAGTACACCAGGGATGATCCACAGTACATCAGTGATGATCCAGAGTACATCAGTGATGATCCATAGTACACCAGTGATGATCCATAGTACACCAGTGATGATCCATAGTACATCAGTGATGGTCCATAGTACATCAGTGATGATCCATAGCACATCAGTGATGGTCCACAGTACATCAGTGATGGTCCACAGTACATCAGTGATGGTCCACAGTACACCAGGGATGATCCATAGTACACCAGTGATGATCCATAGTACACCAGTGATGAACTATAGTACATCAGTGATGATCCACAGTACATCAGGGATGGTCCATAGTACACCAGTGATGATCCATAGTACACCAGTGATGATCCGTAGTACACCAGTGATGGTCTATAGTACATCAGTGATGATCAATAGTACATCAGTGATGATCCATAGTACATCAGTGATGATCTATAGTACATCAGTGATGATCCATAGAACATCAGTGATGATTAGGGATGAGCTTCGTGTTCGAGTCGAACATACGTTCGACTCGAACATCGGCTGTTCGATCGTTCGACGAAGATCGAACGATTTGGGCCGTTCGCGCCAAATTCGAGTGACGCGAACGGCCCACAATGCACTACGCCATCGCAGTGTCATCCAGGCGCTGTGATTGGCCAAGCATGCACTGTGACCCCGCATGCTTGGCCAATCACAGCGCCGGCAGCGAGGAGAGCAATGATTGGCCACAGGCAGGATGCCTGTGGCCAATTATTGCTGAGGGTGTTTAGTACACGCCCCACACTATAAAAGGCCGCCAGCACGGCGGCCTAGTGTAGTGTGTTCCGGAGCAGGGAAAGAGCAGCATAGGCAGGGACAGTGACATTTATTTCTTTCTTGCTTAACCTGGATTCCTTTAGTTTAGGGAAAGAGAAGGATAGGTAGGGAGAGTGTCAGTGTGTTTTACTGTGCGAATCCTTGTTTCTAGGGACAAAGAAGGAAAGTGAGGGGAATTCTCCTTGTGCTATAGTGTGCTTTAAAAAAACATTTTTTCTAGGGACAGAAAACTCTAGGTAGGGAGAGTGTCAGTTTCTTTCACTGTGCGAGTCCTTGTTTCTAGGGACAAAGAAGGAAAGTGAGGGGAATTCTCCTTGTGCTATAGTGTGCTTTAAAAAAACATTTTTTCTAGGGACAGAAAACTCTAGGTAGGGAGAGTGTCAGTTTCTTTCATTGTGCGAGTCCTTGTTTCTAGGGACAAAGAAGGAAAGTGAGGGGAATTCTCCTTTTGCTATAGTGTGCTTTTAAAAAACATTTTTTCTAGGGACAGAAAACTCTAGGTAGGGAGAGTGTCAGTTTCTTTCACTGTGCGAGTCCTTGTTTCTAGGGACAGGGAAGGACAGTGAGTGAATTCTCCTTGTGCTATAGTGTGCTTTAAAAAAACATTTTTTCTAGGGACAGAAAACTCTAGGTAGGGAGAGTGTCAGTTTCTTTCACTGTGCGAGTCCTTGTTTCTAGGGACAAAGAAGGAAAGTGAGGGGAATTCTCCTTGTGCTATAGTGTGCTTTTAAAAAACATTTTTTCTAGGGACAGAAAACTCTAGGTAGGGAGAGTGTCAGTTTCTTTCACTGTGCGAGTCCTTGTTTCTAGGGACAAAGAAGGAAAGTGAGGGGAATTCTCCTTGTGCTATAGTGTGCTTTTAAAAAACATTTTTTCTAGGGACAGAAAACTCTAGGTAGGGAGAGTGTCAGTTTCTTTCACTGTGCGAGTCCTTGTTTCTAGGGACAGGGAAGGACAGTGAGTGAATTCTCCTTGTGCTATAGTGTGCTTTAAAAAAACATTTTTTCTAGGGACAGAAAACTCTAGGTAGGGAGAGTGTCAGTTTCTTTCACTGTGCTAGTCCTTGTTTCTAGGGACAAAGAAGGAAAGTGAGGGGAATTCTCCTTGTGCTATAGTGTGCTTTTAAAAAACATTTTTTCTAGGGACAGAAAACTCTAGGTAGGGAGAGTGTCAGTTTCTTTCACTGTGCGAGTCCTTGTTTCTAGGGACAGGGAAGGACAGTGAGTGAATTCTCCTTGTGCTATAGTGTGCTTTAAAAAAACATTTTTTCTAGGGACAGAAAACTCTAGGTAGGGAGAGTGTCAGTTTCTTTCACTGTGCGAGTCCTTGTTTCTAGGGACAAAGAAGGAAAGTGAGGGGAATTCTCCTTGTGCTATAGTGTGCTTTTAAAAAACATTTTTTCTAGGGACAGAAAACTCTAGGTAGGGAGAGTGTCAGTTTCTTTCACTGTGCGAGTCCTTGTTTCTAGGGACAGGGAAGGACAGTGAGTGAATTCTCCTTGTGCTATAGTGTGCTTTAAAAAAACATTTTTTCTAGGGACAGAAAACTCTAGGTAGGGAGAGTGTCAGTTTCTTTCACTGTGCGAGTCCTTGTTTCTAGGGACAAAGAAGGAAAGTGAGGGGAATTCTCCTTGTGCTATAGTGTGCTTTTAAAAAACATTTTTTCTAGGGACAGAAAACTCTAGGTAAGGAGAGTGTCAGTTTCTTTCACTGTGCGAGTCCTTGTTTCTAGGGACAAAGAAGGAAAGTGAGGGGAATTCTCCTTGTGCTATAGTGTGCTTTAAAAAACATTTTTTCTAGGGACAGAAAACTCTAGGTAGGGAGAGTGTCAGTTTCTTTCACTGTGCGAGTCCTTGTTTCTAGGGACAAAGAAGGAAAGTGAGGGGAATTCTCCTTTTGCTATAGTGTGCTTTTAAAAAACATTTTTTCTAGGGACAGAAAACTCTAGGTAGTGTGAGGGGGTTAGCTCGGCAGCGGGTGTGTGTGACCCCCGAGATGGGCTCCCCACACAAAAACAGGCCCAGCAAACGGAGGTTGTGGTTTTCAAAATCAAAAAGGTGCGGTTTATTTTCTATTTACAGTGACAAAACACAGCAAAGCAAAAGAAACATAAACAAAATAAATCCTGGTCAACTTGACCTCTGACTAAACATACAGGTTTCCTAACTAACAACTGGGATCAGCCTAGTGCTGTCCTAGTCCCTAAGTCCCTGGTTTTAAATGTCCAAGCAAATAGCCACACAGGCTTTGTCTCACCGCACAGGGGTTCACTCTCCCTAGACAGTCCACACAGGTCTGGTTCCAGGCATGAGCTAACATCTAATGAAGCTGGGAGTTCTTATAGAGGCCTAAATGAGCTGACAAGCTTCAGCTGGTCTCATCAACTCCCTGTCTGCACGACGCCCCACACTCTCCCTAGAGGTATGAGTCATCCATGAGCCCACTAGCCTTATACAACTCTCCACCTAGTTGTATAAGTCGGCGTAAAGCCTGAATCTGGGCGAAATATATCTACCCCCCTGGATGCAACCAGGTGACTTTATCTTCCTGCTGTCACATACCCCCCCCTCTTGTTTTAACCTCGGGGTTGGAACACCAGCAATCAGGCATTCATGTACTCGAGACAAAGCATCCACATTCCCCATTTGAACGCCAGGGCGATGCTTTACTGTGAAGTTGAATTCCTGGAGGGGCAGGAACCACCTATTCACTCTTCTATTTGTTTCCTTGTTTTGAGCCATCCACTTTAACGGAGCGTGATCCGTAACCATGTCAAAGTGCCTACCTAGCAGGTAGTACCGAAGGGAATCTAGAGCCCACTACACCGCTAAACACTCCTTTTCAACGGTGGCGTAATTTACCTCATGGGACTTCAACTTCCTGCTGAGGTAAATGACTGGGTGCTCTTCCCCGTTCCAGACCTGGGACAATACTGCTCCTAACCCCACATCTGACGCATCACTTTGTACGACAAAGTCTTTAGAGAAGTCGGGTGAGTACAACACTGGCTGGCTACATAAGGCTTGTTTCAAGAATTGGAATGCTGCCTCAGCCTCGGGGGTCCATTTAATCATGACCGACCCTTTCCCCTTCGTCAGGTTGGTTAGGGGCACAGCCTTAGAAGCAAAGTGGGGAATGAATCGCCGATAATACCCAGCGATTCCCAGAAAGGCTCGTACCTGCTTCTTGCTGTTGGGACGTGGCCAACTCTGGATGGCCTCGACTTTGTTGAGTTGGGGTTTTATTACTCCCCTCCCAATGGTGTACCCAAGATATTTGGCCTCCTCCTGCCCAATGGTACACTTCTTGGGGTTAGCTGTAAACCCCGCTTCCCGAACAGAGTCCAGGACTGCTTGCACTTTTGGCAGATGTGAGGCCCAATCTGTGCTATGGACAATTATGTCATCCAGGTAAGCCGCAGCATACTTCCGATGGGGCCTCAGCATCTGGTCCATTTTCCGCTGGAATGTGGCCGGCGCATTCTGTAACCCGAACGGCATTCTTTTATATTGGAACGCCCCGTCTGGGGTTACAAATGCGGTTTTCTCTTTGGCCGACTTGGCCAGGGGGATTTGCCAATACCCTTTTGTGAGGTCAAGAGTCGTCATGTATCAGGCTGTTCCCAGCCGGTCGATCAACTCATCTATACGTGGCATGGGGTAGGTGTCAAATTTTGTAACTTTGTTCAACTGACGAAAATCGTTACAAAATCGCCAGCTCCCATCCGGTTTAGGCACCAACACAATGGGACTAGACCAATCACTTTGGGACTCCTCTATCACCCCTAAGTTCAGCATTTTCTGTACTTCCTCCCGTATTGCCTCCCGTCGGGCCTCTGGGATCCGATAGGGTTTTAACTTCACCCTTTCACCGGGCGGGGTAATGATGTCATGCTCTACCCCAGATGTTTGTCCCGGCAGCTCAGAGAATACCTCCTTGTTGCGAAGCACAAACTCCTTAACCTAATGTTGTTGGGGTTGTGACAAGGTGGCTGCTATTCCAACCTCAGGAATCACGCAACCAGTTTGAGCTGGTGACCAAGTGTCTGCGACTAGGGACTCTCTATCCCTCCAGGCTTTCAACAGATTAACGTGATAGATCTGTTCGGGCTTTCGCCTTCCTGGTTGTCTGACCTTGTAATTCACTTCGCTCACTTTTTCCATTATCTCGTAGGGGCCTTGCCATTTGGCAAGGAATTTACTTTCAACCGTAGGGACAAGTACCAGTATCCTATCCCCCGGGGAAAAGGTACGGGTCTTGGCTCCACGGTTGTACACTCTCTGCTGTGCTAACTGCGCTTGGGCCAAATGTTCCTTCACGATGGGCATTACCTGTGCAATTCGGTCTTGCATCAGGGTGACATGCTCAATCACACTCCTGTGGGGAGAACTCTCACTTTCCCAAGTTTCCTTGGCAATATCCAACAGCCCTCTTGGGTGTCTCCCATACAGTAACTCAAAGGGGGAGAATCCCGTAGAGGATTGGGGCACCTCCCTAATAGCAAACATCAGATAAGGAAGTAGACAGTCCCAATCCTTTCCATCTCTATCCACCACTTTCTTCAACATTTGTTTTAGGGTTTTGTTGAACCTTTCAACCAGCCCATCGGTTTGGGGGTGATACACAGATGTACGTAATTGCGTCACTTTGAACAATTTACACAGCTCCTTCATAACCCGGGACATAAAGGGTGTACCTTGGTCCGTAAGCAGTTCTTTACAAATACCCACCCGGCTAAACACAAGAGATAGCTCTTTGGCTATGGTTTTGGCCGAGGTATTTCGGAGAGGGATCGCTTCTGGATAACGGGTGGCATAGTCCATTATAACTAATATGTACTGGTGCCCCCTAGCGGACTTGATTATAGGACCTACCAAATCCATGGCGATCCTCTCAAACGGGACCTCAATGATGGGTAGAGGGACCAGCGGGCTACGGAAATGTGGCATCGGGGCCGACCTCTGACACACAGGGCAGGAGGAACAATAATTTTCTATGTCCTTCATCACCCCCGGCCAATAGAATCTCTGTAATACCCTCTCTCGGGTTTTCTCTGTCCCCAGATGACCTCCAAGAATGTGCCCATGGGCCAACTCCAACACCAACTTCCTGTAAGGTTTGGGCACCACAAGCTGCTCAACGGTTTCTTCTGCCCTTTTTGCCACCCGATACAGTAGGTCCTTCTCTACGCTGAAGTATGGGTAAGTGCAGGTATTATCTGGGTTCACTAACTCGCCATCTATTTTCACTACGTTTTCCCGTGCCTTTATTAGGGCGGGGTCTTTCAACTGTTCTGTGGCAAAGTTTTCCCTGTGAACCTCAAGATCAGAAAACTCCACAGACGGTAGGTTTTCGTCTGAGGAGGTGGGCTCCTCTCCAGTTTCTTGAGTCTCCCCTGCCAATACTGATAAGGGAAATTCCGGAGAGTCCTCACCACTCTCAGGGGAGTTCTGGCTATCACATTCCTGGTACATAGGGGCACCAGTGGGGGGCTCAGGATCATCCCACAGTTCCCAGAACTTCGGAAAATCCCTTCCCACAATGGCGTCATGCGGTAACTGAGATACTAAGCCCACTGGATGAGAGAGGGTACCTTTGGGGGTCTCGAAACACACTGTAGTCACTGGATACTCTCGGGTGTCCCCATGCACACAAATAACAGCTACCTTGCTATTCCCAGAGACCTCTGTTTTAACTAATTCAGCCTTTATCAGGGTCACAAGGCTACCTGAATCCAGTAATACCACAACATTTCTACCATTAATACACATTTTGCATAAATGTTTCTCAGTTCCTCGAATGGCAGTGCATGCGACTGTCGCACACAGCGACTGACGTCTGCCCGTCAAAAAGTCACACTGCATGAGTTCCTCCACAACCGGGCAATTGGCTGCAATATGTCCCTCTTGCCGGCAGCGGTAGCAAACGATCCTTCTTGCGGCCTCTTGAGCCGCTGATTTCCCAGGCTGTTCTCGCCAAACTTGGGGTAGAGCTCCCACCCTCTCACTCTCTCCACCCTCACCCCTTGGAATCCTCTTATCCGCCCCTGGGGATGGTCTGGTCTTAGGGTGGAAAGTCCGAGTGTCTCTGGAAGAGGCCGTCAGGTTCTCTGTAGCCAAGTATTTCTCCACACGATCCACAAGACCATCGGCCGTCTCTGGGTCTCCATGGCTTACCCACTTTTGGATGGCAGTAGGAAGAGCTCTCAAAAACCGATCCATTACAACACGTTCCACAATCTTTGGTGCGGACAAAGTCTCTGGCTGTAGCCACTTTCTGCTCAGGTGAATGAGATCATACATTTGAGACCTGGGGGGTTTTCCAAGCTGGAAAGTCCAGTTATGCACACGCTGAGCCCGGACAGCCTGGGTGACACCCAGCCTTGCCAATATTTCAGCTTTTAGCATCACATAGTCTTTTGCTTGGTTAGGCTCTAGGTCATAGTAAGCTTTCTGCGATTCACCAGTTAACAGAGGAGCCACCAGTCCAGCCCACTGCTCCTCAGGCCACTTTTCTCTTTCAGCGGTCCTTTCAAATGTGGTCAAAAATACCTCTGGATCATCCTCTCCAGTCATTTTTGTCAATAAACGACTCACCCCAAAGGACGCGGTATTAGTGGGACGGCTTTCCTCACTGGTCTGCGGACGTTGCTGCATTACTGCTTCCATCTGTTGTTGTAGTCTCTGCTCTTGCTTCTGCAACAGGTCTATGAAGCGGGCCTCAGATTGCTGCTGGGCTTGTTGCTGAGCCTCCAGACTCTGTTGCAAAGTTGCGTTTGTCTGCTGCTGGGCTGCAAGGCTCTGTTGATGAGCTTGCTGCTGGGCTGCGAAGTTCTTTTGCAAACCTGCATTTGTCTGCTGTTGATTGGCATTTGCTAGAGTCAGCTGCTTCAGTATCTCCTCCATGCTGGCTTAAAAAAAAAACTGCCACTGGTTCTCCACCAACTGTGAGGGGGTTAGCTCGGCAGCGGGTGTGTGTGACCCCCGAGATGGGCTCCCCACACAAAAACAGGCCCAGCAAACGGAGGTTGTGGTTTTCAAAATCAAAAAGGTGCGGTTTATTTTCTATTTACAGTGACAAAACACAGCAAAGCAAAAGAAACATAAACAAAATAAATCCTGGTCAACTTGACCTCTGACTAAACATACAGGTTTCCCAACTAACAACTGGGATCAGCCTAGTGCTGTCCTAGTCCCTAAGTCCCTGGTTTTAAATGTCCAAGCAAATAGCCACACAGGCTTTGTCTCACCGCACAGGGGTTCACTCTCCCTAGACAGTCCACACAGGTCTGGTTCCAGGCATGAGCTAACATCTAATGAAGCTGGGAGTTCTTATAGAGGCCTAAATGAGCTGACAAGCTTCAGCTGGTCTCATCAACTCCCTGTCTGCACGACGCCCCACACTCTCCCTAGAGGTATGAGTCATCCATGAGCCCACTAGCCTTATACAACTCTCCACCTAGTTGTATAAGTCGGCGTAAAGCCTGAATCTGGGCGAAATATATCTACCCCCCTGGATGCAACCAGGTGACTTTACCTTCCTGCTGTCACAGTAGGGAGAGTGTCAGTTTCTTTCACTGTGCGAGTCCTTGTTTCTAGGGACAAAGAAGGAAAGTGAGGGGAATTCTCCTTGTGCTATAGTGTGCTTTTAAAAAACATTTTTTCTAGGGACAGAAAACTCTAGGTAGGGAGAGTGTCAGTTTCTTTCACTGTGCGAGTCCTTGTTTCTAGGGACAGGGAAGGACAGTGAGTGAATTCTCCTTGTGCTATAGTGTGCTTTAAAAAAACATTTTTTCTAGGGACAGAAAACTCTAGGTAGGGAGAGTGTCAGTTTCTTTCACTGTGCGAGTCCTTGTTTCTAGGGACAAAGAAGGAAAGTGAGGGGAATTCTCCTTGTGCTATAGTGTGCTTTTAAAAAACATTTTTTCTAGGGACAGAAAACTCTAGGTAGGGAGAGTGTCAGTTTCTTTCACTGTGCGAGTCCTTGTTTCTAGGGACAAAGAAGGAAAGTGAGGGGAATTCTCCTTGTGCTATAGTGTGCTTTTAAAAAACATTTTTTCTAGGGACAGAAAACTCTAGGTAGGGAGAGTGTCAGTTTCTTTCACTGTGCGAGTCCTTGTTTCTAGGGACAGGGAAGGACAGTGAGTGAATTCTCCTTGTGCTATAGTGTGCTTTAAAAAAACATTTTTTCTAGGGACAGAAAACTCTAGGTAGGGAGAGTGTCAGTTTCTTTCACTGTGCGAGTCCTTGTTTCTAGGGACAAAGAAGGAAAGTGAGGGGAATTCTCCTTGTGCTATAGTGTGCTTTTAAAAAACATTTTTTCTAGGGACAGAAAACTCTAGGTAGGGAGAGTGTCAGTTTCTTTCACTGTGCGAGTCCTTGTTTCTAGGGACAAAGAAGGAAAGTGAGGGGAATTCTCCTTGTGCTATAGTGTGCTTTTAAAAAACATTTTTTCTAGGGACAGAAAACTCTAGGTAGGGAGAGTGTCAGTTTCTTTCACTGTGCGAGTCCTTGTTTCTAGGGACAGGGAAGGACAGTGAGTGAATTCTCCTTGTGCTATAGTGTGCTTTAAAAAAACATTTTTTCTAGGGACAGAAAACTCTAGGTAGGGAGAGTGTCAGTTTCTTTCACTGTGCGAGTCCTTGTTTCTAGGGACAAAGAAGGAAAGTGAGGGGAATTCTCCTTGTGCTATAGTGTGCTTTTAAAAAACATTTTTTCTAGGGACAGAAAACTCTAGGTAGGGAGAGTGTCAGTTTCTTTCACTGTGCGAGTCCTTGTTTCTAGGGACAGGGAAGGACAGTGAGTGAATTCTCCTTGTGCTATAGTGTGCTTTAAAAAAACAATTTTTCTAGGGACAGAAAACTCTAGGTAGGGAGAGTGTCAGTTTCTTTCACTGTGCGAGTCCTTGTTTCTAGGGACAAAGAAGGAAAGTGAGGGGAATTCTCCTTGTGCTATAGTGTGCTTTTAAAAAACATTTTTTCTAGGGACAGAAAACTCTAGGTAGGGAGAGTGTCAGTTTCTTTCACTGTGCGAGTCCTTGTTTCTAGGGACAGGGAAGGACAGTGAGTGAATTCTCCTTGTGCTATAGTGTGCTTTAAAAAAACATTTTTTCTAGGGACAGAAAACTCTAGGTAGGGAGAGTGTCAGTTTCTTTCACTGTGCGAGTCCTTGTTTCTAGGGACAAAGAAGGAAAGTGAGGGGAATTCTCCTTGTGCTATAGTGTGCTTTAAAAAAAACATTTTTTCTAGGGACAGAAAACTCTAGGTAGGGAGAGTGTCAGTTTCTTTCACTGTGCGAGTCCTTGTTTCTAGGGACAAAGAAGGAAAGTGAGGGGAATTCTCCTTGTGCTATAGTGTGCTTTAAAAAAACATTTTTACTAGGGACAGAAAACTCTAGGTAGGGAGAGTGTCAGTTTCTTTCACTGTGCGAGTCCTTGTTTCTAGGGACAAAGAAGGAAAGTGAGGGGAATTCTCCTTTTGCTATAGTGTGCTTTTAAAAAACATTTTTTCTAGGGACAGAAAACTCTAGGTAGGGAGAGTGTCAGTTTCTTTCACTGTGCGAGTCCTTGTTTCTAGGGACAAAGAAGGAAAGTGAGGGGAATTCTCCTTGTGCTATAGTGTGCTTTTAAAAAACATTTTTTCTAGGGACAGAAAACTCTAGGTAGGGAGAGTGTCAGTTTCTTTCACTGTGCGAGTCCTTGTTTCTAGGGACAGGGAAGGACAGTGAGTGAATTCTCCTTGTGCTATAGTGTGCTTTAAAAAAACATTTTTTCTAGGGACAGAAAACTCTAGGTAGGGAGAGTGTCAGTTTCTTTCACTGTGCGAGTCCTTGTTTCTAGGGACAGGGAAGGACAGTGAGTGAATTCTCCTTGTGCTATAGTGTGCTTTAAAAAAACATTTTTTCTAGGGACAGAAAACTCTAGGTAGGGAGAGTGTCAGTTTCTTTCACTGTGCGAGTCCTTGTTTCTAGGGACAAAGAAGGAAAGTGAGGGGAGCTCTCCTTGTGCTATAGTGTGCTTTTAAAAAACATTTTTTCTAGGGACAGAAAACTCTAGGTAGGGAGAGTGTCAGTTTCTTTCACTGTGCGAGTCCTTGTTTCTAGGGACAAAGAAGGAAAGTGAGGGGAATTCTCCTTGTGCTATAGTGTGCTTTTAAAAAACATTTTTTCTAGGGACAGAAAACTCTAGGTAGGGAGAGTGTCAGTTTCTTTCACTGTGCGAGTCCTTGTTTCTAGGGACAGGGAAGGACAGTGAGTGAATTCTCCTTGTGCTATAGTGTGCTTTAAAAAAACATTTTTTCTAGGGACAGAAAACTCTAGGTAGGGAGAGTGTCAGTTTCTTTCACTGTGCGAGTCCTTGTTTCTAGGGACAGGGAAGGACAGTGAGTGAATTCTCCTTGTGCTATAGTGTGCTTTAAAAAAACATTTTTTCTAGGGACAGAAAACTCTAGGTAGGGAGAGTGTCAGTTTCTTTCACTGTGCGAGTCCTTGTTTCTAGGGACAAAGAAGGAAAGTGAGGGGAATTCTCCTTGTGCTATAGTGTGCTAAAGCATTCCTCATCAACCATCTTTGAAATCCTTGTTTTTTGGACAGTCAGGGAAATTGTCGTTGTGCTATTCTGTGCAAAAGCAATCATCCTCAACCATATTTAGAAATCCTTAAGTAAAGGGACAGAGAAGGACACCTGAAGGTAGCCCTTATTGCTTTTTTCCCATCTCCCTGCAGGCCATCTATTAGAATGTCTGGAAGGCAAACAAGGAGAGGCAGACAGTCAGGAGGCAATAAAAGAGGGCAAGCAGGCTCTGTGTCTGGGGGCAACAGTGCTGGTCGTGGACGCGGTGCATTGTCATCAGCACATGGCCATGGGACACGCTTGTCCTTCTTTTCGGCAGCTGGACATGTTGAGCCACATCATGCCGAAGACTTGGTAGAGTGGATGACCAAGCCCTCCTCCTCCTCCTCATCCTCTCTCACCCAGGCTCAGGGTACTGGCAAAGCAGCTGCCAAAGCGTCCTCTTCCCTGGTATCAATGTCAGACTCATCATCAGTCACTCCTTCCCTAGACCCACCATGTCCTCCTCCTGAGGAGTCCCCCGAACTGTTTGAGCACAGTGTTGGGTACATGCTCCAGGAGGATGCCCAGCGTTTCGAAGGGTCTGATGATGAAACCCAGCTACAGGAAGGCAGTAGGGTGAGAGCAGACAGAGGGGATGCTCAAGAAGGACACCAATCTGGCAGTCATGTTCCAGCAGCTGCAGCATACTGCCAGATTGGCTCCAGTGATGAGGAGGGAGGGGATGATGAGGTCACTGACTCCACGTGGGTGCCTAATAGGAGAGAGGAGGAGGAGGAGGAAGAGGAGGAGGCACATCTCCAACGAGGCAGGATGCCCTTTGGTGGCCAGCGTAAGGGCAGTACACCGACGGAATCACACCGCAGAGCTCCGCCTGTGCAGGGCGCTGCCTCTGCCCGTCATTCAAAAAGTTCCTTGGTGTGGGCCTTTTTTGAGGCTAGTGCATCAGATCGCACAGCTGCTGTTTGCAACATATGTCTCAAGCGTATATCGCGTGGCCAAAACATCAGCCGCTTGGGTACCACATGCCTGACCAGACATATGTTGACCTGCCATGCAGCTCGTTGGCAAGCCTACCTCAAAGACCCACACCAAAGAACAAAGCGGACCTCTCCTTGCACCGCATCAGCTGGGATCTCCAACCCCACTATAACTTCAGTCCTCTCTGAAACATGCACTGAGAGGAATGAAGGTGTAGAATTAGGTGTGTCACAGCCAAGTACTTGCGGCCACTCTGCTAGCAGTACACCGACGTCCGATTCTAGCAGGCAAATTTCCCTGCCCCAGCTGCTGGACCGTCGAAAGAAGTTCACTCCCAGCCATCCACATGCCCAGCGGTTGAATGCTAGCTTGGCTAAATTGCTAGCGCTTCAACTGCTGCCTTTTCAGTTGGTAGACTCGGCCCCCTTCCGTGAGTTTGTGCAATGTGCGGTTCCTCAGTGGCAGGTTCCCAAACGCCACTTTTTCTCACGGAAGGCTATTCCGGCTCTCTACCGGCATGTGGAAGGCAATGTCTTGGCCTCGCTGGACAGGGCGGTCAGCGGTAAGGTGCATATTACCGCTGACTCATGGTCCAGCAGGCATGGACAGGGACGTTACCTTTCTTTCACGGCCCATTGGGTCACTCTTTTGGCAGCTGGGAAGGATGCAGGACAAGGTGCAGTAGTGTTGGAGGTTGTTCCACCGACACGCCTCCAAAATGCTACTACTGGTTGTGACACACCTCTCTCCTCCACCCCCTCCTCTTCTTCTTCCTCCATGGCCTCTTCCTGTGGTTTGTCCTATGAACCAGCGGTGCTCCGTAGCCGTTCACGGGGCTACGCAAGTACGCAGGCAAAAAGATGCCATGCCGTGCTTGCGCTGGTGTGTTTGGGGGACAGAAGCCACACTGGGGCAGAGGTCCTGTCTGCTCTGCAGGGCCAGGCCGAGAGGTGGTTGACGCCACGCCAGCTTAAGCCAGGAATGGTGGTTTGCGACAATGGCACCAACCTCCTCTCCGCCCTTCGACAGGGACAACTGACCCATGTGCCCTGTGTGGCTCACGTCCTTAACCTGGTGGTGCAGCGGTTCTTGGGCAGGTACCCGGGCTTACAGGATGTCCTGAGGCAGGCCAGGAAAGTCTGTGTGCATTTCCGCAGATCTTATAATGCCAGTGCTCGCCTGGCTGAGCTGCAAAAGGAGTTGAACCTGCCCAAGAACCGCCTTATATGTGACATGCCCACCAGGTGGAACTCAACGTTGGCCATGCTGCAGCGGCTGCACACGCAGCAGAGGGCCATCAATGAGTACCTGTGCGACTACGGCACCAGGACAGGGTCAGGGGAGCTTGGTTTTTTTTCTCCACGCCAGTGGGGCATGATCAGGGATGCATGCACTGTCCTGGCACCATTTGAGGAGGCCACGAGGATGGTGAGCAGTGACAGTGCATGCATCAGTGACACTGTACCTCTTGTCCACCTGTTGAAGCACACGCTGCGTGGAATAATGGACAGTGCACTTGAGGCAGAACAGAGGCAGGAAGAGGAGGACTTCCTTGCCTCTCAAGGCCCCCTTTACCCAGACAGTGTTCCTTCTGTCCCACCCATCGCACAGGAAGAGGAGGAGGAGGAGGAGGAGGAGGATTGTGTCAGCATGGAGGTGGAGGCTGGCACTCAGCATCATCAGCAGCAGTCTTTTAGGGATGATTTACAGTCCCAAGAAACCAGTGGACTTGTACGTGGCTGGGAGGAGGTGACTGCGGATCATGTCGTCCTTAGTGACCCAGAGGACTCCGGAGCGAATGCCTCAGCAAACCTACGCTGCATGGCCTCCCTGATCCTGCAAAGTCTGCGGAAGGATCCTCGTATTCTTCGGATCAAGGAGAGGGACCATTACTGGCTGGCCACTCTCCTTGATCCACGGTACAAGGGTAAGGTTGCGGACCTTATGTTACCGTCGCAGAGGGAGCAGAGGATGAGACAACTCCGGGAGGCCTTGCAGAAAGGTCTGTGCAACGCGTTCCCAGAGACTGGGAGGTTACAAACTCCTGGTCCTGGACAACGAGTTGCTGAGGCTTCGGCCAGTCAAAGAAGGAGCGGTGGGGAAGGTGGCCGTCTGACCGATGCGTTCAGACAATTCTTTAGTCCGCAGCCCCAAAGTATGATCGGTTCCAGCAACCATCGCCAGCGTCTGATAAACATGGTGCAGGAATATCTAGGGGCAAGGTCAGACTTGGACACCTTCCCCACCGAAAATCCTCTGGCTTACTGGGTCTTGAGGATGGATCACTGGCCAGAGCTTGCACAGTATGCAATTGAGCTACTGGCCTGTCCTGCATCCAGCGTTCTTTCGGAACGCACATTCAGTGCTGCTGGAGGATTTGTCACGGATCACAGGGTGCGCCTGTCCACCGACTCGGTTGATCGACTGACTTTCATCAAGATGAACCAGTCTTGGATCACCACCAGCTACCACACACCTGATGCTGATATAACAGACTAATTGATTTTAACATGTCACATCCCTTCAAGACTGATGCTGATGCTGAGTGCCTGTGCTGTTATGTTGACTGGCTATCCTCCTCCTCCGAGTCCTCAATGATACGATTGATGATGATAGCTTGGAAGATCATTTTTGTTTATGGGTGCCGCCACCAGTGGCTAAGGCCCAATTTTTCAGCCCCTGTTTTACAGGGGCGTGTAATTACAATTTTTTTAGCAATAATTTGCCATAGGGCTCATTGCTGTGCTCCAAGTACAGTATCTGTGAGGGGTTGGAGTGTTGTGGCACCAGTGCCTAAGGCCCAATTTTTCAGCCCCTGTTTAACAGGGGCGTGTCATTACAATTTTTGAAGCAATAGTTTGCAACAGGGCTCATTGCTGTGCTCCAAGTACAGTATCTGTGAGGGGTTGTAGTGTTGTGCCACCAGTGCCTAAGGCCCAATTTTTCAGCCCCTGTTTAACAGGGGCGTGTCATTACAATTTTTGAAGCAATACTTTGCAACAGGGCTCATTGCTGTGCTCCAAGTACAGTATCTGTGAGGGGTTGTAGTGTTGTGCCACCAGTGCCTAAGGCCCAATTTTTCAGCCCCTGTTCAACAGGGGCATGCAATTACAATTCTTGATGTAATAATTCACAGCAGGGCCCATTGCTGCACCCACCAAGAGTAACTCTGAGGGCTTACAGTGTTGTGGCAACGCCACCACCACCACCACCACGAAAGGCCCAATTTTTCAGCCCCTGTTCAAAAGGGGCATGTAATTACAATTCTTGATCTAATAATTCACAGCAGGGCCCATTCCTGCACCCACCAAGAGTAACTCTGAGGGCTTACAGTGTTGTGGCAACGCCACCACCACCACCACCACGAAAGGCCCAATTTTTCAGCCCCTGTTCAAAAGGGGCATGTAATTACAATTCTTGATCTAATAATTCACAGCAGGGCCCATTCCTGCACCCACCAAGAGTAACTCTGAGGGCTTACAGTGTTGTGGCAACACCACCACCACCACCACGAAAGGCCCAATTTTTCAGCCCCTGTTCAACAGGGGCATGCAATTACAATTCTTCATCTAATAATTCACAGCAGGGCCCATTGCTGCACCCACCAAGAGTAACTGTCAGGGCTTACAGTGTTGTGGCACCAGCACCACCATCAAAGGCCCAATTTTTACTACCACTGTTCAACAATTATATGTAATTAAAATTCCTGATATAATAGTTGACAGCAGGGCGTTCCAGCACCAACCAAGAGTAACTGTGAGTGCTTACAGTGTTGTGCCAACACCAACAACTAAGGGGCCTATTTCTGCAGAGTATATACGGCAGGTCCCTACTTTCAAACATCCAACTTACAAACGACTCCTACTTGCAAACGCAAGAAGACAACAGGAAGTGAGAGGAAATCTACCACTAGGAAGGAAAATTCTCTCCTGTAAGAATAAATATGGGAGAAAGGTGTCTCCTCTGTACTGATGCTTTATCAGCAACCCTTGTTTCAAGAAAAACACCACATTTCAAAAACAGTTGTCATTGGGACGGAAAGTGAGGTGAAATGTTCTGAACAGGGGCACAGACAGCAAAACAAATGTTACAGGGGTGATAACCCTTACCTATGTTTTCCAAAAAGTTTAAAAATAGATTTTTGGGCTGGAGCTACACTTCAACAATGTACCTGTTCAAAATTACAAACAGATTCTACATAAGAACAAACCTACAGTCCCTGTCTTGTATGCACCGCCTGTATACGGCTGTTCAGAGTATATAGGGCCTTTTTTATTTTATGTGCGGGGTTCCCCTTAATATCCATACAAGACCCAAAGGGGCTGGTAATGGGCTGGGGTAGGGGGGGGGTCATGGGGTAGCTATGCCATTTTTCTTAAAGATTTTCATCCATATTACCGGGACCAGACATTACATTAAAGCCGCAAGCAGTTTTAAATGGCTTTTTTTTCCTTTAGAAGTGTCATTTTGTGCAGGGACAGTTCTAAACACGGGAAACACGTGGCACTTCACAGGCATACTTTAGACACCCCCCAGGTACGATATTTAAAGGAATATTTGACTTTTTTTTTTCACTTTATGCATCATTAAAATGACTGCTCCCGAAAAACGACCGTTTTTAAAACTTCTTTTTGCATTGATACATGTCCCCTGGTGCAGAACCCGGGTTCCCAAACCCTTTTTAGGACAATAACATGCATAATAGTTGTTATAATTAGCACTTTAGAATTCGAACGTTCGCATCCATTGTATTTAATAGGGTTCTAATGTTCGTACGAACTTTCGGTCCGTTCGCGGGTTCTGGTGCGAACCGAACCCGGGGGTGTTCGGCTCATCACTAGTGAAGATCCACAGTACATCAGTGATGGTCCACAGTACATCAGTGATGGTCCACAGTACATCAGTGATAATCCACAGTACATCAGTGATGATCCACAGTTCATCAGGGATGGTCCATAGTACATCAGTGATGATCCATAGTACATCAGTGATGATCCATAGTACATCAGTGATGATTTATAGTACATCAGTGATGATCCACAGTACATCAGTGATGATCCATAGTACATCAGTGATGATCCTCAGTACATCAGTGATGATCCACAGTACATCAGTGATGATCCACAGAACATCAGTGATGATCCACAGTACATCAGTGATGATCCATAGTACATCAGTGATGATCCTCAGTACATCAGTGATGATCTATAGTACATCAGTGATGATCCTCAGTACATCAGTGATGATCCACAGTACATCAGGGATGGTCCATAGTACACCAGTGATGATCCATAGTACACCAGTGATGGCCCATAGTACACCAGTGATGGCCCATAGTACATCAGTGATGATCCACAGTACATCAGTGATGATCTATAGTACATCAGTGATGATCTATAGTACATCAGTGATAATCCACAGTACATCAGTGATGATCCACAGTACATCAGGGATGGTCCATAGTACATCAGTGATGATCCATAGTACATCAGTGATGATCCATAGTACATCAGTGATGATTTATAGTACATCAGTGATGATCCACAGTACATCAGTGATGATCCATAGTACATCAGTGATGATCCTCAGTACATCAGTGATGATCCACAGTACATCAGTGATGATCCACAGAACATCAGTGATGATCCACAGTACATCAGTGATGATCCATAGTACATCAGTGATGATCCTCAGTACATCAGTGATGATCTATAGTACATCAGTGATGATCCTCAGTACATCAGTGATGATCCATAGTACATCGGTGATTATCCACAGTACATCAGGGATGGTCCACAGTACATCAGTGATGATCCATAGTACACCAGTGATGATCCATAGTACACCAGTCATGATCCATAGTACATCAGTGATGATCCATAGTACATCAGTGATGATCCATAATACATCAGTGATGATCCATAGTACATCAGTGATGATCCATAGTACATCAGTGATGATCCACCGTACATCAGTGATGATCCACAGTACATCAGTGATGATCCACAGTACATCAGGGATGGTCCACAGTATATCAGTGATGATCCATAGTACATCAGTGATGGCCCATAGTACATCAGTGATGATCCATAGTACACCAGTGATGATCCATAGTACATCAGTGATGATCCATAATACATCAGTGATGTTTTATAGTACATCAGTGATGATCCACAGTACATCAGTGATGATCCATAGTACATCAGTGATGATCCTCAGTACATCAGTGATGATCCACAGTACATCAGTGATGATCCACAGAACATCAGTGATGATCCACAGTACATCAGTGATGATCCATAGTACATCAGTGATGATCCTCAGTACATCAGTGATGATCTATAGTACATCAGTGATGATCCTCAGTACATCAGTGATGATCCATAGTATATCGGTGATTATCCACAGTACATCAGGGATGGTCCACAGTACATCAGTGATGATCCATAGTACACCAGGGATGATCCACAGTACATCAGTGATGGTCAACAGTACATCAGTGATGATCCATAGTACACCAGTGATGATCTATAGAACATCAGTGATGATCCACAGTACATCAGTGATGGTCCACAGTACATCAGTGATGATCCATAGTACATCAGTGATGATCCACAGTACATCAGTAATGATCCACAGTAAATCAGTGATGATCCACAGTACATCAGTGATGATCCACGGTACATCAGTGATGATCCTCAGTACATCAGTGATGATCCTCGGTACATCAGTGATGATCCACGGTACATCAGGGATGGTCCATAGTACATCAGTGATGATACACAGTACATCAGTGATGATCCACAGTACATCAGTGATGATCCATAGTACATCAGTGATGGCCCATAGTACATCAGTGATGATCTATAGTACACCAATGATGATCCACAGTACATCAGTGATGGTCCACAGTACATCAGTGATGGTCCATAGTACACCAGGGATGATCCACAGTACACCAGTGATGATCCATAGTACACCAGTGATGGCCCATAGTACACCAGTGATGGCCCATAGTACATCAGTGATGATCCACAGTACATCAGTGATGATCTATAGTACATCAGTGATGATCTATAGTACATCAGTGATGATCCACAGTACATCAGTGATGATCCACAGTACACCAGTGATGGCCCATAGTACACCAGTGATGGCCCATAGTACATCAGTGATGATCCATAATACATCAGTGATGATCCATAGTACATCGGTGATTATCCACAGTACATCAGGGATGGTCCACAGTACATCAGTGATGATCCATAGTACACCAGTGATGATCCACAGTATATCAGTGATGATCCATAGTACATCAGTGATGATCCATAGTACATCAGTGATGATCCATAATACATCAGTGATGATCCACAGTACATCAGTGATGATCCACAGTACATCAGTGATGATCCACAGTACGTCAGTGATGATCCACAGTACATCAGGGATGGTCCACAGTACATCAGGGATGGTCCATAGTATATCAGTGATGATCCATGGTACACCAGTGATGGCCCATAGTACACCAGTGATGATCCATAGTACACCAGTGATGATCCATAGTACACCAGGGATGATCCACAGTACATCAGTGATGATCCAGAGTACATCAGTGATGATCCATAGTACACCAGTGATGATCCATAGTACATCAGTGATGGTCCATAGTACATCAGTGATGATCCATAGCACATCAGTGATGGTCCACAGTACATCAGTGATGATCCACAGTACATCAGGGATGATCCATAGTACACCAGTGATGATCCATAGTACACCAGTGATGATCCATAGTACACCAGTGATGGCCCATAGTACATCAGTGATGATCCACAGTACATCAGTGATGATCCACAGTACATCAGGGATGGTCCATAGTACACCAGTGATGTTCCATAGTACACCAGTGATGATCCATAGTACACCAGTGATGATCCATAGTACACCAGTGATGGTCTATAGTACACCAGTGATGATCCGTAGTACACCAGTGATGGTCTATAGTACATCAGTGATGATCTACAGTACATCAGTAATGATCCATAGTACATCAGTGATGATCTATAGTACATCAGTGATGATCCATAGAACATCAGTGATGATCCACAGTACATCAGTGATGGTCCACAGTACATCAGTGATGGTCCACAGTACATCAGTGATAATCCACAGTACATCAGTGATGATCCACAGTACATCAGGGATGGTCCATAGTACATCAGTGATGATCCATAGTACATCAGTGATGATTTATAGTACATCAGTGATGATCCACAGTACATCAGTGATGATCCATAGTACATCGGTGATTATCCACAGTACATCAGGGATGGTCCACAGTATATCAGTGATGATCCATAGTACATCAGTGATGGCCCATAGTACATCAGTGATGATCCATAGTACATCAGTGATGATTTATAGTACATCAGTGATGATCCACAGTACATCAGTGATGATCCATAGTACATCGGTGATTATCCACAGTACATCAGGGATGGTCCACAGTATATCAGTGATGATCCATAGTACATCAGTGATGGCCCATAGTACATCAGTGATGATCCTCAGTACATCAGTGATGATCCACAGTACATCAGTGATGATCCACAGAACATCAGTGATGATCCACAGTACATCAGTGATGATCCATAGTACATCAGTGATGATCCTCAGTACATCAGTGATGATCTATAGTACATCAGTGATGATCCTCAGTACATCAGTGATGATCCATAGTACATCGGTGATTATCCACAGTACATCAGGGATGGTCCACAGTACATCAGTGATGATCCATAGTACACCAGGGATGATCCATAGTACACCAGTCATGATCCATAGTACATCAGTGATGATCCATAGTACATCAGTGATGATCCATAATACATCAGTGATGATCCATAGTACATCAGTGATGATCCATAGTACATCAGTGATGATCCACCGTACATCAGTGATGATCCACAGTACATCAGTGATGATCCACAGTACATCAGGGATGGTCCACAGTATATCAGTGATGATCCATAGTACATCAGTGATGGCCCATAGTACATCAGTGATGATCCATAGTACACCAGTGATGATCCATAGTACATCAGTGATGATCCATAATACATCAGTGATGTTTTATAGTACATCAGTGATGATCCACAGTACATCAGTGATGATCCATAGTACATCAGTGATGATCCTCAGTACATCAGTGATGATCCACAGTACATCAGTGATGATCCACAGAACATCAGTGATGATCCACAGTACATCAGTGATGATCCATAGTACATCAGTGATGATCCTCAGTACATCAGTGATGATCTATAGTACATCAGTGATGATCCTCAGTACATCAGTGATGATCCATAGTATATCGGTGATTATCCACAGTACATCAGGGATGGTCCACAGTACATCAGTGATGATCCATAGTACACCAGGGATGATCCACAGTACATCAGTGATGGTCCACAGTACATCAGTGATGATCCATAGTACACCAGTGATGATCCATAGTACACCAGTGATGGCCCATAGTACATCAGTGATGATCTATAGTACATCAGTGATGATCCACAGTACATCAGTGAGGATCCACAGTACATCAGTGATGATCCACAGTACATCAGGGATGGTCCATAGTACACCAGTGATGATCCATAGTACACCAGTGATGATCCATAGTACACCAGTGATGGTCCATAGTACATCAGTGATGATCTATAGTACATCAGTGATGATCCACAGTACATCAGTGATGATCTACAGTACATCAGTGATGATCCACAGTACATCAGTGATGGTCCACAGTACATCAGTGATGGTCCACAGTACATCAGTGATGGTCCACAGTACATCAGGGATGGTCCTCAGTACATCAGTGATGATCCACAGTACATCAGTGATAATCCACAATACATCAGTGATGATCCACAGTACATCAGGGATGGTCCATAGTACACCAGTGATGGCCCAGAGTACATCAGTGATGGTCCATAGTACATCAGTGATGATCTATGGTACATTAGTGATGATCCACAGTACATCAGTGATGATCCACAGTACATCAGTGATGATCTACAGTACATCAGTGATGATCCACAGTACATCAGTGATGGTCCATAGAACATCAGTGATGATCCACAGTACATCAGTGATGGTCCACAGTACATCAGTAATGGTCCACAGTACATCAGGGATGGTCCATAGTACATCAGGGATGGTCCATAGTACATCAGTGATGATCCATAGTACACCTGTGATGGCCCATAGTACACCTGTGATGGCCCATAGTACATCAGTGATGATCCACGGTACATCAGTGATGATCCACAGTACATCAGTGATGATCCACAGTACATCAGTGATGATCCACAGTACATCAGTGATGGTCCACACTACATCAGTGATGGTTAGAGGTCGACCGATATGGGTTTTTCTCTGGCCGATGCCGATGCCGATATTTAGAAATTGGGGCGGCCGATGGCCGATTTTTGGTTCCGATATTTTAGGCCGATTTAAAAAAAAAAAAAAAAAACTCACCCACTCAACTCCTTGCTTACTCCTGTCACTCTAGCACACCCTTGATGTCCTCAGTACAGATGGCACTAGTTGGACCTGGCAGGTGGCACTGGTTTGGAACTGACAGATGGCACTGGCAGGTGGCACTGGTTTGGAACTGACAGATGGCACTGGCAGGTGGCACTGGTTTGGAACTGTCAGATGGCACTGGTTTGGAACTGGCAGATGGCACTGGCAGGTGGCACTGGTTTGGAACTGTCAGATGGCACTGGTTTGGAACTGACAGATGGCACTGGTTGGCATTGGCAGGTGGCACTGGTTTGGAACTGACAGATGGCACTATTGGCACTGGCAGGTGGCACTGGTTTGGAACTGCCAGATGGCATTGGCACTAGCAGGTGCACTGGTTTGGAACTGACAGATGGCACTAGTTTGGGACAGATGGCACTGGCAATTGGCACTGGCTGGCAGGGGCGGGTGGCAGGGGCGGGTGGCACTGGCTGGCAGGGGCGGGTGGCAGTGGTGGGTGGCACTGAGAGATGGCACTGATTGGCGGTGACACTGGCAGGTTTCACACTAAGCCGAGTGTAACTGTAACCAGTGCTGGGACAAGGTCATCCAGTGCCCAGGGCAAAGTGCGCCCCCTCGGGTTTCACACTGGTGCGCTTTGGTTTGACCACAGTGCGATTGTATGTGTGATTTACTTGCAGTTGTAGGTGTGCTCCTGATGAATTCTAGTGGACTGTGTGTTTTCTGATTGCGCATCAAAGATGCAGCACGCAAGACTGTAATTTGCTTTCGTGAAAACAGACAGTCTAATAGAATGGAATGAGAGCGCACCTAAAACTCTGGGTAAACTGAATATACAAATCGCACTGTGGCCAGACCACAGCACACCAGTGTGAACCTACTATTAGCCCCCCGTTCTCATTGACTGTGGCTTTGAAATTGTGCGACTTAACCTGAAATCGCACAATTTCAGAGCTGCATCTCAGTGCGACTTTGGGTTGTGACTTTGAAGACATCTGTGTGGTTATTGAAGTCACACCCTAAATAGCAAAAGTAGTGCATGTACTACTTTTTCAAATTTATGCAGCAACTCAAAGTCAGTGTCGCATTGATTTGAACAGTGCCTTGCCGGCAATAGGATGTGACTTGTCAAATTGCTACAATGTGAAGGGGGAGGGGGGGAGGTTAAGATATTATAAAAGAGAGAATGGTGAGGAGGTTGGGGGTGGTAAATGTAAGTGCTAATGTCTTTATTAGTGACAGAATGCAGGGAATGTGCTAGGCTGCATGGTGGGGACAGGACAATTATGAGAGCTAAAAGCAAACTGGGATGGAAAGGGTGTAAGATCTGTGTGTGTGTGGAACTCTGAGCTGAGACAGGACAGGAGGCAGCATGATAAGTGTAGTGAAGATTTATGGAGAGGACAGCAGATAAGATACGGGAAAAATTAACTAGGCAGGGGAGCGGGGATTGGTGCTGACTTACTGTGTGATCATGCAGCAAGGCAGAGAGATGAGTGCAGACGGGAAGAGCTGCCTGGACTGACCAGAGTAAAAGTAACAAGGAAGTGAAGTGATCTGCTACACCGCCCCACCCCCTCCCCCCTACTTCCGACATCAAGCTGACAGCTTCTCTCTCCCTCTCTCTCCCTCCTCTCTGTTCACACACTCAGCGCGGCACTTGATGCTGCCAGAGCTGCTGAGTGTGGAGAAGAAAGGACAGGAGGGACGGCCAGTGTAAAATATCGGCCTAATTTTGATGATAATCGGCCCGATGCCGATTTATCAAAAATGGAAAAATATCGGCCGATATATCGGCCAGCCGATATATCGGTCGACCTCTAGTGATGGTCCATAGTACACCAGGGATGATCCATAGTACACCAGTGATGATCCATAGTTCACCAGTGATGGCCCATAGTACACCACTGATGGCCCATAGTACATCAGTGATGATCCACAGTACATCAGTGATGATCTATAGTACATCAGTGATGATCTATAGTACATCAGTGATGATCCACAGTACATCAGTGATGATCCACAGTACACTAGTGATGGCCCATAGTACACCAGTGATGATCTATAGTACATCAGTGATGATCTATAGTACATCAGTGATGATCCTCAGTACATCAGTGATGATCTATAGTACATCAGTGATGATCCATAGTACACCAGTGATGATCCATAGTACACCAGTGATGATTCATAATACACCAGTGATGGTCCATAGTACATCAGTGATGATCTATAGTAGATCAGTGAAGATCTATAGTACAACAGTGATGATCCACAGTACATCAGTGATGTTCCACAGTACACCAGTGATGTTCCACAGTACACCAGTGATGTTCCACAGTACACCAGTGATGGCCCATAGTACACCAGTGATGGCCCATAGTACATCAGTGATGATTCATAGTACACCAGTGATGGTCCATAGTACATCAGTGATGATCTATAGTACATCAGTGATGATCCATAGAACATCAATGATGATCCACAGTACATCAGTGATGGTCCACAGTACATCAGTGATGATCCACAGTACATCAGTGATGATCCACAGTACATCAGTGATGATCCTCAGTACATCAGTGATGATCCACGGTACATCAGTGATGATCCTCAGTACATCAGTGATGATCCACGGTACATCAGTGATGATCTACGGTACATCAGTGATGATCCACAGTACATCAGTGATGGTCCATAGTACACCAGGGATGATCCATAGTACACCAGTGATTATCCATAGTACACCAGTGATGGCCCATAGTACACCAGTGATGGCCCACAGTACATCAGTGATGATCCACAGTACATCAGTGATGATCTATAGTACATTAGTGATGATCCACAGTACACCAGTGATGATCCACAGTACATCAGTGATGGTCCACAGTACATCAGTGATGGTCCATAGTACACCAGGGATGATCCATAGTACACCAGTGATGATCCATAGTACACCAGTGATGGCCCATAGTACACCAGTGATGGCCCATAGTACATCAGTGATGATCCACAGTACATCAGTGATGATCTATAGTACATCAGTGATGATCCACAGTACACCAGTGATGATCCACAGTACATCAGGGATGGTCCATAGTACATCAGGGATGGTCCATAGTACATCAGGGATGGTCCATAGTACATCAGGGATGATCCATAGTACACCAGTGATGATCCATAGTACACCAGTGATGATCCATAGTACACCAGTGATGATTCATAGTACACCAGTGATGGTCCATAGTACATCAGTGATGATCTATAGTACATCAGTGATGATCTATAGTACATCAGTGATGATCCACAGTACATCAGTGATGATCCACAGTACACCAGTGATGGCCCATAGTACACCAGTGATGGCCCATAGTACATCAGTGATGATCTATAGTACATCAGTGATGATCCTCAGTACATCAGTGATGATCCACAGTACATCAGTGATGATCCACAGTACATCAGGGATGGTCCACAGTACATCAGTGATGATCCATAGTACATCAGTGATGGCCCATAGTACATCAGTGATGATCCATAGTACACCAGTGATGATCCATAGTACACCAGGGATGATCCACAGTACATCAGTGATGATCCACAGTACATCAGTGATGGTCCATAGTACATCAGTGATGGTCCATAGTACACCAGTGATGATCCATAGTACACCAGTGATGGCCCATAGTACACCAGTGATGGCCCATAGTACACCAGTGATGGCCCATAGTACACCAGTGATGGCCCATAGTACATCAGTGATGGCCCATAGTACATCAGTGATGATCTATAGTACATCAGTGATGATCCCCAGTACATCAGTGATGATCCACAGTACATCAGTGATGATCCATATTACACCAGTGATGATCCATAGTACACCAGTGATGGCCCATAGTACACCAGTGATGGCCCATAGTACATCAGTGATGGCCCATAGTACATCAGTGATGATCTATAGTACATCAGTAATGATCCCCAGTACATCAGTGATGATCCACAGTACATCAGTGATGATCCATATTACACCAGTGATGATCCATAGTACACCAGTGATGGTCCATAGTACACCAGTGATGATCCACAGTACATCAGTGATGGTCCACAGTACATCAGGGATGGTCCTCAGTACACCAGGGATGATCCACAGTACATCAGTGATGATCCACAGTACATCAGTGATGGTCCATAGTACACCAGTGATGATCCATAGTACACCAGTGATGGCCCATAGTACACCAGTGATGGCCCATAGTACACCAGTGATGGCCCATAGTACACCAGTGATGGCCCATAGTACATCAGTGATGGCCCATAGTACATCAGTGATGATCTATAGTACATCAGTGATGATCCCCAGTACATCAGTGATGATCCACAGTACATCAGTGATGATCCATAGTACACCAGTGATGATCCATAGTACACCAGTGATGGTCCATAGTACACCAGTGATGATCCACAGTACATCAGTGATGGTCCACAGTACATCAGGGATGGTCCTCAGTACATCAGTGATGATCCACAGTACATCAGTGATGATCCACAATACACCAGTGATGATCCATAGTACACCAGTGATGATCCATAGTACACCAGTGATGATCCATAGTACACCAGTGATGATCCATAGTACATCAGTGATGATCCACAGTACATCAGTGATGATCCACAGTACATCGGGGATGATCCACAGTACATCGGGGATGATCCACAGTACATCAGTGATGGTCCACAGTACATCAGGGATGGTCCATAGTACATCAGTGATGTTCTATAGTACATCAGTGATGAACCCCAGTACATCAGTGATGATCCACAGTACATCAGTGATGATCCATAGTACACCAGTGATGATCCATAGTACACCAGTGATGGTCCATAGTACACCAGTGATGATCCACAGTACATCAGTGATGGTCCACAGTACATCAGGGATGGTCCTCAGTACATCAGTGATGATCCACAGTACATCAGTGATGATCCACAATACACCAGTGATGATCCATAGTACACCAGTGATGATCCATAGTACACCAGTGATGATCCATAGTACATCAGTAATGATCCACAGTAAATCAGTGATGATCCACAGTGCATCAGTGATGATCCACAGTACATCAGTGATGATCCACAGTACAAGTGATGATCCATAGTACATCAGTGATGATCCTCAGTACATCAGTGATAATCCACAGTACATCAGTGATGATCCACAGTACATCAGGGATGGTCCATAGTACATCAGTGATGATCCACAGTACATCAGGGATGGTCCATAGTACATCAGTGATGATCCACAGTACATCAGTGATGATCCATAGTACATCAGTGATGATCCATAGTACATCAGTGATGATCCACAGTACATCAGTGATGATCCACAGTACATCAGTGATGATCCATAGTACACCAGTGATGATCCATAGTACATCAGTGATGGCTCATAGTACATCAGTGATGATCCATAGTACATCAGTGATGATCCACAGTACATCAGTGATGGCCCATAGTACATCAGTGATGGCTCATAGTACATCAGTGATGATCCATAGTACATCAGTGATGATCCATAGTACATCAGTGATGATCCACAGTACATCAGTGATGATCTATAGTACATCAGTGATGATCCTCAGTAAATCAGGGATGGTCCATAGTACATCAGGGATGGTCCATAGTACATCAGGGATGATCCATAGTACACCAGTGATGATCCATAGTACACCCGTGATGGCCCATAGTACATCAGTGATGATCCACAGTACATCAGTGATGATCCTCAGTACATCAGTGATGATCCACAGTACATCAGTGATGATCCACAGTACATCAGGGATGGTCCACAGTACATCAGTGATGATCCACAGTACAAATGATGATCCATAGTACATCAGTGATGATCCTCAGTACATCAGTGATGATCCATAGTACATCAGTGATGATCCATAGTACACCAGTGATGGCCCATAGTACATCAGTGATGATCTATAGTACATCAGTGATGATCCACAGTACATCAGTGATGATCCATAGTTCACCAGTGATGATCCATAGTACATCAGTGATGGCTCATAGTACATCAGTGATGATCCATAGTACATCAGTGATGATCCATAGTACATCAGTAATGATCCACAGTAAATCAGTGATGATCCACAGTGCATCAGTGATGATCCACAGTACATCAGTGATGATCCACAGTACAAGTGATGATCCATAGTACATCAGTGATGATCCTCAGTACATCAGTGATAATCCACAGTACATCAGTGATGATCCACAGTACATCAGGGATGGTCCATAGTACATCAGTAATGATCCACAGTACATCAGGGATGGTCCATAGTACATCAGTGATGATCCACAGTACATCAGTGATGATCCATAGTACATCAGTGATGATCCATAGTACATCAGTGATGATCCACAGTACATCAGTGATGGTCCATAGTACATCAGTGATGATCTATAGTACATCAGTGATGATCTATAGTACATCAGTGATGGTCCATAGTACATCAGTGATGATCTATAGTACATAAGTAATGATCTATAGTACATCAGTGATGATCCACAGTACATCAGGGATGGTCCACAGTACATCAGTGATGATCCATAGTACATCAGTGATGATCCATAGTACATCAGTGATGGCCCATAGTACATCAGTGATGGTCCATAGTACATCAGTGATGGCCCATAGTACACCAGTGATGGCCCATAGTACACCAGTGATGGCCCATAGTACATCAGTGATGATCTATAGTACACCAATGATGATCCACAGTACATCAGTGATGATCCACAGTACATCAGTGATGGCCCATAGTACATCAGTGATGGTCCACAGTACATCAGTGATGGTCCACAGTACACCAGGGATGATCCATAGTACACCAGTGATGATCCATAGTACACCAGTGATGGCCCATAGTACACCAGTGATGGCCCATAGTACACCAGTGATGGCCCATAGTACATCAGTGATGATCTATAGTACATCAGTGATGATCCTCAGTACATCAGTGATGATCCACAGTACATCAGTGATGATCCACAGGACATCAGGGATGGTCCACAGTACATCAGTGATGATCCATAGTACACCAGTGATGATCCATAGTACACCAGTGATGGCCCATAGTACATCAGTGATGATCTATAGTACATCAGTGATGATCCACAGTACATCAGTGAGGATCCACAGTACATCAGTGATGATCCACAGTACATCAGGGATGGTCCATAGTACACCAGTGATGATCCATAGTACACCAGTGATGATCCACAGTACACCAGTGATGGTCCATAGTACATCAGTGATGATCTATAGTACATCAGTGATGATCCACAGTACATCAGTGATGATCTACAGTACATCAGTGATGATCCACAGTACATCAGTGATGGTCCACAGTACATCAGTGATGGTCCACAGTACATCAGTGATGGTCCACAGTACATCAGGGATGGTCCTCAGTACATCAGTGATGATCCACAGTACATCAGTGATAATCCACAATACATCAGTGATGATCCACAGTACATCAGGGATGGTCCATAGTACACCAGTGATGGCCCAGAGTACATCAGTGATGGTCCATAGTACATCAGTGATGATCTATGGTACATTAGTGATGATCCACAGTACATCAGTGATGATCCACAGTACATCAGTGATGATCTACAGTACATCAGTGATGATCCACAGTACATCAGTGATGGTCCACAGTACATCAGTAATGGTCCACAGTACATCAGGGATGGTCCATAGTACATCAGGGATGGTCCATAGTACATCAGTGATGATCCATAGTACACCTGTGATGGCCCATAGTACACCTGTGATGGCCCATAGTACATCAGTGATGATCCACAGTACATCAGTGATGATCCACAGGACATCAGCGATGATCCACAGTACATCAGTGATGATCCATAGTACACCAGTGATGATCCATAGTACACCAGTGATGATCCTCAGTACATCAGTGATGATCCATAGTACATCAGTGATGATCCATAGTACACCAGTGATGGTCCACAGTACACCAGTGATGGCCCATAGTACACCAGTGATGGCCCATAGTACATCAGTGATGATCTATAGTACATCAGTGATGATCCTCAGTACATCAGTGATGATCCACAGTACATCAGTGATGATCCACAGTACATCAGGGATGGTCCACAGTACATCAGTGATGATCCATAGTACATCAGTGATGGCCCATAGTACATCAGTGATGATCCATAGTACACCAGTGATGATCCATAGTACACCAGGGATGATCCACAGTACATCAGTGATGATCCACAGTACATCAGTGATGGTCCATAGTACATCAGTGATGGTCCATAGTACACCAGTGATGATCCATAGTACACCAGTGATGGCCCATAGTACACCAGTGATGGCCCATAGTACACCAGTGATGGCCCATAGTACACCAGTGATGGCCCATAGTACATCAGTGATGGCCCATAGTACATCAGTGATGATCTATAGTACATCAGTGATGATCCCCAGTACATCAGTGATGATCCACAGTACATCAGTGATGATCCATATTACACCAGTGATGATCCATAGTACACCAGTGATGGCCCATAGTACACCAGTGATGGCCCATAGTACATCAGTGATGGCCCATAGTACATCAGTGATGATCTATAGTTCATCAGTGATGATCCCCAGTACATCAGTGATGATCCACAGTACATCAGTGATGATCCATATTACACCAGTGATGATCCATAGTACACCAGTGATGGTCCATAGTACACCAGTGATGATCCACAGTACATCAGTGATGGTCCACAGTACATCAGGGATGGTCCTCAGTACACCAGGGATGATCCACAGTACATCAGTGATGATCCACAGTACATCAGTGATGGTCCATAGTACACCAGTGATGATCCATAGTACACCAGTGATGGCCCATAGTACACCAGTGATGGCCCATAGTACACCAGTGATGGCCCATAGTACATCAGTGATGGCCCATAGTACATCAGTGATGATCTATAGTACATCAGTGATGATCCCCAGTACATCAGTGATGATCCACAGAACATCAGTGATGATCCATAGTACACCAGTGATGATCCATAGTACACCAGTGATGGTCCATAGTACACCAGTGATGATCCACAGTACATCAGTGATGGTCCACAGTACATCAGGGATGGTCCTCAGTACATCAGTGATGATCCACAGTACATCAGTGATGATCCACAATACACCAGTGATGATCCATAGTACACCAGTGATGATCCATAGTACACCAGTGATGATCCATAGTACATCAGTGATGATCCACAGTACATCAGTGATGATCCACAGTACATCGGGGATGATCCACAGTACATCGGGGATGATCCACAGTACATCAGTGATGGTCCACAGTACATCAGGGATGGTCCATAGTACATCAGTGATGATCTATAGTACATCAGTGATGATCCCCAGTACATCAGTGATGATCCACAGTACATCAGTGATGATCCATAGTACACCAGTGATGATCCATAGTACACCAGTGATGGTCCATAGTACACCAGTGATGATCCACAGTACATCAGTGATGGTCCACAGTACATCAGGGATGGTCCTCAGTACATCAGTGATGATCCACAGTACATCAGTGATGATCCACAATACACCAGTGATGATCCATAGTACACCAGTGATGATCCATAGTACACCAGTGATGATCCATAGTACATCAGTAATGATCCACAGTAAATCAGTGATGATCCACAGTGCATCAGTGATGATCCACAGTACATCAGTGATGATCCACAGTACAAGTGATGATCCATAGTACATCAGTGATGATCCTCAGTACATCAGTGATAATCCACAGTACATCAGTGATGATCCACAGTACATCAGGGATGGTCCATAGTACATCAGTGATGATCCACAGTACATCAGGGATGGTCCATAGTACATCAGTGATGATCCACAGTACATCAGTGATGATCCATAGTACATCAGTGATGATCCATAGTACATCAGTGATGATCCACAGTACATCAGTGATGATCCACAGTACATCAGTGATGATCCATAGTACACCAGTGATGATCCATAGTACATCAGTGATGGCTCATAGTACATCAGTGATGATCCATAGTACATCAGTGATGATCCACAGTACATCAGTGATGGCCCATAGTACATCAGTGATGGCTCATAGTACATCAGTGATGATCCATAGTACATCAGTGATGATCCATAGTACATCAGTGATGATCCACAGTACATCAGTGATGATCTATAGTACATCAGTGATGATCCTCAGTACATCAGGGATGGTCCATAGTACATCAGGGATGGTCCATAGTACATCAGGGATGATCCATAGTACACCAGTGATGATCCATAGTACACCCGTGATGGCCCATAGTACATCAGTGATGATCCACAGTACATCAGTGATGATCCTCAGTACATCAGTGATGATCCACAGTACATCAGTGATGATCCACAGTACATCAGGGATGGTCCACATTACATCAGTGATGATCCACAGTACAAATGATGATCCATAGTACATCAGTGATGATCCTCAGTACATCAGTGATGATCCATAGTACATCAGTGATGATCCATAGTACACCAGTGATGGCCCATAGTACATCAGTGATGATCTATAGTACATCAGTGATGATCCACAGTACATCAGTGATGATCCATAGTTCACCAGTGATGATCCATAGTACATCAGTGATGGCTCATAGTACATCAGTGATGATCCATAGTACATCAGTGATGATCCATAGTACATCAGTAATGATCCACAGTAAATCAGTGATGATCCACAGTGCATCAGTGATGATCCACAGTACATCAGTGATGATCCACAGTACAAGTGATGATCCATAGTACATCAGTGATGATCCACAGTACATCAGTGATGATCCACAGTACATCAGGGATGGTCCACAGTACATCAGTGATGATCCACAGTACAAATGATGATCCATAGTACATCAGTGATGATCCTCAGTACATCAGTGATGATCCATAGTACATCAGTGATGATCCATAGTACACCAGTGATGGCCCATAGTACATCAGTGATGATCTATAGTACATCAGTGATGATCCACAGCACATCAGTGATGATCCATAGTTCACCAGTGATGATCCATAGTACATCAGTGATGGCTCATAGTACATCAGTGATGATCCATAGTACATCAGTGATGATCCATAGTACATCAGTAATGATCCACAGTAAATCAGTGATGATCCACAGTGCATCAGTGATGATCCACAGTACATCAGTGATGATCCACAGTACAAGTGATGATCCATAGTACATCAGTGATGATCCTCAGTACATCAGTGATAATCCACAGTACATCAGTGATGATCCACAGTACATCAGGGATGGTCCATAGTACATCAGTGATGATCCACAGTACATCAGGGATGGTCCATAGTACATCAGTGATGATCCACAGTACATCAGTGATGATCCATAGTACATCAGTGATGATCCATAGTACATCAGTGATGATCCACAGTACATCAGTGATGGTCCATAGTACATCAGTGATGATCTATAGTACATCAGTGATGATCTATAGTACATCAGTGATGGTCCATAGTACATCAGTGATGATCTATAGTACATAAGTGATGATCTATAGTACATCAGTGATGATCCACAGTACATCAGGGATGGTCCACAGTACATCAGTGATGATCCATAGTACATCAGTGATGATCCATAGTACATCAGTGATGGCCCATAGTACATCAGCGATGGTCCATAGGACATCAGTGATGGCCCATAGTACACCAGTGATGGCCCATAGTACACCAGTGATGGCCCATAGTACATCAGTGATGATCTATAGTACACCAATGATGATCCACAGTACATCAGTGATGATCCACAGTACATCAGTGATGGCCCATAGTACATCAGTGATGGTCCACAGTACATCAGTGATGGTCCACAGTACACCAGGGATGATCCATAGTACACCAGTGATGATCCATAGTACACCAGTGATGGCCCATAGTACACCAGTGATGGCCCATAGTACACCAGTGATGGCCCATAGTACATCAGTGATGATCTATAGTACATCAGTGATGATCCTCAGTACATCAGTGATGATCCACAGTACATCAGTGATGATCCACAGGACATCAGGGATGGTCCACAGTACATCAGTGATGATCCATAGTACACCAGTGATGATCCATAGTACACCAGTAATGATCCATAGTACATCAGTGATGATCCATAGTACATCAGTGATGATCCATAGTACATCAGTGATGATCCACAGTACATCAGTGATGGCCCATAGTACATCAGTGATGATCTGTAGTACATCAGTGATGATCCTCAGTACATCAGTGATGATCTACAGTACATCAGTGATGATCCACAGTACATCAGGGATGGTCCACAGTACATCAGTGATGATCCATAGTACATCAGTGATGGCCCATAGTACATCAGTGATGATCCACAGTACATCAGTGATGATCCATAGTACATCAGTGATGGCCCATAGTACATCAGTGATGATCTATAGTACACCAATGATGATCCACAGTACATCAGTGATGATCCACAGTACATCAGTGATGGTCCATAGTTCACCAGGGATGATCCATAGTACACCAGTGATGGTCCATAGTACATCAGTGATGATCTATAGTACATCAGTGATGATCCATAGTACACCAGTGATGATCCATAGTACACCAGTGATGATCCATACTACACCAGTGATGATCTATAGTACATCAGTGATGATCCATAGAACATCAGTGATGATCCACAGTACATCAGTGATGTTCCACAGTACATCAGTGATGATCCACAGTACATCAGTAATGATCCACGTAAATCAGTGATGATCCACAGTAAATCAGTGATGATCCACAGTACATCAGTGATGATCCACAGTACATCAGTGATGATCCTCAGTACATCAGTGATGATCCACGGTACATCAGTGATGATCCACAGTACATCAGGGATGGTCCATAGTACATCAGTGATGATCCACAGTACATCAGTGATGATCCACAGTACATCAGTGATGATCTATAGTACATCAGTGATGATCCATAGTACATCAGTGATGATCCATAGTACATCAGTGATGGCCCAAAGTACATCAGTGATGATCTATAGTACACCAATGATGATCCACAGTACATCAGTGATGATCCACAGTACATCAGTGATGGTCCATAGTACATCAGTGATGATCCACAGTACATCAGTGATGGTCCACAGTACATCAGTGATGATCTATAGTACATCAGTGATGATCCATAGTACACCAGTGATGATCCATAGTACACCAGTGATGATCCATAGTACACCAGTGATGATCTATAGTACATCAGTGATGATCCATAGAACATCAGTGATGGTCCACAGTACACCAGTGATGATCCATAGTACACCAGTGATGATTCATAGTACACCAGTGATGGTCCATAGTACATCAGTGATGATCTATAGTACATCAGTGATGATCCATAGTACACCAGTGATGATCCATAGTACACCAGTGATGATCCATAGTACACCAGTGATGATCTATAGCACATCAGTGATGATCCATAGAACATCAGTGATGATCCACAGTACATCAGTGATGGTCCTTAGTACATCAGTGATGATCCATAGTACATCAGTAATGATCCACAGTAAATCAGTGATGATCCACAGTAAATCAGTGATGATCCACAGTACATCAGTGATGATCCACAGTACATCAGTGATGATCCTCAGTACATCAGTGATGATCCACGGTACATCAGTGATGATCCACAGTACATCAGGGATGGTCCATAGTACATCAGTGATGATCCACAGAACATCAGTGATGATCCACAGTACATCAGTGATGATCTATAGTACATCAGTGATGATCCATAGTATATTAGTGATGATCCATAGTACATCAGTGATGGCCCATAGTACATCAGTGATGATCTATAGTACACCAATGATGATCCACAGTACATCAGTGATGATCCACAGTACATCAGTGATGGTCCATAGTACATCAGTGATGATCCACAGTACATCAGTGATGGTCCACAGTACATCAGTGATGGTCCATAGTACACCAGGGATGATCCATAGTACACCAGTGATGATCCATAGTACACCAGTGATGGCCCATAGTACACAAGTGATGGCCCATAGTACACCAGTGATGATCCACAGTACAACAGTGATGATCTATAGTACATCAGTGATGATCTATAGTACATCAGTGATGATCCACAGTACATCAGTGATGATCCACAGTACACTAGTGATGGCCCATAGTACACCAGTGATGGCCCATAGTACATCAGTGATGATCTATAGTACATCAGTGATGATCCTCAGTACATCAGTGATGATCTATAGTACATCAGTGATGATCCATAGTACACCAGTGATGATCCATAGTACACCAGTGATGATTCATAGTACACCAGTGATGGTCCATAGTACATCAGTGATGATCTATAGTAGATCAGTGATGATCTATAGTACATCAGTGATGATCCACAGTACATCAGTGATGATCCACAGTACACCAGTGATGGCCCATAGTACACCAGTGATGGCCCATAGTACATCAGTGATGATCTATAGTACACCAGTGATGGTCCATAGTACATCAGTGATGATCTATAGTACATCAGTGATGATCCATAGAACATCAGTGATGATCCACAGTACATCAGTGATGGTCCACAGTACATCAGTGATGATCCACAGTACATCAGTGATGATCCACAGTACATCAGTGATGATCCTCAGTACATCAGTGATGATCCACGGTACATCAGTGATGATCCTCAGTACATCAGTGATGATCCACGGTACATCAGTGATGATCCACAGTACATCAGTGATGATCCACAGTACATCAGTGATGATCCACAGTACATCAGTGATGGTCCACACTACATCAGTGATGGTCCATAGTACACCAGGGATGATCCATAGTACACCAGTGATGATCCATAGTACACCAGTGATGGCCCATAGTACACCACTGATGGCCCATAGTACATCAGTGATGATCCACAGTACATCAGTGATGATCTATAGTACATCAGTGATGATCTATAGTACATCAGTGATGATCCACAGTACATCAGTGATGATCCACAGTACACTAGTGATGGCCCATAGTACACCAGTGATGATCTATAGTACATCAGTGATGATCTATAGTACATCAGTGATGATCCTCAGTACATCAGTGATGATCTATAGTACATCAGTGATGATCCATAGTACACCAGTGATGATTCATAATACACCAGTGATGGTCCATAGTACATCAGTGATGATCTATAGTAGATCAGTGATGATCTATAGTACATCAGTGATGATCCACAGTACATCAGTGATGTTCCACAGTACACCAGTGATGGCCCATAGTACACCAGTGATGGCCCATAGTACATCAGTGATGATTCATAGTACACCAGTGATGGTCCATAGTACATCAGTGATGATCTATAGTACATCAGTGATGATCCATAGAACATCAATGATGATCCACAGTACATCAGTGATGGTCCACAGTACATCAGTGATGATCCACAGTACATCAGTGATGATCCACAGTACATCAGTGATGATCCTCAGTACATCAGTGATGATCCACGGTACATCAGTGATGATCCTCAGTACATCAGTGATGATCCACGGTACATCAGTGATGATCCACGGTACATCAGTGATGATCCACAGTACATCAGTGATGGTCCATAGTACACCAGGGATGATCCATAGTACACCAGTGATTATCCATAGTACACCAGTGATGGCCCATAGTACACCAGTGATGGCCCACAGTACATCAGTGATGATCCACAGTACATCAGTGATGATCTATAGTACATCAGTGATGATCCACAGTACACCAGTGATGATCCACAGTACATCAGTGATGGTCCACAGTACATCAGTGATGGTCCATAGTACACCAGGGATGATCCATAGTACACCAGTGATGATCCATAGTACACCAGTGATGGCCCATAGTACACCAGTGATGGCCCATAGTACATCAGTGATGATCCACAGTACATCAGTGATGATCTATAGTACATCAGTGATGATCCACAGTACACCAGTGATGATCCACAGTACATCAGGTATGGTCCATAGTACATCAGGGATGGTCCATAGTACATCAGGGATGATCCATAGTACACCAGTGATGATCCATAGTACACCAGAGATGGCCCATAGTACATCAGTGATGATCTATAGTACATCAGTGATGATCCATAGTACACCAGTGATGATCCATAGTACACCAGTGATGATTCATAGTACACCAGTGATGGTCCATAGTACATCAGTGATGATCTATAGTACATCAGTGATGATCTATAGTACATCAGTGATGATCCACAGTACATCAGTGATGATCCACAGTACACCAGTGATGGCCCATAGTACACCAGTGATGGCCCATAGTACATCAGTGATGATCTATAGTACATCAGTGATGATCCTCAGTACATCAGTGATGATCCACAGTACATCAGTGATGATCCACAGTACATCAGGGATGGTCCACAGTACATCAGTGATGATCCATAGTACATCAGTGATGGCCCATAGTACATCAGTGATGATCCATAGTACACCAGTGATGATCCATAGTACACCAGGGATGATCCACAGTACATCAGTGATGATCCACAGTACATCAGTGATGATCCACAGTACATCAGTGATGATCCATATTACACCAGTGATGATCCATAGTACACCAGTGATGGCCCATAGTACACCAGTGATGGCCCATAGTACATCAGTGATGGCCCATAGTACATCAGTGATGATCTATAGTACATCAGTGATGATCCCCAGTACATCAGTGATGATCCACAGTACATCAGTGATGATCCATATTACACCAGTGATGATCCATAGTACACCAGTGATGGTCCATAGTACACCAGTGATGATCCACAGTACATCAGTGATGGTCCACAGTACATCAGGGATGGTCCTCAGTACACCAGGGATGATCCACAGTACATCAGTGATGATCCACAGTACATCAGTGATGGTCCATAGTACACCAGTGATGATCCATAGTACACCAGTGATGGCCCATAGTACACCAGTGATGGCCCATAGTACACCAGTGATGGCCCATAGTACACCAGTGATGGCCCATAGTACATCAGTGATGGCCCATAGTACATCAGTGATGATCTATAGTACATCAGTGATGATCCCCAGTACATCAGTGATGATCCACAGTACATCAGTGATGATCCATAGTACACCAGTGATGATCCATAGTACACCAGTGATGGTCCATAGTACACCAGTGATGATCCACAGTACATCAGTGATGGTCCACAGTACATCAGGGATGGTCCTCAGTACATCAGTGATGATCCACAGTACATCAGTGATGATCCACAATACACCAGTGATGATCCATAGTACACCAGTGATGATCCATAGTACACCAGTGATGATCCATAGTACACCAGTGATGATCCATAGTACATCAGTGATGATCCACAGTACATCAGTGATGATCCACAGTACATCGGGGATGATCCACAGTACATCGGGGATGATCCACAGTACATCAGTGATGGTCCACAGTACATCAGGGATGGTCCATAGTACATCAGTGATGATCTATAGTACATCAGTGATGATCCCCAGTACATCAGTGATGATCCACAGTACATCAGTGATGATCCATAGTACACCAGTGATGATCCATAGTACACCAGTGATGGTCCATAGTACACCAGTGATGATCCACAGTACATCAGTGATGGTCCACAGTACATCAGGGATGGTCCTCAGTACATCAGTGATGATCCACAGTACATCAGTGATGATCCACAATACACCAGTGATGATCCATAGTACACCAGTGATGATCCATAGTACACCAGTGATGATCCATAGTACATCAGTAATGATCCACAGTAAATCAGTGATGATCCACAGTGCATCAGTGATGATCCACAGTACATCAGTGATGATCCACAGTACAAGTGATGATCCATAGTACATCAGTGATGATCCTCAGTACATCAGTGATAATCCACAGTACATCAGTGATGATCCACAGTACATCAGGGATGGTCCATAGTACATCAGTGATGATCCACAGTACATCAGGGATGGTCCATAGTACATAAGTGATGATCCACAGTACATCAGTGATGATCCATAGTACATCAGTGATGATCCATAGTACATCAGTGATCATCCACAGTACATCAGTGATGATCCACAGTACATCAGTGATGATCCATAGTACACCAGTGATGATCCATAGTACATCAGGGATGGCTCATAGTACATCAGTGATGATCCATAGTACATCAGTGATGATCCACAGTACATCAGTGATGGCCCATAGTACATCAGTGATGGCTCATAGTACATCAGTGATGATCCATAGTACATCAGTGATGATCCACAGTACATCAGTGATGATCTATAGTACATCAGTGATGATCCTCAGTACATCAGGGATGGTCCATAGTACATCAGGGATGGTCCATAGTACATCAGGGATGATCCATAGTACACCAGTGATGATCCATAGTACCCCCGTGATGGCCCATAGTACATCAGTGATGATCCACAGTACATCAGTGATGATCCTCAGTACATCAGTGATGATCCACAGTACATCAGTGATGATCCACAGTACATCAGGGATGGTCCACAGTACATCAGTGATGATCCACAGTACAAATGATGATCCATAGTACATCAGTGATGATCCTCAGTACATCAGTGATGATCCATAGTACATCAGTGATGATCCATAGTACACCAGTGATGGCCCATAGTACATCAGTGATGATCTATAGTACATCAGTGATGATCCAAAGTACATCAGTGATGATCCATAGTTCACCAGTGATGATCCATAGTACATCAGTGATGGCTCATAGTACATCAGTGATGATCCATAGTACATCAGTGATGATCCATAGTACATCAGTAATGATCCACAGTAAATCAGTGATGATCCACAGTGCATCAGTGATGATCCACAGTACATCAGTGATGAGCCACAGTACAAGTGATGATCCATAGTACATCAGTGATGATCCTCAGTACATCAGTGATAATCCACAGTACATCAGTGATGATCCACAGTACATCAGGGATGGTCCATAGTACATCAGTGATGATCCACAGTACATCAGGGATGGTCCATAGTACATCAGTGATGATCCACAGTACATCAGTGATGATCCATAGTACATCAGTGATGATCCATAGTACATCAGTGATGATCCACAGTACATCAGTGATGGTCCATAGTACATCAGTGATGATCTATAGTACATCAGTGATGATCTATAGTACATCAGTGATGGTCCATAGTACATCAGTGATGATCTATAGTACATAAGTGATGATCTATAGTACATCAGTGATGATCCACAGTACATCAGTGATGGTCCATAGTACATCAGTGATGGTCCATAGTACACCAGGGATGATCCATAGTACATCAGTGATGATCCATAGTACATCAGTGATGATCCATAGTACATCAGTGATGATCCTTAGTACATCAGTGATGATCCACAGTACATCAGTGATGATCCACAGTACATCAGTGATGATCCACAGTACAAGTGATGATCCATAGTACATCAGTGATGATCCTCAGTACATCAGTGATAATCCACAGTACATCAGTGATGATCCACAGTACATCAGGGATGGTCCACAGTACATCAGTGATGATCCATAGTACACCAGTGATGGCACAAAGTACATCAGTGATGATCTATAGTACATCAGTGATGATCCATAGTATATCAGTGATGATCCATAGTACATCAGTGATGATCCATAGTACATCGGTGATGGTCCACAGTACATCAGTGATGGTCCATAGTACACCAGTGATGATCCATAGTACACCAGTGATGATCCATAGTACACCAGTGATGATATATAGTACATCAGTGATGATCCACAGTACATCAGTGATGATCTATAGTACATCAGTGATGATCCACAGTACATCAGTGATGGTCCATAGAACATCAGTGATGATCCACAGTACATCAGTGATGGTCCACAGTACATCAGTGATGGTCCACAGTACATCAGGGATGGCATGAAGCATACACCTCCCTTAGTGGTATAGTATCTGAACAGATCAATATCTGATCTGATCAGATCTATACTAGCGTCCCCAGCAGTTTAGGGTTCCCAAAATCGCAGTGTTAGCGGGATCAGCCCAGATACCTGCTAGCACCTGCGTTTTGCCCCTCCGTCCAGCCCAGGCCACCCAAGTGCAGTATCGATCGATCACTGTCACTTGCAAAACACAACACACATAACTGCAGCGTTCGCAGAGACAGGCCTGATCCCTGCGACTCCAGTGCTGTAGGAGGTGATTTCACCACCACAGTTAACAAAAAAAGCATATATGCCGAAGCATTGGGGCAGCAGCGGCGGAGGAGCAATGTTGCTCCTAATGCCGCGTACATACGGTCAAAATTCCGACGGAGGCTTGCCCGTGGAAAAGTCTGACCATGTGTACGCGGCATAACTTTTGCGGGAAGATGCCCCCATGCTTCGGCATATATAAATAGTGCATGTATGCCCATCATTAGAAGTGGGTGGATGAAGGGCGGTATTCTAATGGTGGGCATATCCACCGATCAATCTTTTTTTTTCGTTCAGCCAACAGGCTGCATGAAAAAAAAAGATTGCAATACATGTCCAACAAGGACCAGCAACGTACTGGTATGTTGCTGGACTTTGAATGTTTATACCAGAATGATGCCTGCGGGTTTAGGTATCATCTTGGTATCATTCTTTTCAGCCAGCGGCCGGCTTTCATGTAAAAGCAATCCTAGTGGCTAATTAGCCTCTGGACTGCTTTTACAAGCAGTGGGAGGGAATGCCCCCCCACCCCCGGATATAAAAAGCGCCATTGGGAAATTGGGAAAGCATTTTATCACACCAATCATGGTGTGGTCAGATGCTTTGAGGGCAGAGGAAAGATCTAGGGTCCAATAGACCCCAGTTTTTTCAAAAAAAGAGTACCTGTCACTACCTATTGCTATCATAGGGGATATTTACATTCCCTGAGATAACAATAAAAATGATAAAAAAAAAAAATATGGAAGCAACAGTTTAAAAATAAAATAAAAAAGCAAAATTAATAATAAAAAAAAAAAAAGCACCCTTGTCCTGCCCTGCTCTTGCCCAATGGCGTACGCAAGCGTCGGTCTGGCGTCATATGTAAACAGCAATTGCACCATGCATGTGAGGTATCGAAGGTCAGATCGAGGGCAGTAATTTTAGCAGTAGACCTCCTCTGTAAATCTAACGTGGTAACCTGTAAAGGCTTTAAAAGGCTTTTAAAAATGTATGTAGTTTGTCGCCAATGCGCGTTTGTGCGAAATTTTAAAGCTTGTCGTGTTTGGTATCTATGTACTCGGCCTAAGATCATCGTTTTTATTTCATCAAACATTTGGGCAATATAGTGTGTTTTAGTGCATTAAAATTAAAAAAAGTGTATTTTTTCCCCAAAAAATGCGTTTGAAAAATCGCTGCGCAAATACTGTGTAGAAAAAAAAATGCAACACCCACCATTTTAATCTGTAGGGCCTTTGCTTTAAAAATATATATAATGTTTGGGGGTTCAACATAATTTTCTTGCAAAAAATTTTTTTTTTTCATGTAAACAAAAAGTGTCAAAAAGGGCTTTGTCTTCAAGTGGTTAGAAGAGTGGATGTAAGCTTCCTAATGTTGTGTATAAAATGCCAGAACAGTTCAAAACCCCCCCAAATGACCCCATTTTGGAAAGTAGACACCCCAAGCTATATACTGAGAGGCATGTCGAGTCCATGGAATATTTTATATGTTGACACAAGTTGCGGAAAAAATACAATTTATTTTTTTTTTTTTTGCACAAAGTTGTCACTAAATGATATATTGCTCAAACATGTCATGGGCATATGTGGAATTACACCCCAAAATACATTCTGTTGCTTCTCCTGCGTACGGGAATACCACATGTGTGAGACTTTTTGGGAGCCTAGCCGCGTACGGGACCCCAAAACCAAGCACCGCCTTCAGGCTTTCTAAGGGTGTAAATTTTTGATTTCACTTCTCACTGCCTATCACAGTTTCGGAGGCCATGGAATGCCCAGATGGCACAAAACCCCCCCAAATGACCCCATTTTGGAAAGTAGACACCCCAAGCTATTTGCTGAGAGGTATGTTGAGTATTTTGCAGATCTCGCTTTTTGTCACAAGTTTTGAAAAAAAATATATATATATTTTCTTTCTTCATTTTCAAAAACAAATGAGAGCTGTAAAATACTCACCATGCCTCTCAGCAAATAGCTTGGGGTGTCTACTTTTCAAAATGGGGTCATTTGGGGGGGGGGTTGTGCTATTTTGGCATTTTATGGCCTTCGAAACTGTGATAGGTAGTGAGGAGTGAAATCAAAAATTTGTGCCTAGAAATCCTGAAGGCGGTGCTTGGTTTTCGGGGTCCCGTACGCGGCTAGGCTCCCAAAAAGTCCCACACATGTGGTATCCCTGTACTCAGGAGAAGCAGCAAAATTTATTTTGGGGTGTAATTCCATATATAACCATGGCATGTGTGAGCAATATATCATTTAGTGACAACTTTTTGTAATTTTCTTTATTTTTTTATTTTTTTGTCATTATTCAATCACTTGGGACAAAAAAAAATATTCAATGGGCTCAACAGGCCTCTCAGCAATTTCCTTGGGGTGTCTACTTTCTAAAATGGGGTCATTTGGGGGGGTTTTGTGCTATTTTGGCATTTTATGGCCTTCGAAACTGTGATAGGTAGTGAGGAGTGAAATCAAAAATTTGCGCCCTTAGAAATCCTGAAGGCGGTGCTTGGTTTTCGGGGGCCCGTACTCAGGAGAAGCAGCAAAATGTATTTTGGGGTGCAATTCCACATATAACCATGGCATGTGTGAGCAATATATCATTTAGTGACAACTTTTTGTAATTTTTTATTTTTTTTGTCATTATTCAATCACTTGAGACAAAAAAAAAAATATTCAATGGGCTCAACATGCCTCTCAGCAATTTCCTTGGGGTGTCTTCTTTCCAAAATGGGGTCATTTGGGGAGGTTTTGTACTGCCCTGCCATTTTAGCACCTCAAGAAATGAGATAGGCAGTCATAAATTAAAAGCTGTGTAAATTCCAGAAAATGTACCCTAGTTTGTAGACGCTATAACTTTTGCGCAAACTAATAAATATACGCTTATTGAATTTTTTTTTACTAAAGACATGTGGCTGAATACATTTTGGCCTAAACGTATGACTAAAATTGAGTTTATTTGATTTTTCTTATGACAAAAAGTAGAAAATATCATATTTTTTCAAAATTTTCGGTCTTTTTCCGTTTATATCGCAAAAAATAAAAATCGCAGAGGCAATCAAATACCATTAAAAGAAAGCACTATTTGTGGGAAGAAAAGGACGCAAATTTCGTTTCGGTACAACATTGCATGTCCGCACAATTTACAGTTAAAGCAGCGCAGTGCAAAATTCTGAAAACAGCTCTGGTCCTTTAGCTACAAAATGGTCCGGGGCTTAAGTGGTTAAATAACTATTACCGCATATACTCGAGTATAAGCCGACCCGAGTATAAGCCGAGGTACCTAATGTTATCACAAAAACTTGGGAAAACTTACTGACTCGAGTATAAGCCGAGGGTCAACAATGCCCACCCATTGAAACTTCACTAAGCCCATTGCCACCTTACTGTTCCCATCCTCACTGTTCCCATCCTCACTGTGCCCATCCTCACCTGTGCCCATCCTCACCTGTGCCCACCCTCACCTGTGCCCACCCTCACTGTGCCCACCCCCACCCTCACTGTTTCCCTAGAATTGTAATTGAACATTGTAAAATTGTACCTGAAGGCTGTGGCGTCCATCGTTTAAAACTTGTGCTCTCTTCCTGGTCTCTTCCGTGATAGGCGGAACTGCCTGCTGAGAATCGCCGAACGTTCTCTCATCTTCACCCATCCCAGCAGACACTGTGTTCAGTTTCCGCCAATCACGGACCTCTGCTGGGAAACTGAGGATGAGAGAACATTCGTGATAGGCGATTCTCATCACACACAGTTCCGCCTATCATGGAAGGGACCAGGAAGAGCCCGCGGGTTTTAAACGATGGACGCCGCAGCCTTCAGGTACATTTTACAATGCAAAATTTTGCTGACTCGAGTATAAGCCGAGGGGGGGACTTTCAGCCCAAAAAAAGGGCTGAAAATCTCGGCTTATACTCGAGTATATACGGTATTTTACTTTAGAAATGTAATTTTGCTCTCGAACTGTTATAAACATGGAAAACATGCGCTACTTTACAGGCATACTATAGACACCCCCCGGGTATGATATTTAGGGCCAGTTCACACCAGATGCAGTGCAGTGTGTTTTTTTGATGCATGAAAAACGCAAAGAAAGTTGATCACATTAATGCCAATGGCATAGTTCACACCACTGCAGTCCGTTCCAGTGCGTTTCAGAAAGGAAAAAAAAAATTGGTCATGCTGCATTTTTTAGGTACAGAACTGTACTGGACCACAGTAAAACACATCAAAAACGCTACGGATTGTACCAAAAACGCACTGGAATGCACCCGAATGCACCTAAATGCACCAAAGACGCACTGCAACATACTTGTCCTAAGTGAAAAGAGGGGGGAAAAAAACACTGGACTGCATCAAAAACGCATCAAAAATGCACTGGAATGTGTCAAAAACGCGCATGCAGAAAAGCACCTGGAACGTATCCAGACTGCGTTTCTATCGTGTGAACTAGGGCCAGTTCACACCATAGAAACGCAATCCGGATGCGTTCCAGGTACTTTTTTGCATGTGCGTTTTTGATGCGTTCCAGTGCATTTTTGGTACGTTTTTGATGCAGTCCAGTGCTTTTTTTCACCCCTCTTTTTTATTAACCATAGATAAGGACAAGTGTGTTCCAGTGCATTTTTGGTGCATTTAGGTGTGTTCCTGTGTGTTCCTGTGCATTCCAGTGCGTTTATGATGCATTTTGCTGCGTTCCAGTACAGTCCAGTGCAGGTAAAATGCAGCATGTTCTACTTTTTTTGTGGAACTGGAACGCACTGGAACAAACACTGCCATTTAGAACAATATAACCAACTTTCCATGCATTTTTGATGCATAAAAAACGCAATGGACTGCATGTGGTGTGAAATGGCCCTTAAGTAATTTGGCATATTTAAAGGCACTTCTTCTTGTTTTGTTTTTGGTGTTGTCCAAATTGGTGACATTGATATATGTCCCTTAGGGTGGGACCTGGGCCCCCATTTTAAGGCCAATAACTAGAAGAAAAGCTAGCCAAGTGGGGACTAGCAAAATTAACAAGTCAGTTCCCATAGACTGCAATGGTATTTGTTGGTGGGGGGGGGGGGGATTGTCCAGTCTCTAATTTTGTAGCATGCTGGATGATGTGCTTCATTTTGGACAGGGGGGAGGGTTATTTTCTGCTAGCTGCATTTGTGTTGTTCTGAGCATGCCCAGGCAGTTAGATTTTTTTTGGTGCTTTTTGTGTGTGAACAGCACCTGGATATTTCTGGACATGCTCAGAGAGTGTTTTTATGGGTTAGTAATTGAAGGACATCCTTAACAGGTGTGCCCACTTTCAAGTTCAGTCTCTACATTGGGTGAACTTGCATTTTGGGTGTTTCATGGACTGTGCATGTGTTTTCAATTGCCTCATTAGCTCACAAACCTATGTTATATAAAGCTCGCAGATAGCATCCTCTCCTTTGCCCTGAAAAGAGTCAAGTGTGTGTGGGTGCGCGCGTCTGGCAAAAAGTACATTTCGGCGTCCTTATCGAGTTTGTAACACATGTATTTTATTTGTTATGTCTTTGCAAAACAGGTGTTTGTTTTACTTTTGTGGATTGTATTTTTTTGTGTGGGGGAAATGTTCCCCTGAAATATTTTTGATGTTGTTAATGTGTGTCGTTTGTTCACTTTGATTTAATTGTCTGTGCTGCATTATTTTGTGAAAACTTTCTCAAGATGTTGAGTCTGTGACTAATGTTTCAAATTGACCCTGTTTTTTATTTTGGCTTCCCTTTGTTTTGTTGACCAATAAAATTTGATGCAAAGTTTTGAGGTTTGTTTTGTGTTTTCTTTGCAACAAATGTGACAGCTGATTGGCATGTCAAAACAAAACAGGTGTGATTTGTCTACCCTGGTGCCTTCATGCTAGCATATGCATGTATTGTGTGCTGCCATGGATAATCACCAGGAAATGAAAAATACAGAGCGGTAAGTATTAATTTTTCCTTTTTACTGCAGTGGTTCTCAGCCTCAGTCCTCAAGTACCCCCAACAGGACATGTTTTGTGAATTTATCTTATCGAGAATTGCTGTCCAAAATACAAAACCATTGACTGTGATTTAAAGCACATGTGCAAGATGAAGGAAAACCTGCAAACATGGCCTGTTGGGGGTACTTGAGAAGCACTGATTTAGAGCACTGCATTTAAAAATAGCTCAAGGCAATACGACTCTAATTGTGGGCATTTTGAGGGAAACAAAGTAAGTGTTAGAACCACTGCTTGTTTTGTTTTTGTTTTTGTTTTTTTTAGGTTGGGCTTTGTGTCCCCTTTTAGTAAAATTGGCTTCACTTCCTGTCACACAGCTAAACAGGAAGTGAAGGTAAAACCCTACTAATGTCTTTTCTTGGGGACACACAGATCAATCTAACGAGTGTCCCCATTAAGCAAATTGCACTCTAGCACTTTGTTGTGTACACCCCAAATCATTGGATAGTTTGGGGTTTAGTAAAGACAAATCCACTCTGCAGTAAAAGTGTAGCTGCTGAAAATCTGAGCGGAAGCACTGGTGATTGTAACATCCAATCATGTAAAAGCAAAGATGGTGTTTTTTTTGTTTGCTTGCATGTCCCCCTCGGATATCCAGCAAGTGCACTTGTAGTGCAAAGTAGATTTACCTTTAGTAAATAAACCTCAAAGTCCAAAATACCTACTAATTTGGGGTGTACCCCGCAAAATGCTGGAGTGCAATGTACATAATGGGGAAAGTATTTAGATTGTGTGTCCCCATGGAAAGACATTGGTAGGGATTTACCCTCACTTCCTGTGTGGCTATGTGACAGGAAGTGAATTATTTGGAAGGATAAAGTGGCCAAATTTGGGAGTTGTCTTCACCCTATCAGGGGTGCAGACATCCCCAAAAACTGTCTAGACTTCTAATCCCTCTGCACTCTATCCCCAAGCAAAAATAAGAAAGTATTTCATTTAGTTTAACTTTGCAAAGACACATTCCTAAGTTGAATTGTGATGCATGTCAATGGCCCATTTAGACCCTCTTTAATCACTTGAGATCAGCGCTATAACTGATCGACGGCCACAGCACGTTCCTCAATTCCCGGGAGTCCGTCAATAGACGTCCTCCCCTTCGCGCGCGCGCTGTGGTCACAGAGTCACTGAGACTCGGGTGATGACAGATCTGAGTAAGGGGCCGATCTCTGCCCTTTACCATGTGATCAGCTGTCAGCCAATGACAGCTGATCACGTGATGTAAACAAAAGCTGGGTAATGGCTTTTGTTATCTCCCTTGTGCTGACAGTGTGAGCATAAAAAAAGGCAATCACCGGCTTATGTGCAAGGGACATCGGGCCCGAAGAGGAAGAGGCAATTCTGCGTCATCTGTGACAATCAGTAGCCCCTGCCAGTGCCACCTATCAATGCCCACCACTGGTAACAATCAGTGCCACCTAGCAGTGCTGCCTATCAGTGCCCATCACTGCCAACTATCATTGCCACCTAGCAGTGCCACTTCTCAATGCCCACCAGTGCCAACTAGCAATGCCACCTCTCAGTGTCCACCCTTGCCACCTTATCGGTGCCCATCAGTGCAGTCTCATCAGTGTACATCAATGAAGGAGAAAAATTACCTTTTTTCTAAATTTTCTAAATATTAACCACTTTCCTACCGCCCACCGTCAAATGACGTCCTTGGCTTTGTGCGGTGACATCTGAATGATGCCTGCAGTTGCAGGCATCATTCAGATATCATTCTTTTCAGCCGGCGATTCTGTGCACGATAAAAACGATCATAGCGGCAGTTCCGCCGCTTGATCGTTCTTATAGGCGGTGCTTCTCCGGGCTCTCCCGTGCCATCTGGGGCTCGGAGAACGAATTGGCCGGCGCCGGATGGGAAGCATAGAGATGACTGGTGACCAGATGGTCACCAGTCATCTCTATGACCGTCGGAGGCCCGGGTGCGACGTTATGACATCACGCCGGGTTCCCGTATGTAAACAAAGCCGTGATCTCGGCTGTCAGCATGAGATCGGTGAATTTTTTTGACCGATCTCATGCTTTCCAGCCTGGAGGAGAGATGTGGAGTCTTATTGACCCTGCATCTCTCCTTAAAGAGGACCTGTCACAATAGATTCCTATTACAAGGGATGTTTACATTCCTTGTAATAGGAATAAAAGTGATCAAAAAAACAAAAAAGTTAAAAAAAGAGTAAGAAATACAAAAAAGTAAAAAACCAAATAAATAATAATAAAAAAAAAAAAACGCCCATGTCCCCGGTAGTTCGCGCTCAGAAGCGAACACACACGTAAGTCCCGCCCACATATGTAAACGCCGTTCAAACCACACATGTGAGGTATTGCTGCGTGCATTAGAATGAGTGCAACAATTCTAGCACTAGACCTCCTCTGTAATGCGAAAATGGTAACGTGTAAAAATTTTAAAAGCATCGCCTAGGGAGATTTTTAAGTACTGAAGTTTGGTGTCATTCCATGAGTGTGCGCAATTTTAAAGCGTGACATGTTAGGTATCTATTTACTCAGCATAACAACATCTTTCACATTATCCCAAAAAATTGGGCTAACTTTACTGTTTTGTAATTTTTTTAAATTCATGAAACCATTTTTTTTCCCAAAAAAAGGTGTTTGCAAATTTATTGCGCAAATACCGAGCGAGATAAAAATTTGCAATGACCGCCATTTTATTCCCTAGGGTGTCTGCTAAAAAAACATATACAATGTTTGAGGTTTTGAAGTAATTTTATAGCCATAAATTTATGATTTTTACATGAAGGAGAGAAGTGCCAGAATAGACCCAGTGCTGAAGTGGTTAAAATATCCCAAAAATTTTTTTTTAAGTCGGTCTTTTGTATTTATATATAAAAAAAAAAAACGCAGAGGTGATCAAATAGCACCAAAAGAAAGCTCTATTTGTGTGCCAAAAAATAATACATTTTCCTGGTGCCTCCATGGCAGCATACCTGTGATAGAGCTCCGCCTCGACTCCTCCTTCAGGACTAGTGAATAGCATAAATTAAAGGCATAGCCCCTCCCCCATCATTCTCCTTTTTTTCCTCATACCTTCTTGTGCTGGTGAAGAGTAGCAGTATGTCCATACCTCTGCAGTCGGCAGCGTCCGCCGGGTTTAGTCTTTCCCGTGCGCAGTCCCTGTTCTTGGGCCGCTCACAGCACTGATAAGACTGGGAACCCCTCTGTGGATCTGTTGGGGTCATTTCGCAGAGTTTCCTCACAGGAACGCAGTCTGCTATTGTACACATGATGAATGCAGTAGGAGTCACAAAAGGATCAGTTCCATCTTCCCAGGCTGATGGTTTCCATTTTTTTTTATTACAGGCATTTGTGTTTCTCCCCTTTCTTTTCCTCTCTCCCCCTCCCCTCCCCCTTTCCTTTGCTTGTTAGGCTCCTTTAAAATGATTGTTGTCTTACTTTTTTGTTCCTTTAAAACTGTGCAGCTGGATAGGGCAGGTGCCTCTCTGTGCAACAACATTGTGGGGCTTATTTCCAGGTTGGGGGGGCTACAGGGGCTCTGTACATCCCGCCAGGTAGGAGAGTGTCACGACGCGGCGTCCTCGCCGCCGTCTGCGCATGTGCGAGTCGGGAGTGATACAGAGCCGTAGTTTCTCGGCTCTCTGTACTGGGCGACGCTGGATCTTCTGCGCATGCGCGGTCGCTTGGTTTAATGGCGGCCATCTTGGATTCTGGAAAGAAGGCTAGATTTGCCCTTTTTTCCACAATCAATTCCCAATGGTGGTTTATGGGATTAGCCCAGGGGAGGGCTGGTAGCCTTAGGCCTGGGGGGCAAGTCCAGTCAAGTGGCCCACTGAACCGCCGAATCAGCTCATCATCCATGGCCCACCTGGTTTTTCAATGCAGCCTCACCAGTGCTTATCAGTGCAGCCAACTTCAGTGTCCACCAATGAAGCCTGATCACTGGGACAGGTTACATGGGGTGTATGGTGGGGGAGATGGGGAGTCAGCTAGGGGTGTCAGGGTCTCTCATCTCAGCAATCTCAGCTCAGCAGGTCCTTGCACGCTACGGTCTCCTGGGGGGGTAACGCTCCTGATCCTGGGATCAAATTGCAGCCAGCGCCCAGCCCTGCAGCCCTGCGTCCCGACTCCCTGGCACGCCCTGCCTCTGTCTGCTTCCAAGAATCTGGTCCCAGGGAGTTGTAGTTTCCTCTGCGCTGCTGTGTTTTCCACCCACCGGAAGCTTGAGCGCGGACTACAACTCCCGGAATGCAACAGCTAGTGGTCGGCCGCCATGGCCGTGCCCCCGGCCCGACTTCCTAGACCAGAATAAAAAAGAAAATGGTAGCGGGCAGCGGCTGCCGGAAATTTTGAACATAAGTTAGGGCTGCCTGGGAGGCAATTGCCACCCTGCCCCCTGGCCCAGCCCTCCCCTGGATTAGCCCAAACACCTTGAGCCTATTTAGGTTCAGATTCAGGGCTGGCTATCAGAGTCTCCTCAGCTGTGCCCTGCTAGGTCTCCCTGACGCTGCTCTGTGGTAGGTATCTTTTATTTTCTCAAAAAAAAAATGTTGCCGATAAAAAATGTTTATGCTTTAAAAAATAAATAAAAAGATGACGATATAAAAATGTTTATGTTTAAAAAAAAAAAAAAGATGACGATATAAAAATGTTTATGTTTAAAAAAAAAAAAAGTGACGCCAAAAACTCCTGGTTCTTTTCCCTTTCTTACTATATTTCCGCAGCTGATCCTTGTGCCCAACTCCGCAATGAGTCATTCATCTCGCAGCAAAGATCCTAAAACTTCTATTAGGTATGTGACCAACTATACGTGAGTATAAAAAAAAAGTGCGCTCACTGGTCTAACGTGAGTTCCTTACATCGTAGCCCTACCCACTCCAGAGGACGTGATTGGCCCCCCTCTCCTAGGACCTATAGAAAGAAGAAATGCTGGACATGTGGGGCTACACCGCTACTAGACTGAGTGGTCTGTAAGGACTGTTTTACGGGATATGCGTCCAACCGCGAGCTAGAAAATCAGCAGGTTCTTTTCCCGTTGATGGGCGAGATTAGTCAAGTCATTCAAAATGAATGGTCAAAGACTGATAAAAAAACTTTCATTGGGCCGGTTCAATAAACTATACCCCTTACCAGAGTCTGGAACGCAGTCACTAAACTCCATGCCAGTGGTAGACGCGTCGGTGGTGCGATTCGCAAAAAATATAACTTTGCCAATGGAGGATTCCGCTTCCTTCAAAGACCCTCTAAACAGGCAAATCGACCTGGAGCTGAAGAGGAGCTACTTAGCCACGGGAGCAGCGTGTAAGCCAGCTATTGCCCTCACATCAGTATCAAATGCCATAAGATCTTGGACAGATAATATTGAGACGGCTTTGCGTCAGGATGTCCCCATGGAGGATATAATTAAGGCCTTGGAAGAGCTTAGATTGTCGGCAGACTTTGGCGGGGTAGCGGCGATTGACACGATCAGGTGCTCGGCAAAATCCATGTTGCATTCAGTGATGGCGAAGAGGGCCTTGTGGCTGAAACCCTGGACGGCTGACTTATCCTCCAAACAAAATTGGTGCAAAATCCAGTTTGATGGGAAAGCACTATTCGGAGCCAAAATGGATAAAGCTATCTCCAGGCTGTCAGGAGGGAAGTCTGGTATGCTTCCACAGGACAGAAGGATGCAAAGATTCAGAGGTGGTTCCTCTAGGTTCCGCCAGTCGAACCCAAGGGATTTTAGGCAGTCGAGACAGCCCAGAGACAACAAAAGACCTTGGAAAGGTACTCAGGGATCCTTTTTGAACAGGAAGATGAAAGCCCTTCCGGCTCCACAGGAGCAGAAGCAGTCTTTTTTGACGCCAGAGTAACCCAGGCACTCCCGGTGGGAGCCAGGCTAAAGTTTTTTGTCCCAGTCTAGGCCACCCGCTGCCACGACCCCTGGGTTCTGTCAACAATTCAATAGGGGCACTTTTGGAATTTTCTCTCACCCCCCACCTCAAAATTCTTTCAAAGGAACAGAGATTCCATTCTCTCCACTGAAGGCTCAAGCTCTAAAAAACGTCCTAACGTCACTCCAGCTTCAGGGGGCGGCTGTTCAGGTTCCCTTGGCAGAGCACTTCGCAGGCTTCTACTCCACCCTATTTCTGGTCCCAATGATGACAGGTGGGTGGAGGCCTGTGATAGACCTAAAGAGGCTCAACCGGTATATCTGCCCCCCGAAAGCTTCAAAATGGAGATCCTGCAGACGATTATTCAGGCAGTCCAGCCATCAGATTGGATGATTTCAGTCGATCTGCAGGATGCGTACCTACACGCTCCAATTCTACCTGCATTTCAAAAATACCTGAGATTTGCAATGGGACGGACCCACCTACAGTTTCAAGCTCTGCCTTTTGGCCTGTGCACCTCTCCCAAGGTGTTCACCAAGATACTAATATCTGCTTTGGTTCCCCTGCGGGAGAGGGGCTTGAGGATATATCACTACTTGGACGATATCCTCCTCCTAGCAAACAATCCGGATCAGTTGGTACGTCACCGGGAAATTCTTCTACAGACCCTAAAAGAGCTAGGGTGGCTGGTGAATTCCGACAAGAGTCAACTAACGCCAACATAGCAGATGATCTACCTGGGCGCAATGTTCAACACTCAGGGGGGGACAGTGTCATTACCACCGCCGAAGACAAGGATTGTCATTCAGAGTATGATCAAAGTCATCTGGAGCCCGTATCTGACAGCTTCACAATGCCTGAGCCTCATTGGCACAATGTCTTCCTGTATACCCATGGTTCCTTGGGCCCATTGGCACTTGAGGTATTTCCAGACTGGTTTCTTGGCGCAGTGGAAGAAACAACGACTATCTCAGACGATCCTGCTGATGGGAAAAATGCGCAGGAGTCTTCACTGGTGGACAGTTCCAGAAAACCTCTCCAAGCCTCGTCATCTGGGATCCCTTCCTTGGATCACAATTACGTCCGATGCAAGCGGGCAGGGCTGGGGAGCCCATTGCCGGGAAACCAGAATACAGGGGAGATGGTCATGTTCCACCCAGGGAGTGGTATCCAACATCTTAGAGATAAGGGCAGCCTTCTTGGCACTGACCTCTTTGGCATCCCAAATCAGAGGCCAGAGAATACTTCTACGCCTAGACAACAGGGCAGCTGTCGCTTATTTGCAGAGGCAGGGAGGCACTCACAGCAGGTCACTACTCAAGGAGGTAGAGCCGATCATGCTCTGGGCAGAGAAGAACCTCCTGGACCTCAGAGTGATGTATCTGCCGGGCAGGTTGAACACAGAAGCAGACACATTATCCAGAAACTTCCTGGACAACAACGAGTGGGCTCTCCACCCCCACGTCTTCCTTCAGATTGCCAACATATGGGATCCCCCTCAGGTAAACCTGTTCGCCTCCCCGAAGAACACCAAGCTGGACAGATTCTTCCGAGGCAGTGGATGCCCTGTCATGCCCCTGGAGGTTCACCACGGCATATGCCTTTCCTCGGAGGCCATTAATATTCAAATTCCTCCTGAGGCTCCTCAGGGAGTCAATCTAGGTGGTGGCAGTACTTCCGTATTGGCCGAAGAGACCCAGGTTTCCTCTAGCCATGTGGGCTCTCCAATCAAGATCCCTCCTTTCGCTCAACTTCTGTCGCAGGGCATGTGGGCTCATCCAAACCCTCAGAAGTTGAAACTTCAAATCTGGAGGTTGAGAGGCGAAGGTTCGAGTCCCTAGGGTGAACCATTCTAAAAGCCAGGAAGCCTGCAACTAATGCCATATATTCAAGAATATGGGACAAGTTCTTGTCATTTGCTTCCGGAAATGGATTTGATCCAATCCTTCCCTCTACATCTCATGCTCTAGGATTCGTTCAGACAGGACTTGGTCTGAGCTCCCTCGAAGTGCAGGTAGCAGCAATCTCTGTCGCAACAAATAAGAGATGGGCGGAGGATCCTTTAGTAGTCACTTTCCTCAGAGGTGTATTGAAGATTCGCCCACCTGTCAGACGATCATTTCCTAAGTGGGATCTGTCCCTGGTCCTTGAAGTTCTATCTGACCATCCCTTTGCTCCAGTGGGACAGGTGACAATATGGAACCTGACACTAAAGACAGCTTTTCTGCTAGCCATTACATCTGGCAGAAGGATCTCAGAACTTCACTCTTTAGGGATAGGTGACGATCACATCTCCTTCTTTCCCGACAGAGTGGAACTTCGCCCCCTTCAGGGGTTCACACCAAAGGTCGCTACTCCAAGCCACCTGTTGGGACCCTGGGCACTACCAGTGTTTACAGACACAGATTCAGAGTCTTGACACAAGCTGGATGTATCCAGAGTGCTCAGGGCCTACCTAGAAGCCACCGGCCCCTTCAGAAATTCTGAGAGACTTTTCATCGTACCGTTCGGTAAATACGGGGGCAAAGAAGCTTCCATCAGAACTCTGGCATCTTGGGTTGTAAAGCTAATCCTGAAGGCCTACAGGGTGAAGAATATGGAGCCTCCATCCCGAGTGAATGCTCATTCTACAAGGGCAGTCTCAGCTTCCTGGACAGCAAGGGCTAATGTTTCGTTGGAGACGGTGTGCAGGGCCGCCACCTGGTCTTCTCACCATATGTTCCTCAGACACTACCATATTGATCCAGGAGCGCTCACGACTGTTGAGTTCGGAAGAAGGGCAGTTCAGGCTGCTATGTCCTCTTCTAATGAAACATTTATTGTTAAGCATTATCCCACCTGTATCAGCTAGTTATTTATCACAGGTATGCTGCCATGGATGCACCAGGAAAACGGAAAATTGTATCATACTTACCAGTAATTTTCCTTTCCTGGTGCCTATCCATGGCAGCATACACTCCCACCCTCGGTATTCTATATTACAGAGAATTTTGGGGGAGGGGCTATGCCTTTAATTTATGCTATTCACTAGTCCTGAAGGAGGAGTCGAGGCGGAGCTCTATCACAGGTATGCTGCCATGGATAGGCACCAGGAAAGGAAAATTACTGGTAACTATGATCCAATTTTCCGTTTTCATTGGGTTACAGTGTTGTATGAGCGCGCAATTGTCATTCAAAGTGCATCAGTGCTGAAATATGAAAATTGGTCTGGGCAGGAAGGGGGTTTAAGTGGCCAGTGCGCAAGTGGTTAATATAAGGCTACATGCACACGGACGTTTTTCCAGACGCTTGTTTGAGCGTTTTTTGCAGCTTAAAAACGTCTCTCCATGTTAGCTTATGGCCTCATGGCCACCATGGCGTTTTTGAGCTGTAAATGGCATAGGCGTTTTTAGGCCCCATGTACATGGGACGCTGGTGCAAAGTCTTCAGAACTAAGGTTGAAAGCGGCGTTTAGAAAGGCGCGCTTTGTGGCGTTTGCATGCCGCGTTTTACCACATTTGCGTCTATATGCGTTTAGTTAGGAAACATCATAAGGAGCCGCCCTAAGCTCCAAAAACAGTATTATTAACAATTTCAGCTATTTTGTGAGACCAGAGTGAGTATCAGCAGCTGAGAGAGCAGCAGTGTACTTGTATTTAGCGTGTCACTTGCCACATCACTTGCCACAAGTTGTGGATTGTCCACTTGCCACGTCAGCTGCTCCAAGTTGTGGATTGTCCACTTACCACGTTACCTGCCCCAAGTTGTGGATTGTCCACAATGCAATGGAAGCAATTTCATTTTATATATATAAATATATATATATATATATTGTGACAGCAGGAAGGTAAAGTCACCTGGTTGCATCCAGGGGGGTAGATATATTTCTCCCAGATTCAGGCTTTATGCTGACTTATACAACTAGGGTGGAGAGTTGTATAAGCCCAGCTGAGGCTAGTAGGCTCATGGATGACTCATACCTCTAGGGAGAGTGTGGGGCGTCGTACAGACAGGGAGTTGATGAGGCCAGCTGAAGCTTGTCAGCTCATTTAGGCCTCTATAAAAACTCCCAGCTTCATTAGATGTTAGCTCATGCCTGGACCCAGACCTGTGTGGACTGTCTAGGGAGAGTGAACCCCTGTGCGGTGAGACAAAGCCTGTGTGGCTATTTGCTTGGACATTCAAAACCAGGGACTTAGGGACTAGGACAGCACTAGGCTGATCCCAGTTGTTAGTTAGGAAACCTGTATGTTTAGTCAGAGGTCAAGTTGACCAGGATTTAATTTGTTTATGTTTCTTTTGGCTTTGCTGTGTTTTGTCACTGTAAATAGAAAATAAACCGCACCTTTTTTTGATTTTGAAAACCACAACCTCCGTTTGCTGGGCCTGTTTTGTGTGGGGAGCCCATCCCGGGGGTCACACACACCCGCTGCCGAGCTAACCCCCTCACAGTTGGTGGAGAACCAGTGGCAGTTTTTTTTTTAAGCCAGCATGGAGGAGATACTGAAGCAGCTGGCTCTAGCAAATGCCAATCAACAGCAGACAAATGCAGGTTTGCAAAAGAGCCTTGCAGCTCAACAACAGAACTTCGCAGCCCAGCAGCAAGCTCATCAACAGAGCCTTGCAGCTCAGCAACAAGCCCAGCAGCAATCTGAGGCCCGCTTCATAGACCTGTTACAGAAGCAAGAGCAGAGACTACAACAAATGGAAGCAGTAATGCAGCAACGTCCGCAGACCAGTGAGGAAAGCCGTCCCACTAATACCGCGTCCTTTGGGGTGAGTCGTTTATTGACAAAAATGACTGGAGAGGATGATCCAGAGGTATTTTTGACCACATTTGAAAGGACTGCTGAAAGAGAAAAGTGGCCTGAGGAGCAGTGGGCTGGACTGGTGGCTCCTCTGTTAACTGGTGAATCGCAGAAGGCTTACTATGACCTAGAGCCTGACCAAGCAAAAGACTATGTGATGCTAAAAGCTGAAATATTGGCAAGGCTGGGTGTCACCCAGGCTGTCCGGGCTCAGCGTGTGCATAACTGGACTTTCCAGCTTGGAAAACCCCCCAGGTCTCAAATGTATGATCTCATTCACCTAAGCAGAAAGTGGCTACAGCCAGAGACTTTGTCCGCACCAAAGATTGTGGAACGTGTTGTAATGGATCGGTTTTTGAGATCTCTTCCTACTGCCATCCAAAAGTGGGTAAGCCATGGAGACCCAGAGACGGCCGATGGTCTTGTGGATCGTGTGGAGAAATACTTGGCTACAGAGAACCTGACGGCCTCTTCCAGAGACACTCGGACTTTCCACCCTAAGACCAGACCATCCCCAGGGGCGGATAAGAGGATTCCAAGGGGTGAGGGTGGAGAGAGTGAGAGGGTGGGAGCTCTACCCCAAGTTTGGCGAGAACAGCCTGGGAAATCAGCGGCTCAAGAGGCGGCAAGAAGGATCATTTGCTACCGCTGCCGGCAAGCGGGACATATTGCAGCCAATTGCCCGGTTGTGGAGGAACCCATGCAGTGTGACTTTCTGATGGGCAGACGTCAGTCGCTGTGTGCGACAGTCGCATGCACTGCCATTCGAGGAACTGAGAAACATTTATGCAAAATGTGTGTTAATGGTAGAAATGTTGTGGTATTGCTGGATTCAGGTAGCCTTGTGACCCTGATAAAGGCTGAGTTAGTTAAAACAGAGGTCTCTGGGAATAGCAAGGTAGCTGTTATTTGTGTGCATGGGGACACCCGAGAGTATCCAGTGACTACAGTGTGTTTCGAGACCCCCAAAGGTACCCTCTCTCATCCAGTGGGCTTAGTATCTCAGTTACCGCATGACGCCATTGTGGGAAGGGATTTTCCGAAGTTCTGGGAACTGTGGGATGATCCTGAGCCCCCCACTGGTGCCCCTATGTACCAGGAATGGGATAGCCAGAACTCCCCTGAGAGTGGTGAGGACTCTCCGGAATTTCCCTTATCAGTATTGGCAGGGGAGACTCAAGAAACTGGAGAGGAGCCCACCTCCTCAGACGAAAACCTACCGTCTGTGGAGTTTTCTGATCTTGAGGTTCACAGGGAAAACTTTGCCACAGAACAGTTGAAAGACCCCGCCCTAATAAATGCACGGGAAAACGTAGTGAAAATAGATGGCGAGTTAGTGAACCCAGATAATACCTGCACTTACCCATACTTCAGCGTAGAGAAGGACCTACTGTATCGGGTGGCAAAAAGGGCAGAAGAAACCGTTGAGCAGCTTGTGGTGCCCAAACCTTACAGGAAGTTGGTGTTGGAGTTGGCCCATGGGCACATTCTTGGAGGTCATCTGGGGACAGAGAAAACCCGAGAGAGGGTATTACAGAGATTCTATTGGCCGGGGGTGATAAAGGACATAGAAAATTATTGTTCCTCCTGCCCTGTGTGTCAGAGGTCGGCCCCGATGCCACATTTCCGTAGCCCGCTGGTCCCTCTACCCATCATTGAGGTCCCGTTTGAGAGGATCGCCATGGATTTGGTAGGTCCTATAATCAAGTCCGCTAGGGGGCACCAGTACATATTAGTTATAATGGACTATGCCACCCGTTATCCAGAAGCGATCCCTCTCCGAAATACCTCGGCCAAAACCATAGCCAAAGAGCTATCTCTTGTGTTTAGCCGGGTGGGTATTTGTAGAGAACTGCTTACGGACCAAGGTACACCCTTTATGTCCCGGGTTATGAAGGAGCTGTGTAAATTGTTCAAAGTGACGCAATTACGTACATCTGTGTATCACCCCCAAACCGATGGGCTGGTTGAAAGATTCAACAAAACCCTAAAGCAAATGTTGAAGAAAGTGGTGGATAGAGATGGAAAGGATTGGGACTGTCTACTTCCTTATCTGATGTTTGCTATTAGGGAGGTGCCCCAATCCTCTACGGGATTCTCCCCCTTTGAGTTACTGTATGGGAGACACCCAAGAGGGCTGTTGGATATTGCCAAGGAAACTTGGGAAAGTGAGAGTTCTCCCCACAGGAGTGTGATTGAGCATGTCGCCCTGATGCAAGACCGAATTGCACAGGTAATGCCCATCGTGAAGGAACATTTGGCCCAAGCGCAGTTAGCACAGCAGAGAGTGTACAACCGTGGAGCCAAGACCCGTACCTTTTCCCCGGGGGATAGGATACTGGTACTTGTCCCTACGGTTGAAAGTAAATTCCTTGCCAAATGGCAAGGCCCCTACGAGATAATGGAAAAAGTGAGCGAAGTGAATTACAAGGTCAGACAACCAGGAAGGCGAAAGCCCGAACAGATCTATCATGTTAATCTGTTGAAAGCCTGGAGGGATAGAGAGTCCCTAGTCGCAGACACTTGGTCACCAGCTCAAACTGGTTGCGTGATTCCTGAGGTTGGAATAGCAGCCACCTTGTCACAACCCCAACAACAGGAGGTTAAGGAGTTTGTGCTTCGCAACAAGGAGGTATTCTCTGAGCTGCCGGGACAAACATCTGGGGTAGAGCATGACATCATTACCCCGCCCGGTGAAAGGGTGAAGTTAAAACCCTATCGGATCCCAGAGGCCCGACGGGAGGCAATACGGGAGGAAGTACAGAAAATGCTGAACTTAGGGGTGATAGAGGAGTCCCAAAGTGATTGGTCTAGTCCCATTGTGTTGGTGCCTAAACCGGATGGGAGCTGGCGATTTTGTAACGATTTTCGTCAGTTGAACAAAGTTACAAAATTTGACACCTACCCCATGCCACGTATAGATGAGTTGATCGACCGGCTGGGAACAGCCCGATACATGACGACTCTTGACCTCACAAAAGGGTATTGGCAAATCCCCCTGGCCAAATTGGCCAAAGAGAAAACCGCATTTGTAACCCCAGACGGGGCGTTCCAATATAAAAGAATGCCGTTCGGGTTACAGAATGCGCCGGCCACGTTCCAGCGGAAAATGGACCAGATGCTGAGGCCCCATCGGAAGTATGCTGCGGCTTACCTGGATGACGTAATTGTCCATAGCACAGATTGGGCCTCACATCTGCCAAAAGTGCAAGCAGTCCTGGACTCTGTTCGGGAAGCGGGGTTTACGGCTAACCCCAAGAAGTGTACCATTGGGCAGGAGGAGGCCAAATATCTTGGGTACACCATTGGGAGGGGAGTAATAAAACCCCAACTCAACAAAGTCGAGGCCATCCAGAGTTGGCCACGTCCCAACAGCAAGAAACAGGTACGAGCCTTTCTGGGAATCGCTGGGTATTATCGGCGATTCATTCCCCACTTTGCCTCTAAGGCTGTGCCCCTAACCAACCTAACGAAGGGGAAAGGGTCGGTCATGATTAAATGGACCCCCGAGGCTGAGGCAGCATTCCAATTCTTGAAACAAGCCTTATGTAGCCAGCCAGTGTTGTACTCACCCGACTTCTCTAAAGACTTTGTCGTACAAAGTGATGCGTCAGATGTGGGGTTAGGAGCAGTATTGTCCCAGGTCTGGAACGGGGAAGAGCACCCAGTCATTTACCTCAGCAGGAAGTTGAAGTCCCATGAGGTAAATTACGCCACCGTTGAAAAGGAGTGTTTAGCGGTGAAGTGGGCTCTAGATTCCCTTCGGTACTACCTGCTAGGTAGGCACTTTGACATGGTTACGGATCATGCTCCGTTAAAGTGGATGGCTCAAAACAAGGAAACAAATAGAAGAGTGAATAGGTGGTTCCTGGCCCTCCAGGAATTCAACTTCACAGTAAAGCATCGCCCTGGCGTTCAAATGGGGAATGTGGATGCTTTGTCTCGAGTACATGAATGCCTGATTGCTGGTGTTCCAACCCCGAGGTTAAAACAAGAGGGGGGGGTATGTGACAGCAGGAAGGTAAAGTCACCTGGTTGCATCCAGGGGGGTAGATATATTTCTCCCAGATTCAGGCTTTATGCTGACTTATACAACTAGGGTGGAGAGTTGTATAAGCCCAGCTGAGGCTAGTAGGCTCATGGATGACTCATACCTCTAGGGAGAGTGTGGGGCGTCGTACAGACAGGGAGTTGATGAGGCCAGCTGAAGCTTGTCAGCTCATTTAGGCCTCTATAAAAACTCCCAGCTTCATTAGATGTTAGCTCATGCCTGGACCCAGACCTGTGTGGACTGTCTAGGGAGAGTGAACCCCTGTGCGGTGAGACAAAGCCTGTGTGGCTATTTGCTTGGACATTCAAAACCAGGGACTTAGGGACTAGGACAGCACTAGGCTGATCCCAGTTGTTAGTTAGGAAACCTGTATGTTTAGTCAGAGGTCAAGTTGACCAGGATTTAATTTGTTTATGTTTCTTTTGGCTTTGCTGTGTTTTGTCACTGTAAATAGAAAATAAACCGCACCTTTTTTTGATTTTGAAAACCACAACCTCCGTTTGCTGGGCCTGTTTTGTGTGGGGAGCCCATCCCGGGGGTCACACACACCCGCTGCCGAGCTAACCCCCTCACAATATATATATATATATATATATATATATATATATTTATGGTCGGAGCCCTCTGTATGAAGAGATATGGATCACATAAACACGCCACAAGACTAACGACACAAATAGACCTGAAGTGTGGCCTGGCCTGCTGTATGGTATGCCGAAGAAGGGGCCATACCTGAGATAGAGGTTGTGGGAATTCTGTTGAGAATTGTATGTAGCGGAGTGCCCTATAAAGGGGGATATGGGTGGGAGGGTTCCGCGCACTAGAGCCGACACTGACCGTCGTGGACGGTCTGTTTAAGTACCCTTCGAACTCCCCCCATAACTTCAGGCTAGCTTCGCCAGCCTTCCTATTTATGGTCGGAGCCCTCTGTATGAAGAGATATGGATCACATAAACACGCCACAAGACTAACGACACAAATAGACCTGAAGTGTGGCCTGGCCTGCTGTATGGTATGCCGAAGTAGGGGCCAAAAGTCACACGAGGTTTAGGGAGAAATAGTTTTATTATGACAAGAAATTATTACATAGCGAGACTGTTAAAGGCTCGTGCTACTTCTGCCTGTGGATCGGGCACGTATCGTGCGAAGCACAAAGATTTCCACCTGCCCATGGTTTTGATGACGTTGTCCGGGACACCGTTTCGTGATGCAGCTGAGGCTGCTCCTATGCGAAAGGAATGCCCTGAGTATCTTCCCGGGTCATGTCCTAAAGTGTTCAAAAGTGTCCTGACGTGACTGACGAACTGGTTCCCAGATAGGGGCTCGATGGGAAAAGGTAACAGTGGGCTGTCTCCGGGTAGGCCGGATAGTGTTGATACTAAACGGTCTAGTACGTCCACGGGGCACCAGATATTACGGGTCTGGAAGATTTTAATCTCTACCCCGGGACCACTTTGTTGGGTTTTCGACACTGCTAGGTGCAGGACGAAATGACTCTGGTGGCGAGTCAGGTGGTGCTTCCGTAGAACCTGGCCATTAGGGCCGGAGACCGTGAATTCGCTGGGGCGGAGGAAGCCGTAGAAGGCTAAATACATGGCTGCCTGGATAACCAGGCTAGGTCGTACACCGAAAGGGGAACGTGCGAGGATAGTGGACATGCCCCGGAACATGGCGCTGGTAATAGGTAAGCGCTTAGTGCAGGTATGCGGTTGCTGCTTGTGGACGCCCCGTAAAATTGCTTTGACTGCATGGGCGGCGAACAAGGATGGTGTGGTAGGATCTTGCAGGGACGTGAAGTGCTGGATACCAGCTAGGTACAGCCTGATGGTGTTGGGTGACAGTTTGAGATGGGTGTGGCAGTGCGAAACGAAGGCCAAGACGTGGCTGAGGTTACCTGGGAGTGCCCCAGGGTTGGTGGCTAGGAATCTGTTATAGTTTTTCCAGGCGGATCGGTAGGCTTTTAGCGTGTTGGGGGCCAAAGACGAATTGATGAGGGCGGAAGCCCCCTGGAGGTGCTGTTTTAACCCAGGGTTAGCTGCGACCAGTGCGGGACGTGTGACATGGTCGGGTCGGCTCCAGGCTCCTGCGAAAAGAACGTATGAAAATTAAATCGAGACAGAGCGTCGGCTGAAGTATTGCAATGACCGGGGATGTGGACACAGAGAACGTTAAATTGATGGTGAAGGGAGAGAAGCACCAGCCTGCGGAGGAAGGACATGATGGCCAACGATTTGGACCTACCCTTGTTGATAATATCGGCCGTGGCTTGATTGTCGGTGACAAAGGTGACGGTTTGACCCACCCAGGTGCTGCCCCAAACTTGGGCTGCGGCAAGTATGGGGTAGATCTCGAACAGAGAGGAGGACTGGCTGAACCCGGGGATGGCGAGTATCTCCGGCGGCCATGGTCCCGCAAACCAGTGATGGCCAAAAATAGCCGCGAAGCCTGTGGAGGCTGCTGCGTCAGTGATTACTTGTGGGGAAGAAGGGGACGCTGCGGGAATGAACATGGACCTGCCGTTCCAGTCCTCGAGGAACTGGTCCCACATATTCAAATCTGCGATGGCGGCTGCGTCAAGTCTGACGGGTTGGTCGGGATCTTGTGCCTGGGAGAGGAACACTAGAAGATGAGAAATGAAAGAACGCCCTTGGGGGATGATCCTCATCACGAAGTTCAGCATCCCTAACAGGGATTGCAGCTGTCTTTTGGTGCACCCTTGTGTGATAGTGAACGTGTGAACGACTGACCTAATGCGGTTCAATTTATCGAGTGGCAGACTAGCCTGCATGGTGCGGGTGTCGAGGTTGATACCCAGGAAGGTGATAAGTTGTGCCGGACCTTCTACTTTGCTCTCTGCTATAGGCACATTGAGGTTCTTGAAGACCTCTCTTAGACTTCCTAGGTCTACGGGGGGCTTGCTGGGTGACTCAATGAGTAGGAAGTCGTCTAAATAATGGATAACTTCCTGGCAGTGTGCATGGTGCACGAGGATCCAGGAAAGGGATTGGGCGAACGTGTTGAAGAGCCAGGGGCTGCTTTTGGAGCCGAAGGTCAGTTTAGTTGCGAAGTAGTAGAGACCCTTCCACTTTATCCCGTGCCACCTCCATAGGTATGGTTCAATGGGCAGTAGTTTGAAGGCATCGGAGATGTCGGCTTTGGAAAGCCAGGCCCCAACCCCTGTTCTTATGATGGATTGGATAGCCAGGTCGACGGAGGAGTATTTGAGGGAGAACTCCTCTGAGGGTATGAGTGAGTTTAGGCTGGGTGTGGTGGAGGAATGAGGCGCGGACAAGTCATAGATCAACCGAAGTTTATTGGAGAATTTGCCCTTGACAAGCCCAATAGGGCTGACTCTCCATACAGAAAATGGGGACTGTGAAAAGGGGCCGATCATATATCCGCGGTCTAACTCAATTTGCAGAAGGGAGGAGATGGCTTCCTCGTCGGCGGCAGCCGAGAGTAGGTTTCTGCACTCGTACGTGGAGTCGGGTATCGTGATAAGTCCGGTGTGAAACCCTGTGCTGAACCCTTGTACCAGGAAGGCTGCTAGGGATGGGGTCGGGTGTGTGGAAAGGTAGAAGCCAAGCCACCCGACGTGCACCTGGCCTAGTCAGGACGGGCCCGGTTGTTTGAGGTTGCAGGTGGTCTTCTGATGAGCCTTCTGGCATAGGAGGCAGATGTGCAGTAGTCTGCATTGGGAGAAGAAGCAACCTTTGGTATTAAAATTGTTGCAGATGGCTGCGCCCCCTAACGCCCGGATGGGACGTCCTAGCCTGTCAGACTGGGACGACTGTATGGCTGTTGGCCAATTCTGGGGTGTGTAGGAGGTGGAAGGGAATGTAGGGGGGCGTCTGCCGCTAGTCTCGGAGCACCAATTTGCCGTGTGGGAGGCCGATTGGCAGGTGGAACACAGAGGGGAGCGGAGGCCTGCAAAGTGGCGGCAAAACAGCTCGGTGTCCATAGCACTCCAGTTGGTGGAGAGCTGGAACTGGGCCAGCCTGGCTGCGGCTTTTGCCGAAAAGGAGCGATGGTAATCGTAGAACGAGCACCCGCCGTACTTGTGTCCTAGATCTACTAGCGCGTGGAGGTAGAGGTCCAGTTCTTCCCTCCTGTCGGGGTTGGCTGAGCACACTACGTCTCTGAACAGGCCGAAGGCCAAGACAAACTCCGCGATCGAAAGTTTGCGGTTAAGCCTAGGGTCTTTGGCCTTCAGGATGACGGAGACGTCCCCCCAAGAATAGGACCTGTTTTCTGCCCCATCGTGGACGGAGATGAGTAAGGACGCCAGGTTTACGTCCTTACCATCTAGGATGTCCTTCCTAATGCCCGCTGGGATGAAGTGGGCGGGAAAGATGGGGGTAGTGGCGTCGGGCATACCTGAGGTTGTAGGGGGTATGGCGACGAGCGTAGTGATTGGGGTTGCTGGTGGCACGGCTGGGTGTGTTTCCAGCGCCCCTACTCTGGACTGGACGTCCGTAATGGAAGTAGCCAGAGTAGCCACTATGTCGTGCAGCTGAGTGATGGCGGATGATATAGACTGCAGGGACGCCTGGGGTTCTGGAGGAGTTGCTGGTGGTGTTGGAAACAGAAGGCGGAAGAGTTCGGCTTTCCTGGCCGTGGCCGGGTAGGGGATATCCCTACGGCGAAGTTCGGCCGTAAGCCTGGGGATGGTCCAAGCCCTGAGGGACTGTGTGGAGTCGTCCGCTGAACCCGAACGGGGTGATGGAGGGACGAAGGTGAAGTCATCACCATCGATTTGCGACATGTTGGGGGCTGGAGAAAAACGAGAAAGAAAAGAGGGGGGGGGAATGTATGTTTATAGAGTGAGATGCCAGGTATGGAGGGGATAGAGGAGGTACGAAGTGGGTAGAGAGAAGGACGGGAGAATGGACAGAATAAGGAATGACAGGCGCAGAGGATAGCCAAGTTTTGCGTACGAGCGCTTGTTGAGTGAAATTTAGAAAACTCAAAAGAGTGCGTGGCAACCGAGGTGAGCCAGGAGGTGACTGGCTAGGTAACCGATAGCTCGGGTGCCGTCTGTGCTTGGCACGGACTGACGAACCAGAGCCCCCAGGGCGTACTGGGGCGGGTAGCTTAAAGTCTGGTACACTAAGTAGGAATGTTTCGATCTGTAGTTCAATGACGTGTGGTCGGTCTGCCAACTCCTGCACTGCCAGCAAGGTGGATGTTGGCGACCTTGTCTGCGTAGCGAAGGATCTCGGATCGGCTTCGAAAACAGAGTGTCGTGCGTAGAGGTATGTGACAGTTGCTAGCGCCTGGTGAGCGGTCGAATTGTGTATGTGAAGACAAATATATCGTGAAAGAGTGCGGAGAGAAAGCAAGGAGGGGCCTTGCGTTTACGCACCTGTCTTGAGCCCTGGTAGCTGAAGTCTAGGTTGAGGTCGAGACGGGGGTCGACCGGGACCTGTGAGGAGGGTGACATAGATACACGTGTGTATATTATTTATTTATTTATTTATATATATATATATATATATTTTTTTTAGGTAAGTGTGAGGAGTTGAAGGAGCGGTAGGTAGCTCCCAGGTGAAGAAGTGTGTAAGACCCCGTTTCCCCATTTTTTTTTTTTTTTTACCTGTGGAAAATATCGTCCGACCTGGATTGCAGGGTGGACGGGGTGGAAACTCGATCTGACCTGACCTGCGTGGGGGAAAGGGATAGAGAAATCGGTGAGTAGCCGTGTTGACTACTGGAGGTGATGAGTGGCTGGTGTGCAACCACTCGTCGAACGCTCGCAGCGCTTGCGAGGAACAAATGCCTTAAGAAGGCGAAAGAAGAAGAGTTTGTGACTTTCGAGTGTGTGGGGATGGCCGATTCGTAGTGAAACGGGAGTGGTGGTAAGGCGTGTGTGTAGCGACTCGGTCCGAATCATTGTGGCCGATGTTACGGCTGGTTCGTGACTTCTGAGATATTCGTGGTTGTATTGGAGGTGCGGGTCGAAGCTGCTGGAGCCGGGTATGCGACTGCGTACGGATTGGTTGTTGTGACCAAGGATCCGAATCTTGGAGCCGATGCTACGACTGGATTCGGATGGTGTAGATGTGGTGTGGTTTATGGGGTTATTGATGCGCCGGGATCCGAATCGCGCCACCGGAGCTGCGGCTGGACTCGGATCGACTGTCTGGTGTTTCGAAGGTGAGGGGACTTGTGATTGCCGAGGGTCCGAACTGTAGTGCCGCTGTTTCTGCGACCAGCTTCGGGCCGGACTGTTCGGTGTATGGTGTGTGTAGTAGGAGGTGTGAGGCATCAGTTGGGTGAAGGGAGAGTATCGTAGGAGGTGTAGGGCATCAGTGTGGATTGTTAGGAACGAATACTGCAACATGCGTAAACAGGTAATTACTTCGCAAACTAGAAACGAATGCCGGCGCTACGATTCGTTCGAATGGTAACGCCGGTCCTACCTGCGACAGCGAGTGACGACGAGAACCAACGAACGACTACGAGCGACCTGGAACTCTCGATTGAAACTTTGCGGATCGTTGTGAGTTGAAAAGCGTCGGACAGTGACGACGTAGTTCCGCGCACTAGAGCCGACACTGACCGTCGTGGACAGTCTGTTTAAGTACCCTTCGAACTCCTCCCATAACTTCAGGCTAGCTTCGCCAGCCTTCCTATATATATATTTAATGTTTTTTCTTCATTTGCCATAATTTTTGAGTTTTATCAATGTAAAAAAATAGGTCACCTTTAAAAACGCTTCTAAACTAAAATGTGGCTAAACAACGGTATCGCGTCTGAAACGTGGAAATCTTTAGCGTCTGAAGGCATTTTTAGGCTTTGTGAAAAACGAGGTTAAACGCAACTGCAGATTTTTTTTTTCCAGGCCAAAAACAGTGTTTTGAATGTAATAGAATTCAATGGACCCGCATCCAAAACGCAAGTACCGCGATTTTGTGGCAATTTTTATTATTTTTTTATCCTGTTTATAGCTGGTTGTTAAAGGAAATGTAAAAAAAATAAACATTGCCGGCTCTTAAAAAAAAAAACGTGAAAAAAAACAGCGTGGGGTCCCCCCCCCCCAGGTCCATACCAGGCCCTTGGGTCTAGTATGGATTCAAAGGGGACCCCCCCCCCCACCAAAATGGAAAAAAAATGGCGTGGAGGTCCCCCCAAGATCCATACCAGGCCCTTCAGGTCTGGTATGGATTTTAAGGTGAACCCCGCGCCAAACTTAAAAGAAAAAAAGCGTGGGGGTCCCCCTAAAAATCCACACCAGACCCTTTATCCGAGCACGCAACCTGGCAGGCCGCAGGAAAAGAGGGGGGGACGAGAGAGCGTACCCTGAACCGTACCAGGCCACATGCCCTCAACATGGGGAGGATGTCCCCATGTTGATGGGGACAAGGGCCTCTTCCCGACAACCCTGTCCGTTGGTTGTCGGGGTGTGCGGGTGGGGGCTTATCGGAATCCGGGAGCCCCCTTTAATAAGGGGGGACCCCAGATACTGGCCCCCCACCCTATGTGAATGAGTATGGGGTACATCGTACCCCTACCCATTCACCTGGTGGCAAAAAAGTCAATAAAAAACACAACACAGGTTTTTAAAGTAATTTATTAGGCAGCTCCGGGGGTCTTCTTCCGACTTCGGGGGTCTTTCTGCTGGGCGCCCCACTATCTTCTTCCAACTCTTTTGCTAGTGGGGTCCCGGTCTTCATCGTCGTCTTCTTCCGACTTCGGGGGTCTTTCTGGCGGGTGGCATCACCCGGTGACCACGCCCCATGCCAATATAAGTGGGTGCGCTCCGCCCACACAGCATTGTAGCGGCGGACAGCGACGAGGCAACATCGGACGGAGAGAAGAGGGAAGAAGACGACGATGAAGACCGGGACCCCGCTAGCAAAAGAGCTGGAAGAAGATAGCGGGCGCCCGGCAGAAGGCAGAAAGAACCGGAGATCGTGGAGAAGGCATCGGAGAGCGGGAGAAGAACCGGAGAGCGTGGAGACGACACCGGAGAACAGAACAAGAGACCCCCCGAAGTCAGAAGAAGACGACGATGAAGACCGGGACCCCGCTAGCATAAGAGCTGGAAGAAGATAGCGGGGCGCCCGGCAGAAAGACCCCCGAAGTCGGAAGAAGACGACGATAAAGACCGGGACCCCGTTAGCAAAAGAGCTGGAAGAAGATAGCGGGGCGTCCGGTAGAAAGACCCCCGAAGTTGGAAGAAGACCCCCGGAGCTGCCTAATAAATTACTTTAAAAACCTGTGTTGTGTTTTTTATTGACTTTTTTTTCCACCAGGTGAATGCATAGGGGCACGATGTACCCCATACTCATTCACATAGGGTGGGGGGGCTGGGATCTGGGGCCCCCTTATTAAAGGGGGCTCCCGGATTCCAAAAAGCCCGCCGCCCGCAGACCCCGACAACCAATGACCAGGGTTGTCGGGAAGAGGCCCTTGTCCCCATCAACATGGGGGCAGGGTGCTTTGGGGTGGTGGGGGCGCAGGGTGCCCCCTGCCCCAAAGCACCCAACCCCCCCATGTTGAGGGCATGCGGCCTGGTATGGTTCAGGAGGGGGGTGCGCTCGCCCCCCCTTTCCTGACCTGCCGGGCTGCGTGCTCGGATAAGGGTCTGGTATGGATTTTGGGGGGGACCCCCACGCCGTTTTTCGGCGTAGGGAGTTTCCCTTAAAATCTATACCAGACCTAAGGGCCTGGTATGCTCCTGGAGGGGAACCCATGCCGGTTTTTTAATTAAAATTTGGCGTGGAGTTCCCCTTCATTATTCATACCAAACTCGGGACAGCGAGCTCGAGGCTGCCGAGAACCAGCGCGATGGCATCACGCTGGAGACATTCTCGGACAGGTAGTCGCCTCTAGGACATGACTTGAGCGGCTGCTTCACACTCAAGTCGTGTCCAAGTTGCCTCGCAAAGTCGCGCTGTCCCTGTGTCAGCTGGCAAACGAGTCGCCCCGCGAGTCGGATCGTCTTCATCTGACTTCTCGGGCGACCTCTATTCAAATCAATGGGCTCCCATAGGGAACCATTCATTTTGAATAGGGCGCCGCTCAAATTTTTATTTACTATAGCAGTGCGCCGCCGGTTCCTGCGCTCAATGAAGGATTTATCTGGCGCACCTATTAAGGTATGAACTGGCGCAGCGCACTGTTTATAGTAAATCACCCCCAGTGTGTTTTAGTGCATTAAAATTTTAAAAAGTGTATTTTTTCCCCAAAAAATGCGTTTGAAAAATCGCTACGCAAATACTGTGTGGAAAAAAAAATGCAACACCCACCATTTTAATCTGTAGGGCCTTTGATTTAAAAAAATATATAATGTTTGGGGGTTCAACGTAATTTTCTTGCAAAAAAATAAATAAATATGTTTTCATGTAAACAAAAAGTGTCAGAAAGGGCTTTGTCTTCAAGTGGTTAGAAGAGTGGGTGATGTGTGACATAAGCTTCCTAATGTTGTGCATTTGGGGGACAGTCCAAAACCCCCCCAAATGACCCCATTTTGGAAAGTAGACACCCCAAGCTATTTGCTGAGAGGCATGTCGGAAAAAAATTCTTTTTTTTTTTGCACAAAGTTGTCACTAAATGATATATTGCTCAAACATGCCATGGGCATATGTGGAATTACACCCCAAAATACATTCTGTTGCTTCTCCTGAGTACGGGGATACCACATGTGTGAGACTTTTTGGGAGCCTAGCCGCGTACAGGACCCCGAAAACCAAGCACCGCCTTCAGGCTTTCTAATGCCGCGTACACACGATCATTATTCACGGCGGTTAAAAAACCGCCGTGAATAATGACAGGAAAAACGAGGGAACCGCTTGGTTCCCTACACACGGTCGTTTTTCCCGTCATTTTTTCTCTTGACGAGAAAAACGACCGTCTGTGGGCTCCGCGGCAGTGTCTCCCTATGGGAAAACTGCCGCGGAAAAAAATGCTGGAAAAAACGATGAGAAAATTTAGAACATGTTCTAATTTTTCTCGTCGTTTTTTATGCCGTTTTTCTCAACGAGAAAAACGACATAAAGCCCACAGACGATCGTTTTTCTCGGCGAAAAAAAAAAATGCAGTTTTTTCTCGTCGAGAAAAGCGGTCGTGTGTACGCGGCATAAGGGTGTAAATTTTTGATTTCACTCCTCACTGCCTATCACAGTTTCGGAGGCCATGGAATGCCCAGATGGCACAACCCCCCCCCCAAATTACCCCATTTTGGAAAGTAGACACCCCAAGCTATTTGCTGAGAGGTATGGTGAGTATTTTGCAGATCTCGCTTTTTGTCACAAAGTTTTAAAAATTTAAAAAAGAAAAAAAAAAAAGGTTTTTCTTTCTTCATTTTCAAAAACAAATGAGAGCTGTAAAATACTCACCATGCCTTTCAGCAAATAGCTTGGGGTGTCTACTTTCCAAAATGGGGTCATTTGGGGAGGTTTTGTGCTATTTTGGCATTTTATGGCCTTCGAAACTGTGATAGGTAGTGAAGAGTGAAATCAAAAATTTGCGCCCTTAGAAATCCTGAAGGCGGTGCTTGGTTTTCAGGGTCCCGTACGTGGGTAGGCTCCCAAAAAGTCCCACACATGTTGTATCCCCGAACTCAGGAGAAGCAGCAAAATGTATTTTGGGGTGCAATTCCACATATAACCATGGCATGTGTGAGCAATATATCATTTAGTGACAACTTTTTGTAATTTTTTTTTTGTCATTATTCAATCACTTGGGAAAAAAATAAAAAATATTCAATGGGCTCAACATGCCTCTCAGCAATTTCCTTGGGGTGTCTACTTTCCAAAATGGGGTCATTTGGGGGGGTTTGTACTACCCTGCCATTTTAGCACCTCAAGAAATGAGATTGGTAGTCATAAATTAAAAGCTGTGTAAATTCCAGAAAATGTACTGTCGTGGAAGAATTCCCTTGGGCTTTGTACGCAAATCCACACCGCGCCTAAATGTGGACTTCCAGCGTCTAAATGCACACAAAGCACAAAACAATTCCTTCGTGCTTAAAAGCATGTTTGTATCAAGCTCTTTGGTACAAGGAATTTGAAGTACTTCAATGGCACCAGGTAGAATCAGAAACAATGCTGCTTCAAGCTGGAGTCTCAAGCGTCTGGGGCAGAGCTCAGCCACCCGGATTCTTTTATTCATTGGAAACAAAAGGATAACAAAACAGGAAGTGATGGCCCCAACAGCCAATCACTTCCCTTAATACAAAATGACATCACAGGAAATGACAAACAGTAAAGGGGAGGGCACTCACAGGAGGGAAAGGGGAGGAAGTGCACACCCCCCATCTTAATCAGCATGGAGCCCACACAATACTGTTCAAAGTAAACAGTATCTAGTGAGATCATTCTACTTGTTCTTATAGTTTTGGGACAATCTGCGGGGACATTGCTACTGCTGTTGTCAATATACGGTACAAGTAAACCGACAAGGCAGATATCAATGTCCTCTTATAAATACAGATATGTATCCATAAAGCGGATAACGAAGTCCGCAAGAGAGAATTAATGGGTTTCTCTCATTATGCGGACTTCGCTTCTCTAAAGTGTATAGCCATTGGAAAGCATGCAGTCCAGCACATTGCGCTTGATATCTACAAACCAACAAACGCCCACACACGCAGAGAACATGTTTCAATCCCATAAGAAGGTTTTCATACTGACCGTTTTTACCGCTGGTCTCGATTCAACCCAAGTGCGCTCTGCTAGAGCGCTCCTCGATTAAACATCAGACACAGGGAGACAGATGACAATCTATAAAACGCACATCCTAGAATAAAATGTCCACATAAATCTTATATAATAAAATTTCCACAACAGTCCCTCCTTTTTGTCATATGCTCCCATGTGTCTCTCAAAACTTGATCTTCTTACACCTGGAAATGAATCAGTCCTTACAATCCATAAAAAGGAAAACGCGGCTTGACATGTAGACTCTGTTCTTCAGGAGACATGACTTATAAGGAGGGTACGAAATGGTGAGCTGTAGTAATCGCCGATTGGTCTGGAATCCTCTGCATCTGATACGTTGGTTGGGCTTCGGGGCGTCTTATCTCATTGAGGAAAATGTGGTCATCTGCTCGGGCTCTGGTCACGCGTCCAATCAGGCAACAGGAGCACCTCATCACGACATATAGAAGGAACAGAAACAAAAATGACATGAGTATATACACCCCTACTTCCTTCAACCACGATCCAATGGAAAATAAAAAATCCCCAAAGTTTCCCAAACCCTTAAAAGGATTCCAACCCTCACTAGCTATAGCTCTGGCTTTGCCTTGCAGGGATCTAGCCTTATCCATATGGGCCTGAACTTTGTCATTGGTATCCTCAATCCAGGTACAACAATCTTCACCTATGAATTCACAGAAACCCCCCTTGGATGCTAACAAATAATCAAGGGCCATCTTTTCCTGTAAAAGAAGGGTCCTGATCTGCCGTTGTTCCTGTGAGATTTCCTTTACAGCCTCTACGGTTTCATTGAATATCCCATCCACAATGGATGAGAAATTATTCAATCGTTTCATAAGTTCAATCCCCCAACCCGTCCAAGCAGGAAACCATGCCCAGGCCTGGTCAGAGTTGGTGAACAATTCCCTTCTAGCTTTTCCTGACGTTCTTACCTTCTCTCGTGCCATCAGATCCTCTCGATCATCCGCGATGTAAGATGCTGGGACTAGTTTAACCAGGACGCATGAACCTCTTGCATTAGGGGGGATTACCTTATAAGCTGAGGTACCGCATAAGAAGTAGTAGGGGCCAGTCAGAGTCGCACAGGGGGAACCACTCTGACGGTTACGTGCATTGAGTAGTAACAGGATAGACTGGGGGATTGCTCCCTCGGTCTGAACGTCACACCCTTCCTTCCAACAGATGTAATCTGGTCTATTAGTGTTATTAAAGAAGACGGGGGTTTCGTTGGTTAGATTAACTGTTATACCTTCTTTACAGGTGGTGGACCCAACAAAGTTATCCCCTCTACCGAAACTAAAGTTGAAGCACACTTGTGGGCTACCTAGTTGTCCCGATACCCATACTGGTTTTGTGAGGGAGGGGCAAAAGCCAGAGCTAATGTTAAAACTATAACTAATTTTACCCTCTAGAAATGTATCATTAAGTTCTATTGACAAGTGTCTGTTTGGAGTCTTTAGTTTCCTCATACCGATACGGACATCATATATCGCATGTACTGCTGCCATTGCCGGGGCATCAAGGCTTGGTGGAGGTTTGGAGCATACCCAGCAGTTGGTCCTGTTCGCCATTTTTGCCAGCTGGAGATGCATTTTAAACAATAAATTGGGATGCTTTTCATCATTACCCTTGCTAAAATACACTAAACTAAAACTATAAATAAAGAAGATACTCCTCATTCTTTGATGTAGTTGAGCAGCTTCTTGCAGTGGCTGGCGTGGATCCAGTTGTCCCGTTCTTCAAGCTTTAGTGAGGTCGGCGTGGTCAGCTGAACCTGGAATGGTCCGACGTATCTCGATTCTAGTCCCGTCCTCTGGTATTTCTTTACAACGACCCAGTCACCTGGCTGGATAGAATGTAAACCGGTTATTGAGTCAGGGTCTGGAAGGGACTCATGAACCCTGTGGTGGATTTTTTTTAGCTCACGTTGCAGTGACTGCACATACCCCGTCAGCTGAGAATGTAAAGACGACAGCTGCTGGGGAAAGTACAACCCTGTTTTTGGTTGACATCCGAACAAACCTCATATGGAGATAACCTGTGAGGTCGTCTAGGTGCATTTCTGATGGAGTGGAGAGCTATGGGGAGACATTCAGGCCAAGGTTTCCCAGTATCAGCTATTATTTTGGAGATTTTGTTTTTAAGGGTTCCGTTTAACCTTTCAACCTTACCACTACTTTGGGGGTGATAAGGAGTGTGTAATCCCTGATTGATATGGAGGGCTTTACAAACTTCTGCAAATATTTGACCAGTGAAGTGGGAGCCTCGATCCGACTCGATCGTTTCAGGTAGGCCCCAGCGACACACTATTTCGGACAGGATCTTTTTGGCTGTGGTTGTGGCGTTTGCTTTCTGAACCGGCCATGCCTCCGGCCAACCTGAAAACATATCTACACAGACTAAGACGTGTTCGTACGGCCCACTCCTTGGCAATGTAATGTAGTCTATCTGGATGCGCTGAAATGGATATTCTGGTCGGGGGGAATGTCGTTTGGGTACTGGTACCGTCCTACCTGGATTGTGCAATGCGCAAACCAGGCAGGCTGCTGAAAAATTAGCAGCTGCAGTAGTAAATCCAGGGGCGATCCAATGCTCATCCACCTGTGCACACATAACCATCTTTGACTGATGCCCTGGATAATGAGCCGAATGGGCCATCATTGGAAAAAGCGATCTTGGCAGACACCATTTTTTACCAAGACCCCAGATGTCATCTGGACCTCTCATGGCCCCTAGTGCTGTCCATCTCCTCTTTTCATGTAATTCCGCTTGTAAACTGTAGTCTCTTAAACTCTTCCAGAGACACATCAGAGGGGATGGCTAGCATCAGGGTTTTCCCAGGAGGGTGCAGAGCACCTTCTTTGGCAGCTCTATCTGCCAAGGCATTGCCATCGGCCTCCAAAGTCCTATCAGTCGTGTGGGCCTTAACTTTTAGAATGGCTATCCAGGGCCGTTTGAAGGAATTTGGGGGCCCCAAGCAGATTGAGAATTTGGGGCCCCCAAGCGGGGGGGGGCTACTGATTTTTGGTTTTAATTTAGAAGGGGGGGTGCTAACGCGGGACATCGATCGCGGGAGGAGGGGCCGCCGTTCGCGGGAGGGGGACCACCGATCGGGGGGGCACCGATCGCGGGAGGGGGGCCTGCCGATCACGGCAAGGGGGGCGCGGATCGCGGGGGGGGCCGCCAATCGCGGGTGGGGGGCCGCCGATCGCGGGAGGGGGGGCCGCCGATCGCGGGAGGGGGGCCACCGATCGCGGGAGGGGGGCGCCAATCGCGGGTGGGGGGGCCGCCGATCGCGGGAGGGGGGCGCCAATTGCGGGTGGGGGGGCCGCCGATCACGGGTGGGGGGCGCCAATCGCGGGGGGGGGGCGCCAATCGCGGGTGGGGGGGCCGCTGATCGCGGGAGGGGGGCCGCCAATCGCGGGAGGGGGGCCGCCAATCGCGGGAGGCGCCAATCGTGGGTGGGGGGGCCGTCGATCGCGGGAGGGGGGGCCGCCAATCGCGGGTGGGGGGGCCGCCAATCGCGGGTGGGGGGGCTGCCGATCGCGGAGGGGGGGCCGCCAATCGCGGGTGGGGGGCCGCCAATCGCGGGAGGGGGGCCGCCAATCGCGGGTGGGGGGGCCGCCGATCTCAGGAGGGGGGCCGCTCTGCTGGGGTCCCAGGCCAGCTGGGGGCCCCAAGCAGTTGCTTGGTTTGCCTCTCCTGTTCCGACGGCCCTGTGGCTATCTCACGTGGCAGGTTGAAAGCAACGAATAACCTGTTGATTAACTGCGCATGATTTACGGGCTTCCCTGAACTAGTCAGAAAGCCTCTTGCTTTCCAGATAGGACCGAAATCATGAGCTATCCCAAAAGCATACCTAGAATCCGTGTAGATATTGATCCTTTGACCCTCTTGGGTCTCACAGGCTCTTGCCAGTGCCCACAGCTCAGCTTCCTGTGCAGACATGTTGGAACTCAATGAACCCTTTTCCACAATTTCACTGACTGTAGTCACTGCATAACCTGTGTGTGGCTTACCATCTGGGGTGTAATACCTGGAACCATTGACAAAAAGGTTTTTAGCGTTTGGGATGGGGGTCTCCTTCACCGGGCTGATGGTTGTTGACTCGAGTTCCATCAGAGAAACACAGTCGTGGTGATCATCAGCATGTTGTCCTTCTAAATTAACAAGTTGGTTAGAGGTAGAGAGGTTGGTATTGTTAGTCTGGAAGGTTTGAGTATCATCTTTAACACCATTATCTCCCCCCTTCTCTTCCTCCTCAGTAGGAAGAAGAGAAGCTGGGTTTAAAATGGTGCATCGTCTTAAAGTCAGGTTAGTAGGGGTTAGGAGAGCCACTTTGTACTTAGTCAATCTGGCAGCAGAGAGGTGTTTTGTCTGAACTTGATTTAGGATTTCCTGCACTGAATGTGGAGTATAGAGGGTCAGTGGGGAGTCCAAGACTATGTCACCTACCTTCTGTAACAATACAGCGCAGGCGGCTACGGCTCGTGCACAACCTGGTGAACCTCGAATGACTGGATCTAGGGCAGTTGATAGATACATGATGGGTCGGTACCTGGACCCATGTAGTTGGGTCAGTACTCCAGTGGCATGGCCTTTGCTTTCATAGCAGAAAAGGTAGAAGGGGAGGTCATAGTTGGGCAAACCTAAAGCAGGTGCTTTGGAGAGTTCTTGGATCAAGTCCTGTAGGGTTGACCAGTTATCATCAGTCAGTTGAAAGGGAGTTTGGGATAGGATTTCGTAAAGGGGTCCTAAAGTCGAAGAGATGTTAGGGACCCAGTCTCTACAGTAGTTGATAAGACCGAGAATGGCTCTCGTTTGTCGTGCGTTTCGGGGTTTCGGGAAGTCTTTCAGTGTCTGAATTCTCTGGGTTGTCAGGTGTCGAGTACCCTGAGATATACAATGTCCTAAAAAGGTGACCTTCTCCCTACAAAACTGCAATTTCCCCTTGCTAGCTTTATTCCCCGTGGACGCCAGATGGTTAAGCAATGAGACAGTATGCTGATAACAGACATCCCTTGCAGGGCAACAAAGCAGCAAGTCATCAACATACTGGATCAGCACCACCTCTGGATTCGTTGGGGTCCATTGATCCAACACTATTTTAAGTTTGCAACTGTACTCCGAGGGACTAGTCGCAGACCCCTGAACGAGACGTGTCCAAGTCAGTTGTCGACCCTGGAATGAAAAAGCAAAAAGGTACTGGCACTGGGGTCCAGTGGTACCGAAAAAAATGCATTAGTCAGATCAATAACACTGAAGAAAATTGCGTTAGGTGGTATAGAGGCCAACAAGGTGTGTGGGTTGGGTACCAAAGGGGCATCGCTGATAATGATTTTATTGATAGCCCTTAAATCATGTACTAAACGGAAAGTTGTTTCCTGACCCTTGACAGACTTTTTAGCCACACAAAGGGGTGTTACAGGGGGATTTGGTTGGCGTAAGAACTTTTATCAGCAGGTACCGGTCTATTTGGATTTTAAGGCTATCCATCTGAGCCACACTCAAAGGGTATTGTGGTAATTGGGGCAAAATACTCCCTGGTCTGATGTTTACTGTGGTTGGCGGGACCGGCAGAAGACCCACATCATACTTATCAAACGCCCAAAGTTTGGGATCCACTTCTGCTAGCACATCCAACCCCAGAAAACAACCAGGTTCTATCATATACGGTAGAGCCACCATTGCACATAGGCGCTCATCCGTCAATGCACTGCTAACCACAACACCTGTTGGAGTGTACTCAATGACCGCTTGTATCTCAGATAAAATATCAGCTCCCAATAGGTTGATGGGAACATCATCCAATACCAGTACCGACTTAATGGCTTCTGTGTGTTGGCCCAACCTACAATGGAGTGGTTTGGTGGTATGTAGAGACACTGTCTGACCTGTTAGACCCACAGTGGGTATAGTCTTCCCAGAAAGGGGAACCTTGCCTCTGAGATCTTTGGATCTCAGAACAGTTCTTACGACACCGGTGTCAATGAGGCAAGGGAGGGATATTTTAATTCCTCGATAAACAGGTTGATATGTCCTGACACCGCTTTGCCAATGTCCTATGAAGAATCATAGTCGTGGCTGGCCATCGCTACAACTGAAGTTGTTGGATCGCGTGAGCCTGGTACCGGATCGTCTGGGATGAACTGCCACTTACCCTTGGGTCTGTTAGGACAGTCACGCCTTAGATGTCCTTCCTTTCCACAGATGTAACAAGTTCGGGCTTTCCAGCGTTGTGTCTTTTTCCCACCATCCTGGCCCGTTTGTCCTGCAGAAGGGGCTTGAGACACAAGGATTTTGGATGCTTTGTCCTGTTTCTTCCTATCCATCTCTCTCTCTATAGCGGAGAGAGTGGATAGAATGGCAGGTATTGTCATTTCATTAAATTCGGGTCTGGCTAATAATAGCCGGTCTCGAATTTTCATATGGATGCCTTCTAAAAATTTGGCTCTTAGCAAAAGGTGTATGGCGGATAACTTACCTCCGTCGGTTGGCACATCCGGACCAACCTCCAGATCTGCATCCAATGCAGCTTGTTTCAGGCGACGCCAGAAACAAGCACATTCCTCGCCTGGGTTTTGACTGAGTTTCATCACATCTGTGGTAGAAGATGCACCATACAACTCTGGAAGTTTGGCTAGCAGGGCCACACAGAATTGCTTACCTCCAGAAGTGGCTTGTTCGTGGGTGACAATGCCGCAACGGGAGATTATAACCCCTGCCAGTTCTTCTCCTACTTTCGCCCTCAGAACCTGGGCACAATCTGTTCCGCTCATGCCGTAGCTAAATTGATTTTGACAAAACCTTCTCGCGAACCCTCGTGGATTTGTTCTATAGTCAGGCAGTTCGGCCAGTATGGTCCTGATTTCTGAGGAAGCAAAAGGGACATGCCATACCACCCTTTCCCCCAAAGTCCTTTCACCGTTGGTATTTGGAACACCCTCATATTGTTGCACCCGGACTGGGTAAGTACCAGGTTCAGTGACATAAGTGGGGCTAGGTGTGTACTTTGGAGGTTGTGGCTTCATTGGTTGGCTAATGTGTGCTACCTTGCCCACAACGTTCCCTGTCTGGAAGCCAACCAATGAAGGGTAGATGGTAGGTATGACTGAGTCAAAAGCTCTCAGCACAGTTATGCAATCCCCACGGTTCCTTAGTCTGGTCTCAATTCCCTTAGACTCACATAGCATCTGTAGATCACCAGTTGAAAATGATTCATAATCAGCCGCAATCGGTAGAGAAAATGCCCCAGATATGGGGAAAGGCGACTGATAGAGAGGGTTAGCTTGAGGTTTAGCATCAGAGGTGACATGGTTAGATGGAGACGTGGGAGAGAGAGAGATGTTAGTTGGAGAGTGCAGAGTAGGGTTGGTTAGATTGGTGATGGCAGAAGCATCAGAGGAAACTACAACAGATCTAGTGTTGGTGGATCCAGCCTGCCTCAGCAGAGTTAGCCCAGAAAGAGCCTCTTCCGCTTCCAGCATTGGATCACCAGTCACTGCTATCCCCTCAGGCCAGGTGTACATAATGCGGTTCTTCCGGACTGAAACTGCCTTCTGTATACCCTGCCTGCTTACCATAATAGACTTCTGAAGCCACAGCTCAGCTACATCTAAGGTTTTTGCTGCCCAGAGCCTGGGTTTAAACTCAGTTATGAATTTCTCTCACCTCCAGGCATCAAATGTCCCCTCTAGAGGAATAGCCCAAGTAGTATCCTTGGACCAACTATGCCATTCCTTTAGAGGTTTCATGACCTTTGCCCCAAAGCTAGATTTCATGTACTGTGCAGCCGTCTGACTCTGGGAAGCCTCACATTCCTTCCCTTGCATGGACTTCAAATTGCCCATGGCGATTCGAATCGGCTTATAGTCTTATTCCTGCGTCCAGGAAAAACCCCTGCACCTATTTAGGAGAGCACCGTCAGGTGCCTTCTTCTACGGTGAATTGACGGACTGCAACCACTATATCTGGTCCAGTCCCCCAACTAGAAAACCTAACCGAGGTGTTATTAACTATATGGCTTGTTGCCCCAACACTTTTGGCACAGAACTACAGAGTACTACTCTTTTACACCGCAATACTCGTAATAACTATGCCCAATGATTAGTCAACAACCACAGACCACCCCCCGAATTATGTCTCTACCCCTTACAGTGTATGCATACATACCTCTGTACGACTGTACACTGCGTCGTCAGATTAAACTGCACAGCACACTTCCGTTTATTTTCGCTACAGAGCAATGTGGCTTCTCTAAATAATCACAAAAATTAAATAAAAAAATTAAATGGGGATAGCCTTCTGTTGTCTATTTCAGCAGTTGTACGATGTCTCAGTAGTTACACGATCAAACTAATAAACTAACAGTCTGAGCGTGAACAAAAAAATTGACTACTTGCTGCGCAAAAGTAACTCAATTAACAATAAAAGTGAATATAAAGCGAGTTTTAAAACCAAAGCCTTTCTTTCCTACCGCAAGCTATACAATAAAAGATGCAGCTCTAAAACCAAAAACAATGGGGGAGTGGCATGAATTGCCTTCTGAGAAACTCAAAGAAAATGCCCAAACAATTAAAAATTTAAATAAAAAAAATTAAAACACACACCCCGTTAAAAGAACAAAAACTCAGTTAAAGTTAGTTTTACTATCTATTGAAATTCAGTGTAAAGCAGTCTTCACTTTAAACTGAAATTAAAGCCAAAAGAAAACACAATCGTTTTACAAAAAATATGCAAAAAATAACTAAACCTGAAGATTGGATTCATACAAAGAAAAACAAAAATGGTGACTCAGACCACATGGCTGAACAAACACAAAGGAAAACAAAATGGTGTCTTCAAAACAAGATGGTGTCCTCAGACCACATGGCTGAACACACACAAAGTAAAACAAAATGGTGTCTTCAAAACAAGACCAAACCGTGCCTCTTACAAACAAAAATCACTGTTTTAACACAAAACAGACTGTGCTACTTAAATCATACTAAACGTTAGACGAACTATAATAGCTACACACTTTACAAAAGTTATTTCACACGGTGACCAGCACTATGAAATAACTCAGCCACACAATGTTTTGTCATTCAATCTCTGCCGCACATTTAAAACATCAACTAGCACACTCCATGCATACCGTCACGTTGTACTACAGGAAATGGTTTTACATTTAACATAAACCCCATACAAAGACCCTCTAGGCTGTATTGACTATGGGGTCTACAGAGGACAGTAATATAGACTTCTATCCCAAGCCAATACAGCTATCCCTCCCAGTACAAATATAAATCCCCGTCCTTGTACACAAAGAGTGAAACCGCCGCAAAAATGTGTTCTTTTGCTAAGCGGAGTTACCTGCAACAGCGAGCAGAGAGACCAGATTCCGGTTCTAGAACAACAAAAATTTCAAAAGTTGAAATGGAGTCTGTCTTACCAAACTTTGCCGGCCTTTTCCTGTCCCAGAACCGCGGACCCAATCTCTCCTCTCGGATCGCTGTGCTGGAACTACGTTGGCTCCAAGCTGCCTCGCCGAAATGTCGTGGAAGAATTCCCTTGGGCTTTGTACGCAAATCCACACCGCGCCTAAATGTGGACTTCCAGCGTCTAAATGCACACAAAGCACAAAACAATTCCTTCGTGCTTAAAAGCACGTTTGTATCAAGCTCTTTGGTACAAGGAATTTGAAGTACTTCAATGGCACCAGGTAGAATCAGAAACGATGCTGCTTCAAGCTGGAGTCTCAAGCGTTTGGGGCAGAGCTCAGCCACCCGGATTCTTTTATTCATTGGAAACAAAAGGATAACAAAACAGGAAGTGATGGCCCCAACAGCCAATCACTTCCCTTAATACAAAATGACATCACAGGAAATGACAAACAGTAAAGGGGAGGGCACTCACAGGAGGGAAAGGGGAGGAAGTGCACACCCCCCATCTTAATCAGCATGGAGCCCACACAATACTGTTCAAAGTAAACAGTATCTAGTGAGATCATTCTACTTGTTCTTATAGTTTTGGGACAATCTGCGGGGACATTGCTACTGCTGTTGTCAATATACGGTACAAGTACACCGACAAGGCAGATATCAATGTCCTCTTATAAATACAGATATGTATCCATAAAGCGGATAACGAAGTCCGCAAGAGAGAATTAATAGGTTTCTCTCATTATGCGGACTTCGCTTCTCTAAAGTGTATAGCCATTGGAAAGCATGCAGTCCAGCACATTGCGCTTGATATCTACAAACCAGCAAACGCCCACACACGCAGAGAACACGTTTCAATCCCATAAGAAAGTTTTCATACTGACCGTTTTTACCGCTGGTCTCGATTCAACCCAAGTGCGCTCTGCTAGAGCGCTCCTCGATTAAACATCAGACACAGGGAGACAGATGACAATCTATAAAACGCACATCCTAGAATAAAATGTCCACATAAATCTTATATAATAAAATTTCCACAACAGTACCCTAGTTTGTAGACGCTATAACTTTTGCGCAAACCAATAAATATACGCTTATTGACATTTTTTTTACTAAAGACATGTGGCTGAATACATTTTGGCCTAAATGTATGACTAAAATTTAGTTTATTCGATTTTTCTTATAACAAAAAGTAGAAAATATCATTTTTTTCTAAATTTTCTGTATTTTTCCGTTTATATCGCAAAAAAAAAAAAATCGTAGAGGCAATCAAATACCATTAAAAGAAAGCTCTATTTGTGGGAAGAAAGGGACGCAAATTTAGTTTGGATACAACATTGCATGACCGCGCAATTACCAGTTAAAGCAGCACAGTGCCAAATTGTAAAAACACCTCTGGTCTTTATGCTGCGTATTGGCTCGGGGCTTAAGTGGTTAAATTTAAGCAGAATTAAACCCTCCTACCCTTCTCCTAAGCTGCTATCCAAGCCTCTTCAGTCACCATGGTGCACCAGCTATTTGATGGCTTAACACAAACAACTGTGACAGTTATCATTTAGGCCCCTTTCACACTGGAGCGGTTTGCAGGCGCTATTGCACTAAAAATAGCGCCTGCAAACCGACCCTAAACAGCAGCTGCTGTTTCTCCAGTGTGAAAGCCAGAGGGCTTTCACACTGGAGCGGTGCGCTAGCAGGACCGCTCCAAAAGTCCTGCTAGCCGCATCTTTGGAGCAGTGAGAGGAGCGGTGTGTTTACCACTCCTCCACTGCTCTTTCCTTTTGAAAGCAATGTGAAACCGCAGCTATACCGCCGGCAATGCCCCTCTGCAGAGGCGCATTGTGGGCGGTATTAACCGCTAGCGGCCGAATACCGCCGCAATTCCGACGGTATAGCGCCGCTAAAAATAGCGGCGCTATACCGCCACCGCACCTCCCGCCCCAGTGTGAAAGGGGCCTTAGGGAATGTCTTAGATGTAACTGTTTTAGAAAAAGACTGTTAAAAGGGAACTAAACCCGCTTATCTTCTCTTTAGCCAAGGATGCTGCCATCTTGGCCTCTGCTTGATCTTCAATTGCTATGATGCTGAACATGTGATTAGTTATGACTAATCACATGTTGATGGTTTGACAGTTTGGTTGAGGGCACAACCAATGTGACAGTTAGCATGTGCTGGGAATGTACCTGGTTTTTGATATACTGTTAAAATTAATCGGTTTAGTTCCGCTTTAAATAGATGTGTTCAGTTCTGCTTCAACACTGTTTTCATTAGCAGGATTTTTGCTATTGCTACTGGTTTACAAGGTTGGGCCCATCACTCTTTTAAAAGGTTCATTACATCTATTTTGTCCCATCCCATGTACTTCTTAGTAAGGCATTGATTGTACATATATATATATATATATACATATATATATATACACTATATTACTATTATAATAATATTTTATAAATTTTTATCTATGATATTATTTTAGTATTTTATTATATTTCTGTTATTAATATTATACTATATATTACATTGTATTTATTATGGTATTATAATGACTTATTAATATATTACAATTATCCCAAAAAAATAAAAAAAAAAATATATATATATATATATATATATATATATATATATATGTATATATATATCGTAAAATGTAATTATATATAATTTTTTTAACCAACTGTACACATAACTGACTATAAAATGTCATTTTATATATATACATATATATATATATATATATATATATATATATATATATATATATAATTTTTTTATTATTTATTTATTTTTGCAGGGGTAACAGAAAGATCAGTACTGACAGACTTCATCATATTATTATATCCATTGACAAGTGGTAGTAGTCTAAGAATAGTATAATAACAACAGTAACATAATATATAAAATATATGTATGTATGTATAACCACTAGAGGCCCGCGCTATAGCCGAATGACGGCTACAGCGCGGAGCGACAATGCCGATGATGTAAAAAAAGTCTCGACCTATGCAGGGTCTTGACCGCGTCACTTCCGGTGCAGCTACGTCAAAAACACAGCTGATGGTGGGCTCGACTGCACATGCGCGGCTTCACCGTACCTATACCACGCATGCGCAGACGCTCGGTTTAGTCCGTGAAAATTCTAGACTCGAGCGGGCGGGCGGAGGCGTTGCGAATTGTTTAACATCGTCGGCAGCACCGCCTCCAGTCCCGCCCCCAACACGCCCTTAGCTTGCTCTGGAGAAGGGGGGCGGGCCCCGTGCATAGCACTGTGTACAGTATATTATTGGGGCCGAGGTCGAGAGAAAATATAGAGCTGCACCGCCTCCAGCCCCGCCCCTAGCCTGCTCTACTGAAGGGGGGCGGGCCCCCGTGCATAGCACTGAGTCCAAGTACAGTACTGTGAATTATTCTGCCATCAAATATGCTGCCTCACTGTGCCCATCAAACGCAGCCACTGCACCCAGCAAACGCAGCCACTGTGCCCGTCAAACGCAGCCACTGCACCCAGCAAACGCAGCCACTGTGCCCGTCAAACAGCAAACGAAGCCACTGCACCCAGCAAACGCAGCCAATGCACCCAGCAAACGCAGCCACTGTGCCCATCAAACGCAGCCACTGTGCCCGTCAAACGCAGCCACTGCACCCAGCAAACGCAGCCACTGTGCCCATCAAACAGCAAACGCAGCCACTGTGCCCGTCAAACGCAGCCACTGCACCCAGCAAACGCAGCCACTGTGCCCGTCAAACAGCAAACGCAGCCACTGTGCCCATCAAAACGCAGCCACTGTGCCCGTCAAACGCAGCCACTGTGCCCTTCAAACGCAGCCACTGCACCCAGCAAACACAGCCACTGCACCCAGCAAACGCAGCCACTGTGCCCGTCAAACGCAGCCACTGCACTCAGCAAACGCAGCCACTGTGCCCGTCAAACAGCAAACGCAGCCACTGTGCCCATCAAAACGCAGTCACTGTGCCCGTCAAACGCAGCCACTGTGCCCTTCAAACGCAGCCACTGCACCCAGCAAACGCAACCACTGTGCCCATCATACGCAGCCACTGTTCCCATCAAACGCAGCCACTGCACCCAGAAAATGCAACCACTGTGCCAGTCAAACAACAAACGCAGCCACTGTGCCCATCAAAACGCAGCCACTGTGCCCGTCAAACGCAGCCACTGTGCCCGTCAAACGCAGCCACTGCACCCAGCAAACGTAACCACTGTGCCCGTCAAGCAGCAAACGCAGCCACTGTGCCCATCAAAGGCAGCCACTGTGCCCGTCAAACGCAGCCACTGTGCCCGTCAAACGCAGCCACTGTGCCCGTCAAACGCAGCCACTGCACCCAGCAAACGCAACCACTGTGCCCTTCAAACGCAGCCACTGTGCCCATCAAACGCAGCCACTGCACCCAGCAAACGCAACCACTGTGCCTGTCAAACAGCAAACGCAGCCACTGTGCCCATCAAACGCAGCCACTGCACGCAGCAAACACAGCCACTGTGCCCATCAACCGCTGCCACTGTGCCCATCAAACCCAGCCACTGTGCCCATCAAACGCACCCACTATTGACGCCACTGTGCCATCAAACGCAGCTACTGTACCCATCAATTGCTGCCAGTGTGCCCCATCAATTGCCGCTACTGTGCCCCATCAAATGCTGCCAGTGTGCCCATCAATTACCACTAATGTGCCCCATCAAAAGCGGGTCAGCGGCGGTGTCCTGCACGTCCTCCATGTCTTCTTCCGTCCTCTTTCAGGCATCCAATCACAGCGCCTGACGTTTCAGCCAATCAGGGGACTGGTAACAGACTCAAGCACCTGATTGGCTAAGAGGCGATTTAGTGTTAGCAAAGCGAATTCCTTTGCTTTGCTAACACAACGCTGAGTGAACAGAGAACGCCCAGCATGGCGCCCGCTGTTCACCTTTTTGGGCGCCTATTAGAGCCTATGGCTCTAATCAGGTGCTTCCAAAAAACACCCTCGCTGATGTAATTCAGGTGCCCGGCGCCCGAAAAGGGTCCGGACACCTGAATAGGGGGTGTCAGCAGTGACCATAGATAGATTCATGCAATGCATGATTCTATCTATGGTGATAGAGTGGTGCCAGGAGAGAGGGGGCGGCACCCATGCGCCCCTTATGGAAGCACCGCCACTGCGTACTCTTTGATCTTTTGAAAAGTGTGATGTTAAGCCGTAGCTGTGCTCCTTCGGGATATGCTGCTCACGCATTCGTGCTGCTGGAGGGAGCCCAGACCACCATAAACGAGGGACCTGCAAACTTGGTCATGGTGAGTGAGATCATCCCATATCCCACTCCATCTTGCCTGAGGACAGGGACCCCCCCGAGGACAGGGACCCCCTCTGAGGACAGGGACCCTCTCCCCCCTCTGAGAACAGGGACCCCCCCCCCCCGAGGACAGGAAAACCTTCTCCCCCCTGAGAACAGGGACTCCCTTCTCTCCTGGGGACAGGGACTCCCTTCTCTCCTGGGGACAGGGACCCCCATCTTCCCTGGGGATCGGGACCCCCCCCTAAGAACAGGAACCTGATCACCCTGTGTGTGCCAACCTCACTGCCCTGCCTGCCATGTGTCCTGTGTGAGGGCCCTCCTGTGACAGCTCTTATCAGAACTTCATCCCACTTTGTGATCCCCCTACATGACTGATCCCTCTGTGTGCACCCCTTACACGGGGAACCCCTCTGTTTGCTACCCCTACATGTCTGCATACTCTGACCACAACCTGTACCATTTCCACATCCTCTGACTGCCTCCTATATCCTGTGTGCCATCCTCTGACCACCTCCTCTATCCTGTACACATGTTCTAACTACCTCCTGTATCCTGTCCGTAGCCTCTAACCATCTCTTGTATCCTGTCTGCCATCTCTGACTATCTTTTGTCTTTTATCATATCTGCAGTCTCTTAGGGAGAGTCTGGAGAGGAATCAAGAGTGAGAGCGTCGCCAGAATTGGGATTACAGGAGGAGTCAGACGTGTATGGACTGTGGAGAACAGACTATAGAATAAAACCAGAGCCACCAACCAGGAGCCATCTAACTGAGCCCTGCACGCTGCACCGGAGAGGAGGTCAGTGACAGCGCCGTCAGGCCAGTCTGAGAGGGGGGGTCACTGATGTAAGGGGGGAGTGAATACAATTATGTAAGTGGGCACTGATATAAAGGTTTCCCCTTATATCAGTAACACCCCCCCTTACCTTAGTGTATTCACTCTGCGGAAGGTGGGCTCTGGTCACCAGAGTCCCCCCCCCCACATCACATTTCCCGGCATTCCCTTTTACATCAGAGTCAGCAGGCTTCCCCCTTACAGTGCAAGGAAACTCAGATGTAAAGGAAAATGCTGCAGAGCATAATCTAAGGAGGAACTCTGATGTAAGGGGTGCTCTGGTCACCTTATATCAGAGGCCACTGCATTCCCATTTACATCAGAGTTCCCACTTACATCAGGGTCTGCAGCATTGCCCTTTACATCAGTGTTCCCCTTTACATCAGAGTTGGCAGAGCTCCCCCTGTAAGATTAGAAGGGATGGAGGCCCAGAGACATGTCCAGAGAACACAGAGGATACATGGGATAGATAAGAAGGGATGCAGGCCTCCTCTGTTTTCCCTGGACATCCATCCCTTCTAATCTCTGTGTTCTCTGGACATGTCTCTGGGCCTCCATCCCTTCTAATCTATCCCATGTATCCTCTGTGTACCCTGGACATGTCTCCGGGCCTCCATCCCTTCTAATCTATCCCATGTATCCTCTGTGTACTCTGGACATGTCTCTGGGCCTCCATCCCTTCTAATCTATCCCATGTGTCATCTGTGTACTCTGGACATGTCTCTGGGCCTCCATCCCTTCTAATCTATCCCATGTATCCTCTGTGTACTCTGGACATGTCTCCGGGCCTCCATCCCTTCTAATCTTACAGGGGGAACTCTGCGAACCCTGATGTAAAGGGGAACACTGATGTAAAGGGCAATGCTGCAGACCCTGATGTAAGTGGGAACTCTGATGTAAATGGGAATACAGTGGTGACCAGAGCACCCCTTACATCAGAGTTTCTCCTTAGATTATGCTCTGCAGCATTTTCCTTTACATCAGAGTTCCCTTGCACTGTAAGGGGGAATCCTGCCGACTCTGATGTAAAGGGGAATGACGGAAAATGTGATGTGGGGGGGAGGGGGACTCTGGTGACCAGAGACCACCTTCCGCAGAGTGAATATACTAAGGTAAGGGGGGGGGGGTGTTACTGATATAAGGGAAAACCTTTATATCAGTGCCCCCTTACATAATTGCATTCACTCCCCCCTTACATCAGTGACCCCCCCCTCCCCCTCCCCCTCAGACTGACCTGATGGCGCTGTCACTGACCTCCTCTCCGGTGCAGCGTGCAGGTCTCAGTTAAATGGCTCCTGGTTGGTGGCTCTGGTTTTATTCTATAGTCTGTTCTCCACAGTCCATACACGTCTGACTCCTCCCATAATCCCAATCCCGGCGACACTCTCACTCTTGATTCCTCTCCAGACTCTCCCTAAGAGACTGCAGACACGATAAAAGACAAGAGATAGTCAGAGATTGCAGACAGGTTAGAGGCTGCGGACAGGATACAGGAGGTGGTTAGAGGCTGCAGTCAATAGGTGGTCAGAACATGTGCACAGGATAGAGGAGGTGGTCAGAGGATGGCGGACAGGATACAGGAGGCAGTCAGAGGATGTGGAAATGGTACAGGTTGTGGTCAGAGTATGCAGACATTTAGGGGTAGCAAACAGAGGGGTTCCCCATGTAAGGGGTGCACACAGAGGGGTCAGTCATGTATGGGGATCACACAGTGGGATGAAGTCCTGATAAGAGCTGTCACAGAAGGGCCCTCACACAGGACACATGGCAGGCAGGGCAGTGAGTTTGGCACACACAGGGTGATCAGGTTCCTGTTCTTAGGGGAGGTGGGGTCCTGATCCCTAGGAAAGATGGGGTCCCTAGGTGAGATGAAGTCCCCGTTGCCAGGGGAGATGGAGTTCCTGCCCCCAGCTGAGATGGAGTTCCTGCCCCCAGGTGAGATGGAGTTCCTGCCCCCAGGTGAGATAGGATCCCTGCCCCAGAGTGAGAAGGGGGTCCCTGTCCCCAGGAGAGGAGGAGTTCCTGTTCCTAGGTGAGTGGCCCAGAGGGTCCCTGTTTCCAGGGGAGAAGGGGGTCCCTGTCCAAAGGAGAGAATGTGTCCCTGTACCCAGAGGAGAAGGGAGTCCCTGTCCCCAGGAGAGAAGGGAGTCCCTGTCCCCAGGAAAGAAGGGGTCCCTGTCCCCAGGAGAGAAGGGGTCCCTGTCCCCAGGAAAGAAGGGGTCCCTGTCCTCAGGGGGGAGAAGGTTTCCCTGTCCTCAGGGGGGAGAAGGGGGTCTCTGTCTTGGGGGGGTCCCTGTCCCCAGGAGAGAAGGGAGTCCCTGTCCCCAGGAGAGAAGGTGTCCCTGTACCCAGAGGAGAAGGGAGTCCCTGTCCCCAGGAGAGAAGGGAGTCCCTGTCCCCAGGAGAGAAGGGAGTCCCTGTCCCCAGGAGAGAAGGGATCCCTGTCCTCAGGGGGGAGAAGGGGGTCTCTGTCTTGGGGGGGAGGTGGAGGTCCCTGTCCTCAGGGAATATGGAGTGGGATATGGGATGGTCTCACTTACCATGACCAAGTCTGCAGGTCCCTCATTTATGGTCGTCTGGGCTCCCCCCAGCAGCACGGATGGGCGATCAGCTTATCCCCAGGGAGCACAGCTACGGCTTGACAATCTGACAGCAATTGATGGGCACAGTGGCTGCGTTTGACGGGCACAGTCATTGCGTTTGCTGGGTGCAGTGGCTGCGTTTGCTGGGTGCAGTGGCTGCGTTTGACTGGCACAGTGGCTGCGTTTGCTGGGTGCAGTGGCTGCATTTGACGGGCACAGTGGCTGCGTTTGACGGGCACAGTGGCTGCGTTTGCTGGGTGCAGTGGCTGCGTTTGACGGGCACAGTGGCTGCGTTTGCTGGGTGCAGTGGCTGCATTTGCGGGCACAGTGGCTGCGTTTGCTGGGTGCAGTGGCTGCGTTTGACGGGCACAGCGGCTGCGTTTGACGGGCACAGTGGCTGCATTTGACGGGCACAGTGGCTGCGTTTGCTGGGCGCAGTGGCTGCATTTGCGGGCACAGTGGCTGCATTTGACGGGCACAGTGGCTGCGTTTGACGGGCACAGTGGCTGCGTTTGATGGGCACAGCGGCTGCGTTTGACGGGCACAGTGAGGCTGCAATTGATTGGGGGGGGGTTCAGTTTGATGAGTAATGTCTTCTATGCAAAGGCTTGGCCCCTCCCGCAGGCAAAGTTCTATATTTTTCTTGGACCTGCCATTGTGATATATACAGTGCTATGCACGGGGCCCACCCCACTTCAGCAGAGCAGGCTAGGGGCGTGTTAGGGGCTGGAGGCGGTGCAGCACTATATTTTATGTCGACCTCAGTGGCTAGCTTGTCCGCCCCCCTTCTCCAGAGCAGGCTAGGGGCGTGTTGGGGGCGGGGCTGGAGGCGGTGCTGCCGACGATGTTGAGCAATTCGCAACGCCTCCGCCCTCCCGAGTCTAGAATTTTCATGGACCGAAATGGGCATCTGCGCATGCGCGGAATAGTTGCGGTGAAGCATGCGCACTGGAGCACCGCGCTCAGCTGTTTTCTGACGTAGCCGCACAGGAAGTGACGCGGTCGAGATCCTGCATGGGTCGAGACATTTTTTACAACACCGGGAGGCCGTCAATTGACGTCCTCCCCTTTCCTCATTCCCCGTGCGCCCTCCTGAGCGCACATCGGGGAACTTCTGTGCCCGCCGTGTCACGTGGGTGCCGATGCCGTGATGTCCGCCAGGTAGGCGCGATCGCCATTTTCAGAGCAAGGGACGTGGATCTCTGTGTGTAAACACAGAGATCCACGTCCTGTTAGGGAGAGGAGACAGATGTTGTGTTCTTTGTACATAGGGTAAGGTGACCAGATTTTTAAAATGAAATCCGGGGACATACTTTTTTTTTTTTACTAGTAATGGTGGCAATCAGCGACTCTCTGCCCGTCGCTGCCGCCACCCACCTCACAGCCTGTCAAGTCTTACTCTCCGGGCCCTGGCTACTACTGGGTGGGGAGGAAGATCACTCCGCCAGGGAAGGCAAGGAAATAAGCAGGCAGGCAGCTGGCCGGGACTTGAGCCAAGGCAGAAGAACATGCTGGATGGGCATGCACCCGAAACTGAAGAAATATTCCCTCCGCTCTGACCAGCACATGATCATCAGAAAGGGGCACAGATAATGGAAAAAAATACACCCCCCTAAGCTAGAAGGAGCGGGGGTGTGTAATTCAGATTTTTTTAAATTAATTCTGCACTGACTGTCTTTGAAATTGCCTCAGCCCCTGTTCAAATCTAATCCGGGGACAAAACCGGGGACAGACTTGGTCCGGGGACAGTGTCCTCAATCCGGGGACTGTCCCCAGAAACTGGGGATGTCTGGTCACCCTAACATAGGGACAACCATCAGTCACTTCCCCCAGTCAGTCCCCTCCCCCCACAGTAAGAATCACTCATGAGGGAACACATTTAGCCCCTTCCTCACCCCCTCCTGGTTAACCCCTTCCCTGCCAGTCACATTTATACAGTAATCAATGCATTTTTATAGCACTGATTGCTGTATAAATGTGAAAGGTCCCACAATAGCGCCAAAAGTGTCCGACGTGTCCGCCATAATGTCGCAGTCCCGATAAAAACCGCTAATCGCCGCCATTACTAGTAAAGTGCGATTTTTTTTTTAATCAAAAATATGTAGAAGAATACATATCGGTCTAAACTGATAAAAAAAAAAAAATTGGGATATTTATTATAGCAAAAAATATTGTGTTTTTTTCAAAATTTACAGTCTTTTTTTGTTTATAGCGCAAAAAATAAAAACCGCAGAGATGATCAAATACCACCAAAAGAAAGCTCTATTTGTGGGGAAAAAAAGGACGTCAATTTTGTTTCGGAGCCACGTCACACGACCGCGCAATTGTCATTCAAAGCGTAACAGTGCCGAAAGCTGAAAATTGGCCTGGGCAGGAAGGGGGTTTAAGTGCCCAGTAAGCAAGTGGATAATATATCACAATAATAACATAACTATTTGTACCTGTACGATCACAGTATATTTTTGATGTTTTTGTATATAATATATCTATAATATGATAACAACACACACACATAATATTATACAGAGGCTTGTGGAGGCTTGTGGAGTGATTGGTTGAAATTCCGTCGGTCTGATGATTTCAGAGGTGGAACGTCCTTATCTCGCCCTCAGTCTCCATGGTCGATCACTCCTCTTAATCCCCGCCTTGTGCTAGGAAGATTGCGGACATGAAACAGAACGTCATGACGTCAGAGGCAAAGCCTTCGGAGTTGTCAGTGTGCGAAGGAGGATAGAGGGGTGGTATGGAGGGACCAGAGAAGGAAGCCGAGTGCGGAGATTTACAGGATGCCGCTATCGAGGAGACTGGATGGGATCCTGGAAAAGGTGAGGACAGGCTGGGAATATTGCGTCTAAGCTGTTTTTGGCAAGTGATGGATGGGGGAGGAAAGCTAGGAGAGATAAGAAGATATGGCATAAGACATAGGATGCTGGAGGTTAATGAAGGGGCCAATGTATAAAGCATTTTTTCTTTTATTATGAGTGGGTGGGAATTTTATTAAATGAAATTAACATTCCACCCAAAAACCTCAATTTTTTTTTTTTGCATATTTCCAATCCTTAAAGCGGTTGTATACCCTCATAGCATACTTGCACCTACAGGTAAGCCTATATTAAGGCTTACCTGTAGGTGCAAGTATGCTATGAGGGTATTACAACCGCTTTAAATTATTGCAATATCTCCTTAACCCACATGGTTAATGAGATATTTGCAGAAAAGCGGGCGCCGATGTCTACGGCGCATGCGCGCTGTAGACAACGGCGCAGGCGCACTGAGCGCGCTGGCTCTTGAATGGGAGCCTGCGGGAAATGTGCGGGGATCGTGCCGTTCCGCGTGCATGCGCGTGAGTGACGTCATCGCCGCTCCGGCCAGTCACAGCGCCGGAGCGGCGATACCCGGAAATCACTCCAGGTATCATGGCAGTGGCGGAGGAGAGGACCGAGGGTCGGTGCGGGTTCTTCAATCTAAGGTAAGTAATTGATAATGAGCTAGTATGCTAGTCATACTAGCTCATTATGCCTTTGCCTTGCAGGGTTATGCCTTTGCCTTGCAGGGTTTTTTTTTTTTTTTTTTTTTTTTTTAAGGGGTATACTCGGTTGTGTTTTTTTTTTTTTTTTTTATATCACCTGGTGATGTGGCTAGTGATACACTTCCTGTCTTGTTGTCTCCACTCTGGATGGAGGATTAAGGGAGACACCTTTGGATGCCTGAACTGTCCATCTGAGGAGAAGGTTTAGTGTTGGACACACTAGCAGAATTAGATGAAATTCACTATCGAATTTAAGCAGTTAAAGCAAGTTTTTTTTTGCCCTTCTGGGATAATGGTTTTACATAAATGAATAGTCAGTGTTATGGCCCGTACACATGATCTGAATATCGTACAAAAAATGTCGTCCGATGAAGAATCATACAATAATCGGATCGTTGGTACAGGGCTTCCGTGAGCCAATCATGACAGTTCATCCGATATTTTATCGGACATGTACGATGCCTAATTGTACGATTTTCGTTTAGTCAGTATAGTTGTCGTCCGAAAATACAACACAAATACATTACAACACATGACATCACTTCCGATTTATTTATTTTATTTTTTCTGTCGTACGAGAATTTTCATGACTTTAGTAACCTATTCAATTTCTACTTGCGACTAGTAAACAAAAAAGTTGGACGATCTGTCGTCCGATTTTTGGATCGTGTGTGTAACGGATCTCAGATACCCCAGATGGGCACATCCGCCAGACTTGTGTCTCCTGTCCTCCAAACGCACCCGCAGCCTGCAGATTCGCCATAACCAGCCCTTAACCACTCAATCACGAGACAATCCACACAGGTGTTGAGGGTTAAACATGCAGAGCATCAACCGTTTATTAAATCCAAAACATACACTTTTACACACAGTTAGGGACACTCCCCTTAGCCTTGTCATAGAGGGGGGGGGGTAGGGGACAAGGAAGAATCAATGGGAACTGAACACGTGTACATTGAAACAGAGACTACAGATAAACAAAGGGATTATGATAAGCAGGCAACCCCTCAATACACATCCCCTGCGGAGAGATGTCTGCAGTCCAGACCATTGTCTATGTGCCATGACTCAACACAGCTAAACACAGCAACAAGAGGGGGGGGAGATGGGGGAGAAGGGATGTAGCATTACATTACATTATCTCAATGCCAGCTTCTCCCCGAGTCTCCAGTCTCTTCTGGGCCATAATCTGTGGGTAGGAGGCCCGCCCTCAGTCCCTTCCAAAGCACACAGTGACAGTGGGTTCTGTCACAGTGTGTACGGGGCATTAGGCTATGTTTTTTTAGATGGGTGGCGGACCTTTTCATCCCACTGAAGGTGTTGACTGGCTATACATCACCTCCTGTTTTAACCCTTTAAAATGCTGCATTACATGTGGTTGCAGCGTGACTCCTCTCCCTTGTGTTTTTTTATTTTTAACTTCTTGTACAGCCTGCCAAATGAGTCAGGGGCAGGGATGTGCAGTCAGTGGAGGCAGAGCCAAAAAACGCGATCAAGCTTTGAGCGTCATAGCTCAGGGACCTGGGGTCACAGAGGGAGTAGGTAGCTGAATTCCTACCCCACCACTGGTCAAAATTTGGGGCTCCTGCTACCTATGGTTCCAAGGATTCGGAGCTCCTTGTGCAGCCTGTCAGAAGCTACATACAGAGCGGCCAGTTTAAATACAAGCGGGCACACTCTATTTGCAGCAGACTGAGAGGATGAGCTTGCAGTGCCTCCCACTTTTTGTCAGAGGCATTGAGCTCAATGGACAGCTTGACGCCTTGGACCAATGGTAAAGCACTATTGGTCCAAGTTGTCTAATAAAAATGCTGCAGTGGAGGCTCTCCTCTCACTGCAGTGTCATAAAGGGGGGGGGGGCATGTGTCTAAAATACAAATGCTCCCTCCCAGCCAGCCCTCTAAGGCCCCTTCCACACAGGGCGGATCCGTTACAGCAGAGTCAGCCAGCTCAGCGGACGATCTCTCCGTTGATCTCCACTGAGGCGGCAGATGACGGGTCCCTCTCTGCTCACTGAGCGGGGAGGGGCCTGTCGAGCGCCGCTGATTCCTATGGAGAGATCGGACGAAAAAAACGTTTTCTTCAGATCTCATTTTATCTACCAGGACAGATGGCGAATGTATCGCCATACGTCTGATTTTAGCGGATCGGATGTCAGCGGACATGGTCACCGCTGACATCCGTCGCTCCATAGACTTGCATGGAACGTCCGTTCAGGTCCGCTGAAAAAACTGACAGGTGGACCTAAACGGTCCGCCCGTGTGAAAGGGGCCTTAACTACAAGGAAAAAACATGGGTTTATGGGTATAAGATTTACCCATAATCCTGTGTTTTTCTCACACAGTTAAAGGAGTAGTAAAGTTGCATGTTTTTTCACCTTAATGCATCCTATGCATTAAGGTGAAAAAACATTCGACAATACCGCCCCCCCCCCCGAGCCCCCGTTTTTCTTACCTGGCCCCTCGAAAGTCCCATGCTCGTCCCCGTCATCCTCTTCGTTTTTCAGCCTGGCCGCCGATTGGCTACACTGCATGGATTGAAAGCAGCGCAGCCATTGGCTGGCGCTGCTGTCAATCACATCCAATGACGCGGCACGCCGGGGGGCGGGGCCGAGTGATACAGTCGGCGGCTATGGCCGCCGCTGTATCACGGGAGCGCGCCCGCAATCACTCCACACCATGCGAGCTCACTCGCATTAAGGTGTGGAGTCCTTGCGGGGAGGAGCCAAGACAGCCGCCGAGGGACCCCAGAAGACCAGGATCGGGGCCACTGTGTGCAAAACGAGCTGCACAGTGGAGGTAAGTATAACATGTTTGTTATTTTTAAGCAAAAAAAAAAAAAGCTTTAGTGCTCCTTTAAGAGGGAGAATGAGAATCTGCAGCTGCTGAAAAGGTACTGTTATAATCAAGCTAAATCATATATTATTATGCTATATTACATAATAGTTTATTATTTATTTACTGTGAAATTACTGGTTGGAAGTTATAACTTCAAACTTCAGTAATTTGTCCGTTAAGCCACCTGCTTGAGTACAGTTTTTGAAACTATAGTAAAATTACCTTAAAAACAATATATAATTATTGTATATCACTTACGGTAATTAACCCCTTCCCACCCAAATATATATATATATATATATATATATATATATATATATATATATATATATATATACACACATACACACATTTTAAGCAGACACCCTAGAGCAGTGATGGCGAACCTTGGCACCCCAGATGTTTTGGAACTTCATTTCCCATGATGCTCATGCATTCTGCAGTGTAGTTAGGCATCATGGGAAATTTAGTTCCAAAACATCTGGGGTGCCAAGGCTCGCCATCACTGCCCTAGGGAATAAAATGGTGGTCGTTGCAGCTTTTTATGTCACACAGTATTTGTGCAGCAATTTTCCAAATGCGTTTATTTTTTTTATTTTTTTTTTAACCACTTAAGCCCCGGACCATTTGGTAGCTAAAGGACCAGAGGTGAATTCAGAATTTTGCACTGCGCTGCTTTAACTGTAAATTGTGCGGACATGCAATGTTGTACTGAAACGAAATTTGCGTCCTTTTCTTCCCACAAATAGAGCTTTCTTTTAATGGTATTTGATTGCCTCTGCGATTTTTATTTTTTGCGATATAAACGGAAAAAGACCGAAAATTTAGAAAAAAAAATGATATTTTCTACTTTTTGTTATAAGAAAAATCGAATAAACTCAATTGTAGTCATACATTCAGGCCAAAATGTATTCAGCCACATGTCTTTAGTAAAAAAAATGTCAATAAGCGTATATTTATTGGTTTGCGCAAAAGTTATAGCGTCTACAAACTAGGGTACATTTTCTGGAATTTACACAGCTTTTAATTTATGACTGCCCATCTCATTTCTTGAGGTGCTAAAATGGCAGGGCAGTACAAAACCCCCCCCCAAATGACCCCATTTTGGAAAGTAGACACCCCAGGGAAATTGCTGAGAGGCATGTTGAGCCCATTGAATATTTTTTTTTTTTTGTCCCAAGTGATTGAATAATGACAAAAAAAATAAAAAACAAAAATTACAAAAAGTTGTCACTAAATGATATATTGCTCACACATGCCATGGTTATATGTGGAATTGCACCCCAAAATACATTCTGCTGCTTCTCCTGAGTACGGGGATACCACATGTGTGGGACTTTTTAGGAGCCTAGCCACGTACGGGACCCCGGAAACCAAGCACCGCCTTCAGGATTTCTAAGGGCGCAAATTTTTGATTTCACTCCTCACTACCTATCGCAGTTTCGAAGGCCATAAAATGCCAAAATAGCACAAACCCCCCCCCCCCAAATTACCCCATTTTGGAAAGTAGACACCCCAAGCTATTTACTGAGAGGCATGATTAGTCCATGGAATATTTTATATTTTGCCACAAGTTGCGGGAATATGACAAACTTTATTTTTTTTGCACAAAGTTGTCACTAAATGATATATTGCTCACACATACCATGGGCATATGTGAAATTACACCCCAAAATACATTCTGCTGCTTCTGCTGAGTATGGGGATACCACATGTGTGGGACTTTTTGGGAGCCTAGCCGCGTACGGGACCCCAAAAACCAAGCACCGCCTTCAAGGTTTCTAAGGGCATAAATTTTTGATTTCACTCCTCACTACCTATCGCAGTTTTGAAGGCCATAAAATGCCAAGATAGCCCAAAACCCCCACAAATGACCCCATTTTGGAAAGTAGACACCCCAAGCTATTTGCCGAGAGGCATGGTGAGTATTTTACAGCTCTCATTTGTTTTTGAAAATGAAGAGACATTTTTTTTTTTTTTCTTTTTTCAATTTTTAAAACTTTGTGACAAAAAGCGAGATCTGCAAAATACTCAACATACCTCTCAGCAAATAGCTTGGGGTGTCTACTTTCCAAAATGGGGTCATTTGGGGGGGTTTTGTTCCCTCCGGGCATTCCATGGCCTCCGAAACTGTGATAGGCAGTGAGGAGTGAAATCAAAAATTTACACCCATAGAAATCCTGAAGGCGGTGCTTGGTTTTCGGGGTCCTGTACGTGGCTAGGCTCCCAAAATGTCTCACACATGTGGTATCCCCGTACTCAGGAGAAGCAACAGAATGTATTTTGGGGTGCAATTCCACATATAACCATGGCATGTTTGAGCAATATATAATTTGGTGACAACTTTTTGTAATTTTTTTTATTTTTGTCATTATTCAATCACTTGGGACAAAAAAAAAAAATATTCAATGGGCTCAACATGCCTCTCAGCAAATAGCTTGAGGTGTCTACTTTCCAAAATGGGGTCATTTTGGGGGGGTTTTGAACTGTCCTGGCATTTTATGCACAACATTAGGAAGCTTATGTCACACATCATCCACTCTTCTAACCACTTGAAGACAAAGCCCTTTCTGACACTTTTTGTTTACATGAAAACATTTTTACTCTTTCGTCCATGGACCGACACAGCTTCTCTATTGACAAAGTGGGTATTATCCGTTAATTAGGAGTGACTAGGCAGAAAAACTTGTAAAAAGTGTTGCATCACACCTTCTACAGTACCGCCCAGGGGGCGGACCCTCTGGGTATACCCTCTCAGTCTGCATCTTCGCAGATCAGTTTTTTTCTGTCTAGCAAGGAGTAGGACATGGCTCCCTTCGGGCCCATTGGTCCGGGGGAAAAAAGATATAGATAGATAGATATTATATATATTTTTTTTTTTTTGCTACATTTGTTGTTTCCTGCGATCTTCGATCAACTGCCGACTGGGTGACAGGCTGGATCCTCGATCCTTGTAGTCTCCCCAGTTTCGGCCATCGAGCGTGTGCCGAGCCTAGCTACGCGCTGTGTTTTCCACGACATGCCCGTCGCTCCACGGGTGGCCGGTGAGCTTACGCTCCAGGGCCTGCATCGGACCGCTCGGCTTCGGCTGACCTTACGGCCGAGTTGCAGCAGCCTGGCCGGTGAGCTTACGCTCCAAGGCTTGCATCGGACCGCTCAGCTTCGGCTGACCTTACGGCCGAGTCGCAGCAGCCTGTCCGGTGAGCGTCATGCTCCAGGGCATACATATGATCGTCCCTTCTGGGTCCAATCACAGCATGCCTGGCCAACAGTCACCTTCCGTGCGCGGACGATGATCTGTTTGGAATGTCTTCCAGCAGAATACATGCAGGATAGGTAAGTAAAACTCCCCTGCCTCGGCTGGGTGATTTTAGCTGGACATTCCTGGAGAGATCAAGTAAGTGGTTGTGGCCCCTTTCTTCCCTCTCTCCCTGCCTTTCCCTCCTCCCTGGGCTTCTAGCTAAAGGTTGCTGGGTGCTGGGGGTCACCTAGGGGGTCCCACTGGAGCGGGGCTGGCTGTAACTAACATTTAAAAGAAATGTCGGCGGCCATCTTCCTGTGGTTCGGCCACACCCACTGGCCCCTATCAGCTGATCGGCGGCCATGTTTGTCCACCCTGTATGCAGATATTGCCGTTCGGCGGCCATCTTTTTGTGGGCTATGGCTGCTTGACCTCTATCTTCTGTCGGCGGCCATTTTCTTAGAGCCCACATTATCTTCCATACAGACGTTTTTGGCAACCATTTTTCGAGAGCCTCCGGCCTCTAGGGTGCATTACACTGGCGCGAAAATTAACACAGGAAGTGCTGATAAAAGAAGCAGACTGACACAGCAGCAGAGGAACAGCATCACAGGCGCAGCAAAACAGTACCTATCCAGGGTGGTGAGTCCTCTGGGTGACCCGGCCTCTCTGCAGCACAGGAGGGTGGCCTATTGATATCTTGCCTGGAGCCCTGTGAGTGTCAGCGTGTGGTCAGCATGGCCTCTGAGCCAGATGTCTTCTCCCCTGAAACACCAGATTTAGCAGCTGGTGCCCCTGAGGTGTCTATGAACGCTATGACTGCAATCCTAGAGGCGTTTGCTGCCAGGGTGGAAGCAGCACACGGGAATACAGGGGGTAGTAAACGCCCCATCCCCTGCAAGCTTCTGGGGATAATTCTGGTGCAGAACCAGGTCCAGCTACGGCTCGGGGCCCAGATTCTGACGCATCAGAGACTGCAGACCGTGACCGGACAGTGAGAATGACTCAAAGTCCAGGTCAGTACGCGAGACGGCTTTGGTATCTGACCTTATTACTGCAGTGCGGGATATGCTAAAATTGGAAAATACTGCAGAAGCAGCAGAGACTCCGGTCCACTTGGGTTTCATAGACCTGCCCGCACTGCTAAGGTGTTCCCTTGTGTGTCTTTTGATAAACTCTTATACAAGGAATGGGAGAACCCACTGAGGGTCTTTACAGCCCCAAAGAGGTTTGCGGTACGATACCCCTTTTTGAGGAGAGTTTTCTGAAGAAATGGACCTCTCCCCCCTATAGTGGACCCTCCGGTGTCCAGACTTAATAGAGCCACCACAATTCCTGTAGAAGGGGCTCCTGTTTTCAAGGACCCTGTGGATAAGAAGGCTGAAGCACTCGCTTGCTACCTATACTCAGTGGTAGGCTCGGCAGTACGCCCGGCATTGGCAGGGCCCTAGTGTCTCACACACTTACTGAATGGGCAAGATTGCTACTCCAGGGGTTAAGGAGCGAGATGCTCCTCCTGATGAGATAACATTGGCCGACCTGTTGGTCCAGGGCCTTAGGTTTGTCTGCGAGTCAGACATGAATACTATTCCCCTGCTGTCTAAAACTTCGGTTTATGCAGTAGCAATACGCCGCCTGATCTGGCTAAAAGGCTGGTCTGCGGACCAGACTTCCAAGAAAGCCCTGTTGGATCTGCCTTTTAAGGGCGACAGACTTTTTGGGGCTTCTCTGGATGACATCATCAAGGATGCCACAGGAAGTAAAAGCACTTTGCTTCCCCAAATTAGCAAGGATAAGGGGCCACGCCAAGGGCAAGGGCCCTCCTTTACTGCACACAAGTGATTTTTTCGTCCCCCTAGGGCGACAGGGAAAAGACCCCAGGCCGATAAAGCGCCTGCCCAAGGACAAAAGCGTCCCTGGTCCCGCATACCCAATAAGCCTGCGGACAAATTTGCGTCCGCATGAAGGTCCACCCCCACCCAGCTCTCGGGTGGGGAGACGTCTTCGCAAATTCGCGACTCAGTGGACAGCACTAATCTCCGACAGGTGGGTTTGCGAAGTAATCTCCTCAGGCTACAAGATAGAGTTTCTCTCTTGTCCACCGGACAGATTCAACACCTCCAATCTCCAGCTACTACCGACCCGTCGGGAGGCCCTGTATGGGGCGGTCCAGGGTCTACTGGAACGCGGGGTAGTTATTCCAGTTCCAGAACTGGAACGGGGTTTTTACTCAAATCTGTTCATTGTGCCGAAGAAGGAGGGGGTTCGTCCAAGCTTGGATCTCAGAGCCTTCAATTGCTTTGTGAAGGTACAAAGTTTTCGGATGGAGTCGGTTCGATCTGTAGTCACGGCTCTCCATCCGGGGGACTTTCTGGCCTCCTTGGACATCAAGGACGCATACCTGCATGTCCCCATATACTCCAGACACCAGAGGTTTCTGCGATTTGCTATCGGGAAGGACCACTACCAGTTTGTGGCCCTCCCGTTGGGCCTTGCCTCAGCACCCAGGATGTTCACCAAGGTGCTCGCTCCGATTCTGGCACTTCTAAGACAGCGGGGTATCGCTATCACAGGCTACTTATACGACCTTCTGCTGAAGGCCCCTTCAAGCTCAGAATTAGAGGTAAGCGTGTCCATTACCTGTCAGACTCTTCGAGACTGTGGTTGGATACTAAACACGCAAAAGTCAGTATTGGTGCCCACTCAATGCCTAGTGTACCTGGGGTTGATTCTGGATTCTTCAGAGTCAAAGGTATTCCTCCCTGTGGAGAAGTTGCAGACCCTCCGGGCTGCAGTACGGCAGCTGACTTCCAGGAATTGGTCGTCACTCCGTTTTTTGCATGCGAGTGTTGGGCCTCAGGGTAGCCTCCTTCGAGGCGGTTCCATATGCTCAATACCACACTCGAGTGTTACAGAAGGAAGTTCTGTCCAGATGGAACAGATGCCCTTCATCTCTGGATTATCAAATCCGAGTGAGCCACATAGTCAGGAGATCCCTGGTATGGTGGCTGACAGCACCGGCTCTAATGGCCGGGAAGTCATTTCTTCCGGTTTACTGGATAGTGATCACGACGGACGCCAGCCTTACAGGTTGGGGGGGAGTCTGGGGTGTTCAGTCGGCGCAAGGTCGCTGGACCCCAGAGGAAGCCCTCCTGCCGATCAATGTCCTGGTAATCCGGGCGATCAGGCTGTGCCTCTTCAAATGGTCTCAGAGGCTGCAAGGGCGTCCAGTCAGGATCCAGTTAGACAACGCCACAGCAGTGGCATATGTCAATCATCAAGGAGGAACAAGAAGCTCAGCTGCAACATCGGAGATCGCTCGCATCCTGAAGTGGGCAGAGAGGAGCGTACCGGCACTGTCGGCCGTGTACATTCCGAGTGTGGAAAACTGGCAGGCGGACTACCTGAGCCGCCAGATGCTGGACCAGGGAGAAGGGTCCTTACACCCGGAGGTGTTCCAACTCCTCTGCCAAAGATGGGGCACACCAGACGTAGATCTTCTGGCTTCCCGACTCAATCGGAAGGTATTGAGATTTGTGGCCCGGTCAAGAGACCCATGAGCAGACGCAACGGACGCGTTGGTAGCATCGTGGGGTCAGTATCGGCTAATCTATGCCTTCCCTCCCTTAAGGCTTCTTCCTCTTCTGCTCCGCAGAGTGGAGGCAGAGGGAATTCCAATGATCCTAATCGCTCCAGATTGGCCTCAGCGTCCTTGGTACGCCGATCTAGTACGTCTGGTAGCAGACGTCCCCTGGCGCCTACCACTACGGAAGGACCTGCTATCGCAAGGTCCCATATTCCATCCTGCTTTACAGTCATTGGCTTTAACGGCATGGCTGTTGAGAACCAGGTACTGAGAGACCGGGGCCTGTCAGACTCAGTAATCTCTACTATGAGAAGTGCTCGAAAACCGTCCTCTAGGAAGGTCTATCACCGCACTTGGAGGGCCTACATCTCCATGTGTGAAGAAATGAAATGGCATCCGCGTACCTATTTGGTTTCCAGAATCCTGCTGTTTTTACAGCATGGGGTGGACCAAGGGCTTGCCCTAAGTACGATTTAAGGGTCAGATATCTGCCCTGGCTGTCTTTTTTCAGCGACCCCTGGCGACTCACTCTCTCGTGAGTACATTTGTGCAGGGGGTCCGACATGTGGCCCCTCCGGTCCGTCCCCTGTTACCTCCGTGGGACTTGAACCTGGTCCTCTCGGTGTTTCAGAAGGCACCGTTTGAGAATATTAGAGATATTCCCCTGTTGACACTTTCTCAGAAAGTGGTCTTTTTGGTGGCTGTTACGTCAGTTAGACGAGTCTCTGAGCTGGCAGCCTTGTCCTGCAAGGCTCCCTATTTGATTTTCCACAAGGATAAGGTGGTGCTGCGGCCGCAGCCTTCCTTTCTTCCGAAGGTTGTTTCGGCTTTTCATCTCAACGAAGACATTGTACTTCCATCCTTGTGTCCTCAGCCGTCGAATCCTAAGGAGTCGGCGTTGCATTCCTTGGACGTTGTCCGAGCTTTGAGAGTATACCTATCTGCTACTTCCCTGTTCCGGAAGTCAGACTCACTGTTTGTTTCGGTGGCTGGTCCCAAGAAGGGCCAAGCAGTCTCATCGGCCACCATCTCTAGGTGGATCCGACAGATAGTAATCCAGGCTTACGCCTTAAAGGGTCAGGTGCCCCCCTTTCCTGTCACGGCGTATTCGACCAGGGCAATAGGTGCCTCTTGGGCTTTCCGACATCAAGCGTCTGTTTCCCAATTATGTAAAGCGGCGACTTGGTCGTCCGCACACACTTTCACAAAATTCTACAAAATTTATGTAGGTGCATCTTGGGATGCCTCTTTTGGCCGCAAGATTTTGCAAGCGGCTGTTTAGAGTTGCAACTCCTCCGTTGGAGGAGTGCTGTTTTGTGTTTGGGGTGAAGTTTATTTTTATGCTGTTACCACCCCTCGTTTTTTCTCTGACACTGCTTTGGGACGTCCCACTTTGTCAATAGAGAAGCTGTGTCGGTCCATGGACGAAAGAGTAAATAGGATTTTTTTACTCACCGTAAAATCCTTTTCTCTGAGTCCATGGACCGACACAGCACCCACCCCTCCTTTTAAGTTTGTACTGCTTTTTGACGAACTGATCTGCGAAGATGCAGACTGAAAGGGTATACCCAGAGGGTCCGCCCCCTGGGCGGTACTGTAGAAGGTGTGATGCAACACTTTTTGAAAGTTTTTCTGCCTAGTCACTCCTAATTAACGGATAATACCCACTTTGTCAATAGAGAAGCTGCGTCGGTCCATGGACTCAGAGAAAAGGATTTTACGGTGAGTAAAAAATCCTATTTTTTTTTTTTTTTTTGCAAGAAAATTATGTTGAACCCCCAAACATTATATATATATATATATATATATATATATATATATATATATATATATATATATAATTTTTTTAAAGCAAAGGCTCTACAGATTAAAATAGTGGGTGTTGCATTTTTTTTTTCCACACAGTATTTGCGCAGCGATTTTTCAAACGCATTTTTGGGGGGAAAAACACACTTTTTTTTATTTTTAATGCACTAAAAAACACTATATTACCCAAATGTTTGATGAAATAAAAAAGATGATCTTAGGCCGAGTACATGGATACCAAACACGACATGCTTTAAAATTGCGCACAAACGCGCAGCGGCGAGAAACTACATTCATTTTTAAAAGCATTTAAAAGCCTTTACAGGTTACCACGTTAGATTTACAGAGGAGGTCTACTGCTAAAATTACTGGCCTCGATCTGACCTTCGCGGTGATACCTCACATGCATGATGCAATTGCTATTTACATATGACGCTAGACCGACGCTTGCGTTCGCCTTTGCGCAAGAGCAGGGGGGGACAGCGGTGCTTTTTATTTATTATTTTTTTTTATATTAGTTATTTTGCTATTTTATTTTTAAATTGTTCCTTCCATATTTTTATTTTTTATCATTTTTATTGTTATCTCAGGGAACGTAAATATCCCCTATGATAGCAATAAGTAGTGACAGGTACTCCTTTTTTTTTTTTTTTTAAATGGGGGGGTTAGACCCTAGATTTTTCCTCTGCCCTCAAAGCATCTGACCACACCAAGATCGGTGTGATAAAATGCATTCCCAATTTCCCAATGGCGCTGTTTATATCCGGGGGGGGGCATTCCCTCCCACTGCTTGTAAAAGCAGTCCAGAGGCTAATTAGCCACTAGGATTGCTTTTACATGAAAGCCGGCCGCTGGCTGAAAAGAATGATACCTGCAGGCATCAATCTTGTATAACTATTCAAAGTCCAGCAACATACCAGTACGTTGCTGGTCCTTGTTGGACATGTATTGTAATCTTTTTTTTCATGCAGCCTGTTGGCTGAACGAAAAAAAGAGATTGATCGGTGGGTATGCCCACCATTAGAATACCTCCCTTCATCCACCCACTTCTAATGATGGGCATATATGCCGAAGCATGGGGGCATCCTCCCGCAAAAAAGTTATGCCGCGTACACACGGTCGGACTTTTCCACGGGCAAGCCTCCGTCGGAATTTCGACCGTATATACGCGGCATTAGGAGCAAAATCGCTCCTCCGCCCCTGCTGCCCCCATGCTTCGGCATATATGCTCTTTTTTTAAACTGTGGTGGTGAAATCACCTCCTACAGCGTTGGAGTCACGGCTTTATGTATCGTGGGAGCAAACGCTGTTGCTGTCAAGATAAATAGATCCGCGCTGCAACTGAATGGCGTACCTGAAAACAAAAAATTACATACCTGAAAAGCAAGCATGATAAAACATTGCAGAATAGAATACAGTAAAAAAGAGCAGAACAATAGAGAGAAAATAGAGAGAGAGAGAGAGAGAGAGAACAATAAAACGACAACTATTTTTGTTTTTTTTTATTTTATATTTTTTTTGTGTTTTTGTTTTTTACGGTTTTTTTTTTTTTACTTTAACAACTGTAATGGTTCGGGTCTCTCAAAATGTAATGGCATCTTGGGAGACCCTGTGTAAGTGTGTCCTAGTCTGTGAAATGCTGTACCCTACGCTAAAACGTCACTTTTGAGTAGTAGCGATCAAAACATTCACCAAGGCAAAGACCAGGTTTGTCAGGACAGAGTGGACAAAAAACACGGGTGTCACGCCTAAATCCGCGCTTGCTACAGACACGACATCTTTTTTGGGGGTTCGTTGGGTAGGGGTACTCGGGAGGGCATACGGATAATGCCTCTCATGCAGCCGGCTTACTGCATTTGGTAGGGGATGGTGAGGTGCAGAACCGCCTGGATACAGGAGTTCTGTGACAATCTCATTCTGGAATTTTAGAAGAGATAACGTCCCGCCTGAAGCGCTGTATAGCACATGAGCATTCAGCAAAGCCAATTGGAATAAGGATAGAGACACTTTTTTGTACCAGCGTCTCGCCTTACGGTCAATTAGATACGGCGCCATCAACTGGTCGTTGAGGTCCACCCCTCCCATATTTTTGTTATATTCGTGGACACAGAGGGGTTTCTCCACAACACCAGTCGCCGTACGAATTTGGACTGTCGTGTCTGCATGAAGGGAGGTAAGAAGGAAAACATTCTTATTGTCCCTCCACTTCATAGCAAGCAAGTTATTACACTTCACGCAGGCTCTCTCCCCCAGCCTAAGACGGGCATCTACAAGCCGCTGGGGAAAGCCCCGGCGATTAGGTCGCACGGTGCCACATGCTCCAATCTGATGATCAAACAAGTGACTAAACAGTGGCACGCTCGTGTAATAATTGTCCACATACAAGTGGTACCCCTTTCCGAATAAGGGTGACACCAAGTTCCACACTATCTTGCCAGCGCTCCCTATGTAATCTGGGCAGTTGACCGGCTCAACCTGACTATCTTTTCCCTCATAAACCATAAAGCTCCATACATAGCCTGTTGCCCTGTCACAGAACTTATAGAGCTTGACCCCGTATCTGGCACGCTTGCTGGGAAGGTACTGCTTGAAAGCCAAGCGGCCAGAAAATTTAATCAGGGACTCATCAACGCAGACAACTTGATCGGGAATAAACAAGGCTGCAAAACGTTCGTTGAAGTGGTTTATGAGGGGCCGAATTTTATAGAGCCGGTCGTACTCAGGGTCCCCACATGGACGACAAAGTTCATTGTCGTTGAAGTGCATGAACTGCAAAATCTGCTCGTATCGTGTCCTGGGCATGGAGGCAGAGAACACGGGCATGTGGTCAATTGGGTGCGTGGACCAATAAGCACGCAATGACGGGAATTTATGTGTACCCATGTTGAGGGAAAGGCCCAGAAAGGTCTTAAATTCGGAAACCGTAATTGGTTTCCAATCTTTGGCAATTTTAGGCAACTGGGGGTTAGCGGCGATGAATTGACCAGCATACAAATTACTCTGGTCCACAATAGATCTATAGAGATCTTCCGTGAAAAACAGCGAATAATAATCGATTGGCATAAAATCAGCTGTTTCCACCTGAATACCGGGTTGGGCAGTGAATGGGGGAAGTACGGGTTCTGCAGAAGTGGTGGGGACCCAATCAGGATAGGCAAATTCTGCAGGAAGGGCACTATGGGCACGACGGGCCTGCCTTTGTCTTCTTGGTGGCAGCGGGATATTACTTGTGCTTGCCACCTCGCCAGCTTGAACTGCACTTATGGACTCGCCACGTCACCACGTGATACTGCAGTGCTGGATGTACGCCCAGGCTGTACTAGGCCGCTGGTGCTTGCCAATTCACCAGAAGGAATAGCGGCGCTTGTACTACTCTGCTCCATGATACGAGAGCCCTGCGGTTCTTGCTCCTCAACAACCTCAGAAGATCGGGATCGGGTACACCTGACCTTAGCAGGGGACCTCAACTTCGTCGTCAGAGCTATCTGACGTGGGGCCGCTGACGTCACTGTCTTCTACGGGAAGATATTCTGAGCCTGAATCTGACAGATACGTGACCTCCTCTTCACTATCTGTCATGCTCAGAATCTCGTAGGCCTCTTTACTAGTGTACCTTCGACTTGCCATTTTGGGCTCTAAATTTAGGGGTACACTAGTAAGATTCACAGGTAAAAAAAGCACCTGACTGTCACCAAATGTATCAAACGCTACCAAAAAAACTGTTAGCGATCGCAGGGATCAGGACTGTCTCTGCGAAAGCTGCAGTTATGTGTGTTGTGTTTGGTAAGTGACAGTGATCGATCGATACTGCACTTGGGTGGGCTGGGCTGGGCGGAGGGGCTAAACGCAGGTACTAGCAGGTATCTGGGCTGATCCCGCTAACACTGTTTTTGGGAACCCTAAACCGCTGGGGATGCTAGTATAGATCTGATCAGATACTATACCACTAAGGGAGGTGTATGCTTTGCGCGTGGGTGTTAGCGTTACTGGCACTAACCTAAAGCTGCCTGGGGCGACGCAGACCCTCTCTGGCGCTAAAACCTAATTGATATCACCCGCCGGGCGATCAGGGGGTTAAACCTTTATTGGGTTATATACGGCGGGTGCCCTGATGCTATAAAAAGCAAACTAACCAACCAGTGTCACCCGTAACCTTTTATATGGTGATCACTGGTGAAAGGGTTAACTAGGGGCAATCAGGGGGTTAAAACCTTTATTAGGTTAAATATGGGGGTACCCGACGCTATATAAAAACCTGACGGGTTACCTAAATAACGAAATAACTCACTGGGTAACCAGTGTCACCAGTGACGCTTATACTGTGATCACTGGTGAAAGGGTTAACTCTAGGGGCAATCAGGGGGTTAAAATAATATATGGGGTACCTGACGCTAATAACCTGCGGCGAACCTAAAAATAATTAACTGGCTATCTAGGACACCAGCGACAAGAAAAAAACGATCGGAAAAACGATCGCTTAGTGACGCTGGCGTTAGGGGGTGAAAGGGTTACCTGGGGGGCGATCAAGGGGTTAAACCTTTATTAGGGGGGGTTAGGGGGCTACCTTGGACCTAAAGGGGCCTAATCCTAACTGCCCTGCAACTTTTTACAGTCACAAATGACACTGATTGCAGTGATCAGTAAAAAAAAATGATCACTGCAAACGGTGCACTGTGACTGGGGGTGATCTGGGGGGTGATTTGTGTGCCTACGTGGTACTGGTGTCAGTGGGCTGTTGGTGCACTTACTGTGAGATGTCTTCACTCCTCGCTTTGGATCGAAAAGACCGACACGAGGAGAGATGACATCACTTCCTCCTGCCTGTGTTTACATTACAGGCAGGGGAAGCTCTCTCATTCGCCGGGAGCGATCGAGAGGGGGAGGCCGGAATCGAACGGTCGTCCCCTCATGCCGGATCGCTCCCGAACACTTAACCACCGCTCACTGTACAGAAGGGGGGTCCGATCGGACCCCCCAACTATACAAAGGCGATCACGTACATATACGTGATTCTGCCTGTCAGTGCCATTCTGCCGACGTATAATTACAGTGGGCGGTCGTTAAGTGGTTAAATTGTAATTATTGCTCTCGCTCTAACGTTTGGGGAGTATGTAACCTGTGTGTATCTGGCTCTGATACTAGCCAGTGCCCTACCAGCCACTGACCTCACCATGAACCAAAGCATCACGGCCGTGGCATGTGTACATCTCCCCCCGCAACCCTGCAGAGCTAAACTGCCTGTCATAATTTACTAATGTTTACACCCAAGATCTTGTTGACGGAAAGATCTTGAGTAACAATGTTGCATAAAGACCTGACGTTAACACGCGTATAGACGGGAAAATGTGCATATACATGATTAAAATCCTTTGGAGAAAAGGAGGGGGGAGAGGGTTTGTTGGGACTTTATATGAGGTAATGGGTCAAATTACCTCCATCCCTGTTAATTGTATGACAAAAAAGAGAACAGGAGAGAGCGGCACTTTGTATGAAGCATGTGCGGGAAAAGTTACGATTAATTGGGGGTAATTAGCATATCTGAAATACGTTGTATAATTAATAATTTATTACTTTCACATAATGCATCGTACATAACTATATTGCATTATGGAAGAAATCGATAAAACACGCACAGACATGGTAGGAGAGGGAACTGTTCAAACAGAGACCCGAATACATAGACAAACACAATAAGGTATATACTGCAGTGATACATATTTGGAGCATGAAGTTGGTAGCTCTACGCGTTTCGCGACTTTGGTCGCTCATCAGGAGCAGGCATGCATTGTGTTTCTGTAAAGACATAAGCACACTTCAGGTTGATCCAGGGCATCTTACATTCAGGAGACAATGAACAAGTCAGAGTCCCAGATGGTACTCACCTGGTAACCATATGTTGCCGGCTTGGAAGTGCAACCAAGCCTCATGGGCTGGGATAGCCCCTACCAGGGACTGTGGCAAGATACTACACGACAGATGCAGTATCACTGCAGTATATACCTTTATTGTGTTTTATTGTCTATGTATTCGGGTCTCTGTTTGAACAATTCCCTCCCCCTACCATGTCTGTGCATGTTTTATCGATTTCTTCCATAATGCAATATAGTTATGTACGATGCATTATGTGAAAGTAATAAATTATTAATTATACAACCTATTTCAGATCTGCTAATTACCCCCAATTAATCTTAACTTTTCCCACACATGCTTCATACAAAGTCCCGCTCTTTCCTGTTCTCTTTTTTGTCATATGATTAAAATCCTCTTTGAGATCCCAGAGTATTCTATTTTGCATATTTTATAATATTATTCATATTGATATGATTTTGGCACCTTTCTCCTTGCATGTTTCTTGCTTTTAAAGTGTTCTTGATAGAGGTGTGTTTTTTTTATTACTGCTTTTTATCCCCCTTCTTTTTTTTTTCTCCCCCCTCTCACCTTCCAGGACAGCTACTTGAGAGATGATTGGCTCCACCCTCTACAGGAAACACAAATCAGATACAATTTAAGAGGCCCCTCCCTTTCCTCTGACTCTCAGTTGTTTTGTGTTTCCAGACCCTCCGGAGCACCGACATGTTTTTTATTTTCTTAGGTCTGGTAACTGTGGTTGGTGGACCCCCCTTCTCTGGTATCATCCAGGGCTAGTTGTGGCCAAGTCCTGGGTGATAGTCTTGTACTTTTATCCAGAAGGGTTCCTTATTTCTGAGGTTACTTGCCTACCTGGTGGTGTGAGTGGTGGCAACTCCCTTCAGCTTTTTTCCCCCAGCTCTGGCTGTGTGGAACTGTGTCCTCCTCGTGCTTCATCGAGGTGTACCAAGATGGCGTTGGAGGACTTCCGGTGACGCGGTAAGATGGCGCCGGAAGTCACGTCTGTCAGCAGCCTCTCTCTCCGGTTGCCTGATGGAGCTTGAGGACAGGTCTGAGGATGGAGCGCCCGCTCGGATTGAACCAGCGGCAGCATCTGGGTCCCATACTGCCCCCAAGGTAAGCCCTTGTCTGTGGATAGCTTCTACAGCAGGGGACTTTTTTTGTATGGACCTTTTTTGTTTATGGTTCTTGCTTCTGCTTTTTTTTTTTTTTTATTTTTTTTTTTTTTCTTCTACGCCAAACCTGTGAAGAAGAAATGTGGGAACTGTAGGGCCAGGCTTTCTGATAGTTCTAAGAAACTATTTTGTGTGGCTTGTATTCCATCCAGAGCTAGTTCAAAGACTTCCACTTTTAAAGAGTTAATGTCTTCTATGAAGGAGGTAGTGGCCTCCTTTCGGTCCTTTAATGACAGGGTAGCTGGACTAGGGCCTTCCTCGTCTAGATCCATAGCTCAAGAGCCTTCAGCCTCGGCTAGATCCCTTCCTCTGTTGGTGTCTGAGACCATTAGTTCACGCGATACTTCTGATCTGGAAGAAGGTGAGAATCCGGGTTCTTCATCTGATGAGGAATCTGCATCAGAGGGAGATACTCTAAGTATCTTTTCCCAGTCAAAGATATTGACAAACTATTAATGTCAATATATATATATATATACACCTCGGAACAGGTTAGAATGTATATGGGTCTACAGGGGCGGAAGTCGAAAGCTTTTCCGGTGCAGCAGTCACTTAAGGACATGATTCTTTCTGAGTGGAAAGAACCTGAAAAAAGGTTGTTCCAGTCTAGAGGGCACAAAAGGTTTCCTTTTCAGTCTGAGTTAGAGGAGGTTTTCTTTAAGTGTCCTAGATTAGATTCCTCTATGTCACAGGTGTCCAAGAGGTCAGATATTTCCTTTTGAGGACTCTGGGGTCCTTAAGGATCAAACGGACAGTAAGGCTGACTCGTTGCTACGTAAGGCCCGGGATGCTTCAGCTTTTTCTTTGGGTCCAGCGGTAGCATCCACACGTGTGGCTAGGAATCTAGACATATGGGTTCAACGTCTGGATGATCTTCTTTCATCCGACACCCCCAAAGAGGAGATTAGGGAGTCTCTCCCACTCATTGCTGAGTCAGTGGCCTTTTTAGCTGATGCAGCAGCAGCGGATTCCGTTAAAGCTGCAGCCAGGTCTTCTGCTCTTATTAATTCAGCTAGGTGGGCTATCTGGCTTAAATCTTGGGAGGGTGACCTTACCTCCAAGAATAAACTCTGCGGCATACCCTTTGAAGGCAAGCTCTTATTCAGTTCCTCCTTAGTGGAGGTCCTGACTCGTTCCTCTGAGAAGAGTAAACGGTTCCCTTCTTCCCAAGTGAATAAGCCCCAGAATAAAAGGCCTTTTTGCGGCTTCCAAAACAAGGTTAATTTTAAAACCAACAGACAAAGAAGTGGTCTTTTAACAAAGACAAGGAAAAAGGGGGAACTCTCTTTGCTCCTTCGGCACCTTCCAAAAATTCCCAGTGACGCCAGAATAGGGGTAGGGGGAAGGTTGTCCCATTTCGTCAAAAAATGGGCAGAGATTTACAATTCCTTTTTATTCTTCAAACATTGGAAAGGGGTTACAGGTTGGAATTCAAAAGTCTCCCCCCCCCCCCTTCTGCCGAGAGACCAAGAGAGACGGCAAGCCATGATGAATCTAATTTCTGTGTGGGAAACAGAGGGAGTTATTTCTCCTGTTCTGCAGATTCCAAAATTCTGGGGATTTTATTCCCACGTCTTTCTGGTCAAAGCTTCCGACGGCTTTCGTATGGTCATCAATTTAAGCGTCCTGCACAAATTCATAGTCTACAGACATTTCTGGATGTAAAATATTTATTCTGTAAGAAATCTGTTGTTGCCAGGGGTCTTCATGATAACCCTGGACGCTTATCTTCATGTACCAATCTGCCAAAGTCACCGAAAGTTCCTCAGATTTGCGATTCTCATGGAAAACGGGCTAAGTCATTGGCAGTTCAATGCCCTTCCTTTTGGTCTCTCGGCAGCACCCAGAATTTTTACAAAAATCATGGCCGAAGATATGGCCTTTTTTCGGATACAGAGTGTATCAATCGTCCCATATCTAGACTATTTTTTTGATGTTGTTAGTATTAAATGCTCTAACAAGGGCTCCTTTTGAGCCTTTGCATGAGGCTTCCCTGAAATTCATTTCCTTCCTTTTGGACATTACGTCAGGGAGAAGGATTTCTGATCTACAGTCTTTCCTGTAAAGACCCCTTCCTGAGGATTCTAGAGGACAGGGTAGTGATTAGGCCTGATCCTTTCTATTTGCCCAAAGTATCTTGGAACTTTCATAGGTCCCAGGAGGTAGTCCTTCCTAGTTTCTGTACCTCTCCCAAAAATACGGAGGAGGAAAGGTTTAGTCTTTTAGATGTGAAGAGATGTCTTCTGCTTTATCTAGAAAAATCCAGTAGATTTAGGAGTTCCTCCCAACTGTTGGTGTTGTTCAGTGGCCCCAAGAAGGGGTCCAAAGAGTCTAAAAGTTCAATTGCTAGGTGGATTAGTGGAGCTATTTGTGAAGCGTACAAAGCATCAGGTCACACCCCTACTTCTAGAATTAGGGCTTATTCAACGAGATTCATGGCCACGTCATGGGCAGAAAGAGCGGGGGCATCATGGGAAGAAATTTCTAAAGCTGCCATCTGGTCCTCTCATGCATTTGACAAACATTATAGAGTTCAGATGCTTTCCAGCCAGGACCTCTCCTTTGGTAGGAAAGTGCTTCAGGCTGTCGTCCCTCCCTAAGGTATAGAATCTTGCTTATCCTCTCAAGTAGCTGTCCTGGAAGGTGAGAGGGGAAAATCCCCGTTGGTCTTAACGGTAACTGTATTTCCAGGAACCTTCCAGGACAGCGTCTATATTCCCACCCTATTCAGTTTTTTTCACTGGTCGACCTTGTTTACCTGGTGGTGGTGTTTTTTATGAGTTTGTTTTTTTTTTTTTTTCCTCTGCTGAGTGCACTTTTGGTGGAGGTTTACTTTTCTTCTAACAACTGAGGGTCAGAGGAAATAGAGGGGCCTTTTAAATTGTATGTGATTTGTGTTTCCTGTAGAGGGCGGAGCCAATCATCTCTCAAGTAGCTGTCCTGGAAGGTTCCTGGAAATACTGTTACCGGTAAGTATAGCAGGTTTTTTTTTATTTTTTTACCCCTAGGTGGAAATTGAAAAAGAGCATCCCCTGTGGGGGGCACAAATAATGACCACCAAGGGGGATGCAGACACTGACCACCAGGGAAGAGTCAGACACTGCCTGTCAAGAGGGGCACGTACATTGTCCTCTAAGGGGGAATTGCCGCTTTCACCCTTTTCCCGCTCTAATCAAGGTCCTCACAGCCTAGGGCTACCAACTGATATAAATAGGTTGCCCTACACATCAAAAACGTTCAGAAACATGTCTGGGATTGTTCGCATCTGCTGGGTGCTCCACCTACATGAACAAAACACTCATTCACATAGCCATGTTTTTATTATTTTTTACATTTTCTTTTTTAATGATGGTGGGGGCTGTGGTGAAACAGACCCCTGATGTCTTAATTTTGAGAGAGAGATAGGAATTGAGAACACAGATTCTTCAATTCCTTCTTAGCATCCTCAGTTGCACTACAGAATGAATGAACAGGAAGCTCTCTGTACAGCCTCCCTGTTCATTCAGGACCTGAAGCAATATGAATGAACATAGGAGAAATTGGTAGCGATTGTGCACTTTGTTCATTCAGGAAAGGAAGGGGCTGGTAAATGAGTTATCCTGACATTGATACTTCTGTGTCCCACAGAAGCTGCAGCTGTCGGAAGGGAGAGGAGAAGAAACCAGCAGCGCTGCACAGGGGGATCAGAGCAGCGGGAAGAAGAGGGTCAGAAAGTGAGAGGGGTGATCGGAGGGAAGGAGGGGTTGGCACAATTACTGGAATCGGTCCCACTGTGGCTCCCCTTGCAGCAGCTGAAATCCAGTGCGAGGGAGAGAAGAAACTAGCTGCGCTGCAAGGGTGTCAATAGGGGGGATTGGTTCCATTATTTGGCAGCAGACAAGCCCATAAGAACTATCATACAAAATATAATCTCAAGGCTGGATTAGGTGAGCCTCATCCATACCCCAAGAGTCTATCCAAGCCTACTAAATTTTGTCGAACTTCCCAGGGCATTTACGATTCAAGTACGTAAGCTTGTATAGTGGTAGAACTCTGTTTAGGGTAGCATGCTATGCATCAGTTTTAGGTGGGTGGGTGGGCGGGCAGACTTCCACGAGAGAAGTAACTCCTTGTGTGCATAAAAAGAGGCGTAACCAATAAAGAGCTCAACATACCTACTCATATGAGAATCATCAATGATGTTAAATAGGCAGGTTTTTGGATCCAACCTGAGAGTCAAACCACCAACAGAGTTGATATCAGAGACTACTTAAGACCAAGACAACTGGACCTGTGGACACGACCAGAAAAAGGATGCCTCGGGAGCCTGACAATGAGGAGAAGCTGAAGGGTAAATGGCTGCAAGGCGCTGAGGGGTATAATATATTTCTCTTATCATCCATGGACCGACACGGCGGCTCTTAATCACTGAACGTGTGGGTATATGTTCCTGCTTGCAGGAGAAGACCTAGGCAGAATGTTAAATGTTAAAACATTCTAGAACAAACAAGAGCTGAACAGCCCCGCCCAGGGGGGCGGTCCCTCCGGACATTAGCCTCCCACCTGCAGCTAGCAGACCTCAGTTTTTTTCTGCCTAGCAGAAGGAGAAGACGTGGCTCTCTCAGGAGCCAGTCTCCTGTTAGATTTTACTTTTAAATTTTATTCCTTTGGGAATTTTATTTTTGAGACCTTCAATCAACTGTCGGCTGGGCAACAGGTCGGGTACACTAGTATCCTCGTAGTCTTCCCTGTCCGACCAACGAGCATGCTGAGCCTCGCCTTGTGCGTGGGACTCAGTTCACGACATACCCCATGGCTCCAGGGGTGGCCGGGTTGCTTTCATGCTCCCGCGGTCCTCAAGATTGAACAGTACCTACTGTATCTTTCGCGGTTGACCGGGCCGACAGCTACAAAGTACGACTCTGTGATAGGTCTGTCTGAAACAAGCCAGTGAGTCCCTCTATTGGCACCGAGGGTGTTCTTCAAGGTGCTTTCGGGACGGGTAAGTAGTCTCTCCTGCTGCAAGGTGAGTACATGCTGGCTGTGTTTGTGTGTGGGGGGTTCTCCCTGTCTCCCCCCTGTTATGCTGCTCTCTGCACCCTGTTCTGCTGCTGTGCTGTGTGGGGATGCTTGGGGGATCACTCTGCCCTGGGGGGGGGGGCCGCTCCAGGTCTGTTAATGTTTGGAATGTGTTCTGGGGGAATGTGTGGTGTTTTTTCGTGCGCCATTGGCGCGGTGTTTTAAATTTAAAAAGTGCGCCATCAGCGGCCATTTTCTTGTAGCCGCGGCGCTTTCGGTTTCGCTTTCAGTTTCGTTTTTGGCCTCTAGCGGCGCTGCTGAACGGCGCGAATTCCACATCTCCTCAGTCTTCACTCTCCTTAGACTCGCACTACAGCGCGGCTCAGACAGCGGTACCGAGCGGTCCCTAGGGGTGGTGAGTACTACGGGTATCCCCCTCCTCAGCCCCAGCATAGCCAGTGGGTGGGCTGTATTATTCACTGTAATGGTGAATAAGGTCTCAGAGGGTGGCAACATGGAGTCTGGTTCACCTGTTTCTTCACACTTGTTAGAGACAACTGCCAGTGCTCCTGCACCTGCGGTCCTTATGGACCAGTTATCGGCAGTCCTGGAGTCATTCTGACCAGGAGGGAAGCAGTGTGTGAGCGCAAGGGAGCAAAAAGCCCCTCTCCCCACTTTATTTCCACAAAAAAAAAAGGGTGTGTGCGCTGATTCAGATATGGGCCTAGCCACTACCGCTCTGAATATATTTGATGGTTTTGAACAGGACATTCCTTGCGAGGAAAAATCCAGTTCTGAGTCAGTGAATGACAAGGTGCTTGTTACTGAACTCATTGCTGCGGTGAGGGAGACTCGCAAGCTAAATGCTGCGGATGCAGAACCTCAGGCTGACAGTCTCCTCTGGTTCCTTAGGGCCGGGCCTTCTAAATAAGGTTTTTTCCATATGTACCTTTCTTTGACCAGCTCATTGATAAGGTCTGGGGAAAAAGCCGCAGAAGACTTTTATAGTCCCGCTGCGTTTGCCTATCAGATACCCCTTTTTGAAGATGCCCTATTTAAAACGTGGGCTTCCCCCCAGTGGTCGACCCTCCAGTCGCCCGGTTGAACAAGGCCACCACTCTCCCGATGGAGGTGACTCCTGCATTTAAGGACCCCACTGACAGGAGGTCAGAAGTGGTGAGCAGAGCCATGTTTGCCTTTTTGGGGTCCGCCCTACGGCCTGTGGTAGCGGCGACCCTTGAATCTCAGACACTTACGGGTTGGGCAAAAAATTTTGCACCAATCTGTACAGGAGCATAATCTTCCTCCAGACACTATTGCTCTGGCCCACCTAATGGTGCAGGGCCTGGTTTATGTTGCGACGCCACGTTAGATGCGGCCCCTTATATCTCAGGGCCTCTGTCTTGGTGGTGGTATTGCGTTGTTTGATCTGGTTGAAATGCTGGTCTGCTGACTTGGCTTCTAAAAAAAGTCTCTGACGGATCCACCATTTAAAGGTGGTAGGATTTTCGGTGCTGCGCTGGATGACATCATCAAGGATGTCACGGGAGGTAAAAGCACTCTTCTTCCTCAGGCTAGCAAGGGTAAGGAGGTCGCTGTAAGCAGGGTCCTTCCTTTCCAGCAAAAAAGTTTTTTGTTTTTTTCGTCAGTCAACGGAGAGGCCCTCCCAGACTGACAGCGGTGCGGCTGGTGGACACAAGCGCCCCTGGGTGCGTAAGCCAAACAAGCCAGCTCCCCAAGCCCGCCTCCGCGTGAAGTCTTGCCCCCACCCGACTCTGGGGTAGGGGGGACGACTTTGCAGGTTCGCGGATCGGTGGACCTCCCGAATCTCCTACCGGTGGGTGGGCGAGGTGATCACCTCAGGTTACAGGATAGGTTTTCGTTCCTGGTCCCAGACAGATTCTTCCCTCGAATCTTCCTCTCCTTCCTGCCCGTCGGGCAGCCCTATGGAGTCTATTCAGGATTGCTCAGGTCCGGAGTGATCGTGCCGGTTCCGTCACAGGAGAGGTTTCAGGGATTCTACTCGAATTCGTTTGTCGTCCCAAAAAAGGGACGGGGTTCGGCCTATCTTGTCACCTGGTCAGGGCATCCCTGACATGGTGGTTCGGGTCCCCGGCTCTTCGGTCTGGGAAGTCGTTCCTCCCCGTCCAATGGACGGTGTTCACTACGGACGCCAGCCTGAAGGGCTGGGGTGTAGTCCGGGGAGTCCTGTTGGCCCAAGGGCTTGGACTCCGGACGAAGCCTGTTTGCCGATCAATGTTCTGGAAATACGGGCCATCAGACTGTGCCTCTCCTCGTGGTCCGAGAGGTTGCAGGATCGCTCCATTAGAATCCAGTCGGACAAAGTCACGGCGGTGGAGTATGTCAACCATCAAGGGGGGACTCGAAGCTCAGCTGCGGCTTCCGAGGTCCCCCGTACCCTGAAGTGGGCTAAAAGAAGCGTGCCGGCTCTGTCGGCCGTTCACATTCCGGGCATAGAACTGGCGGACTATTTGAGTCGCCAGACGCTGGACCAGGGAGAGTGGTCCTTGCACCCGGAGGTATTTTGACTCCTTTGCCACACAGACGGTGGGGCACGCCGGAGGTGGACCCGATGGCCTCTCGACTCAATAGTTGTCGAGGTTTGTGGCCAGATCCAGGGATCCTTGGGCGGATGCCTCAGAGGCGTTAGTGGCCCATGGGGTCATTATCACCTGATATACCTTTTTTATCCTCCGCTGCAGTTGCTCCCTCGCCTGCAGCGCAGGGTGGCGACCGAGGGAATTCCGGTGATTCTCATTGCTCCGGATTGGCCTCGGCTTCACTGGTACGCCGATCTGGTATGTCTTGTCGCGGCCGTTCCCTGGCGGTTGCCAATAAGGGAGGACTTTCTGTCTCAAAGTCATATATTTCATCCTGCCTTTACAGTCTCTGGCCTTAACGGCATGGCTGTTAAAAGCCAGGTGTTGAGAGACCGAGGTCTCTCGGACTCGGTCATTTCGTCCATATTTAAGGGCACGGAAGTCTTCCTCCAGAATGATCTATCCCTGTACCTGGAAAGCTTACATCGCCATGTGCGAAGAGCTGGACTGACGTCCTCAGACGTATTCCGTCCCTAGAATTTTGCGCTGCGTTTCCTGCAGCATGGAGTGGCCCAAAGGCTCGCTTTGAGTATCATTAAGGGTCAGATTCCAGCCTTGGCCGTCTTCTTTCGGCAACCACTAGCGGGTCATTCCTTGGTTAGCACCCTTGTGCAGGGGGTTCGCCATGTGCTCCCTCCTGTCAAGTCTCCTCTCCCCCCGTGGGATCAGAATTGGTACTCTCGGTTATCCAGGAACCTCCTTTTGAGAATATCAGGGATATTCCCCTCTTGACTTTGTCTCAGAAGGTGGCCCTTTTTAGTGGCAATCACTTCTGTTAGACGAGTGTCTGAGTTGGCGACCTTGTACTGCAAGTCGCCATATTTAGTCATCCATAAGGATAAGGCGGTGTTGCATCCACGACTTTCTCTTTTGTCAAGGGTGATCTCGACCTTTCACCTAAATGAGGACTTTGTCCTCCCGTCCTTGTGTCCTCACCCATCGCATCCCAGAGTGTGCGCGGCACACTTTGAATGTGGTACGAGCCTTGCGGGTGTGCCTGTCTGCTACTGCTTCTATTCAGAAGTCTGACTCTGTTTGACTGTCTCTGGTCAGAAACAGGGCCAAGTGGCTTCGTCTGCCACCATTTCTAGGTGGATCGGACAAACCGTCTTTCAAGCCTATGCTCTCATGGGGCGGGCGTCTCCCTTTCCGGTTACGGCGCATTCCACCAGGGCAATTGGTGCTTCCTGGGTTTTCCAACATCGAGCGTCGGTTGCACAAGTGTGCAAGGCGGCGACCTGGTCGTCTGTTCATACCTTTTCTAAGTTTTATAGGGTTGATGTGGCTGCATCTCTGGATGCTTCCTTCAGCCGCAAGGTGTTGCAGGCCGCTGTTTAAAGTGGCAACTCCTCCATTGAGGAGCTCTGCCTTGTTTGGAGTGAAGTTTTTGGATTTTTCCATTTATACTGCTCCCATCCCTCTTGACACTGCTTTGGGACATCCCACACGTTCAGTGATTAAGAGCCGCCGTGTCGGTCCATGGATGATAAGAGAAAATAGGATTTTTATACTCACCGTAAAATCCATTTCTCTGACATCCATGGACCGGCACGGCACCCACCCTTCCTTTTAAGTTTGTACTGCTTTGTTACGAACTGAGGTCTGCTAGCTGCAGGTGGGAGGGTAATGTCCGGAGGGACCGCCCCCCTGGGCGGGGCTGTTCAGCTCTGGTTTGTTCTAGAATGTTTTAACATTCTGCTTAGGTCTTCTCCTGCAAGCAGGGACATATACCCACACGTTCAGTGATTAAGAGCCGCCGTGTCGGTCCATGGATGTCAGAGAAATGGATTTTACGGTGAGTACAAAAATCCTATTTTTTCTTGTATAATACACCCTATGCAAAAACTTAAAGGGGTTGTAAAGGTTTGGTTTTTTATTTTCTAAATAGGTTCCTTTTAAGCTAGTGCATTGTTGGTTCACTTACCTTTTTCCTTCGATTTCCCTTCTAAATATGTTTTTTTTTTTTTTTTTTTTCTTTGTCTGAATTTCGCACTTCCTGTTCCTCCTCAGTAAGCTGTTCTGGCTGCCTAACCACCGCTCAAGGGATGATGGGGGCAAGCTTAGTGAAGAGGAACAGAGTGAGAAATTCAGACAAAGGGGGAAAAAAAACTTTTAGAAGGGAAATCGAAGGAAAAGGTAAGTGAACCAACAATGCACTAGCTTAAAGGAACCTATTTAGAAAATAAACAAAGCTTTACAACCCCTTTTTTAAGTTGAAATAATCCTATCCCTGGACGAGATCACATTAGTTACATAAGAGGCCAAACACTCTTTCCAATCATCCACCTCCAAGTCAGGAACATCAACCACCCACTTCTGATATACCTTATCCATCTTTGCAGAGTAGGCCTGAGAGAGGCGGAAGTAATGGGGATAGAGACTTGTCTAGTAGCCTAGAGGTTACAGCTTTTCTATCAGATCTGTTTTGTAAGGTGATTCGGGATGGGAACTGTTGACTAAATGCGTGGCGGAGTTGGAGATACCGGAAGAGCATCCAATTAGGTAATTAGAAAGCACCTTTTTAAATTTTAGGAAAGGTGTGCAGGCAACTATGTGCTTCAAGCCCACCACTCCCCTCACCACCCACATACTAGGATCTGGGATGCTCTGTAAATGGGAAAGAGAGGAGTTGCCTCACAAGGGAAGATGGGGAGAGAAGGACTACGATGCTTGGATCGAGCCCTATTCCAGATGAGCATGGTTGTTCTCATTAAGCTAGTAATCTCCAGGTGATCTTTTAGGGCTCAGAAAAACCAGGTTATTTAGTGTAGAGTATGAGCCCACAATATCTGCCTCCAGGGTCACGGCAGGGTTATCCATTTGGTCTTATCCTCCACCACCCCAACACCAAATGCCCTTAACTGAATCCGACGCCCTAATGAGGGCTGCCATATGTTCCATCGCCAGGGCAAACAACCCAGGCGATAAGGGGCACCCCTGCCTGGTCCCCCTGGTGAGCGGAAAAGGTGAAGACAAAGAGTTGTTCGTGCGGGATTTTGTCCAGAGGGGCCGAATACAGCAAAGAATCCATAAGATACATTTAGGGCCAAAACCAAATTTATGAAGAACATCCCAGAGGTAGTTCCACAGAATCGAAAGCCTTCTCGGCATCTAGAGAAACCCCCACCCCTGGGCTGTGCTCATCCGCCCTGGCCATCCTGGTAAGTAGCCTGCGAACATTTGTCAGTTCCCTTGCCTGGCATTAACCCAGTCTGATCTGGGTGTACTAAGGCCGTAATGACCCTATCCAGGCATATAGCCAGGACCTTAGCAAGAATTTTGGCATCAATATTGAGTAACGAGATAGGCCTGTTTGAGGAGCAATGGTCCAGGTCCCTGCCAGGCTTGGGGAAGGACCACCACTGCCTTTCTAATGGAGTCAGGCAAAGAGCCCGCCACCAAAGCATCCTTCAACACTTTATGAAAGAGGGGTAGAAGATCCCTCTCATACGTCTTAAAGAACTCAGCTGGAAAACCATCCGGGCCGGGAGTCTTCCCAGACTGAAGAGACTTGACTGCGAATTTTAGTTCAAGGGTTATCGGCCCATCCAATTTTTCTCTGTAAGTGGAGGTTAGGCAAGGTAGGTCCACATTGTCCAAATGCCTAGTTGCCGCCTCTTTCCAATAGGAAGCTAGATGAATTAAGATCCCTATAGTATGCTGCAAAGCAGGCATTAATCTGCTCTGGGTCTGTAAGGATTACTCCGCTGTGAGCCACTATTCGGTGATGGAAGTAAAGTCTGGGGTTACAGACCTAAAGACGTGTTTCCAACAAGGCAATTCCTGAACAAAAAAAGGGGGGATAAGGGAACAAAAGACATGGAACCATGGTTAGGAGGAGGTAAAGGCCATGGTGGAGCAATGGCAGCGTGTTAAATCCAGTGTAAGATTACCCCAATGGGGGGAAGCCGATGAAAGGAAAGGCTTGCACCACCAGGATCCTAAGGCAGTTGGCAGCTGGAGAAAGAACAGAGCATTATCTATTAGGCATTCCATGCTCCAGGGGAAGGTTTAAACACAGGAGGCTACACGTGAGTATATGCAGAATAGAAAGTGCAGGCATTCAGGGGCAGGAGACAAAGGTCCATAACAGGGACCACAAATATTAATGGTTGTACAAAGGAAGGCCTCGCAGGTACGCTTCATCATCGTCAGTTTCCAACCAAGCCGAAGCCTCTTCTGGAGAGGTAAAGAAACAAACGATTCACAGTCTTCCACCCAAAGTCGAGTTGGGAACAGCATACTATGTTTAGGCCCCATTGACACGCAGCTAGGCTCTGAGGTAGAGGAGCAGGATCCAGCACGGAGAGGCCATTTTGCACCCAAGCCAAAAGTGTTCCATCGGGTTGAGGTTAGGACTTTGTGCAGGCCAGTCAAGTTCCTCCACCCCAAACTTGCTCATCTGTGTCTTTTATGAACCTTGCTTTGTGCACTGGTGTGTAGTCATGTTGGAACAGGAAGGGGCCATCCCCAAATTGTTCCCACAAAGTTGGGAGCATGAAATTGCCCAAAATGTCTTGGTATGCTGACCCCTTATGTGTTCCCTTCACTGGAACCTAGGGCCCAATCCCAACCCCTGAAAAACAACCCCATCCTCTTTCCACCAAATTTGGACCAGTGCACAAAGCAAGATCCATAAAGACATGGATGAGCGAGTTTTGGGGTGGAGGAACTTGACTGGTCTGCACAGGGTTGAGATCTACTGACCTCAATCTGATAGAACACCTTTGGGATGAATTAGAGCGGAGACTGCTATCCAGGCCTTCTCGTCTACAACAGTGACTGACCTCACAAATGTATTTCTGGAAGAATGGTCAAACATTCCCATAGACACACTCCTAAACCTTGTGGACAGCCTTCCCAGAAGAGTTGAAGCTGTTCTAGTTTCAAAGGTGGGCCAACTCAATATTGAGCCCTACAGACTAAAGCCTCGTACACACGGTCGGACTTCAAACAAACTTTTCCGTGGATTTTTGTCCGAAGGGAGTTGGCCGGGCACACCCATAGCATACACACGGCAGGACTTTTCTGCAAACTTTCCCAACATCACTGGGTTTTTCTGCTCTTTACCGCCACCCTTTGGTCAACTTCTGCTATTGTTGGTTGATTTTAACATTGGTTCTGGGCATGCGTATTTGTACGTCGGACAAAAGTCCGATGGATTTCTGTACACATGGTCAGACTTTGCACCATCGGACTTTTGTTGCCGAAAAGTTTGTCCGTTTGCAGAGCGAACTTTTGTCCGATGAAAACCGAAAAAGTTTGTCCGATGGAGCGTACACACGGTTGGATTTTTTGGAAAACTTGCTCATTTTGAAATTTGTTTGCAAAAAGTCCAACCGTGTGTACGGGCCTTAAGACTGGGATGCCATTAAAGTTCATGTGCATGTGAAGGCAGGCGTCCCAGTATCTCTTTTTACTTTTGGTAACAAAGTGTATATGTAAATTCACATGTCCAGGGTGACTGGTGTGGTTTTGAAAAGGGTCCTGTGCATTTTTTGGGTCCAATTTAGGTGCAAATTCAATCAAAAATCTGCACCTGAACCGGTGAGGACAGAAACACACTAGACTCTGGACAGCAAACCACAGCCGGACATGTGTGAATCCAGCCTTGCTGGCTGGATTACTAGGTGAAAATTAAGCAGAAAAAAAATTTATGCAGCCACCACATCAAGAATTGGTAAGCTGCAATATATAAAAAAAAAAAAATTGTTTTTTATATATAATAAACAGTGCTGTGCTGCTATGGTATGTGCAAAAAGCGCGATGTATTGTGCAAAACAAAATCTGTGCAAAATATCCCCATATACTGTGAAGAAGTCACATGCTCGTGATGTAACGCGTAGGGCGTGAGCGGAGGCATACCAAAAGTGACGTCAGCAGATGTACAAGTTCGTTACTAGTGTATGATATGCTATTAAAGTGGTTGTATACCCAAATTTTGTACAAGCACCTACAGGTAAGCCTACATTAAGGCTTACCTGTAGGTGCTTGTAATATCTCCGAGACCTACACAGTCTCGGAGATATTTGCAAAAAAAACTGTACCGCTATCTACGGCGCATGCGCGCCATAGATAACGGCGCAGGCGCACTGAGCGCGACGACTCTTGAATGGGAGCCTGCCGGAAATTCGCGCATGCGCGGGGATCGTGCCGTTCCCCGCGCATGTGCGGGAGTGACGTCATCGCCGCTCCGGCCAATCACAGCGCCGGAGCGGCGATACCCGGAAGTCACTCCGGGTATCATGGATTCGACGGAGGACGCGTCCGAGGACCGCTGCGGGGGCTTCGATCTAAGGTAAGTGATTGATAATGAGCTAATATGCTAGTCATACTAGCTCATTATACCTTTGCCTTGCAGGTTGGCCAAAAAAATAAAAAAAGTTTTGCGGTATACAACTGCTTTAATATTTCCAATGCAAGTAAAACTACTTTTAGCCTAATAGAACCTTTTAAAAACAATACACTATGGGAAGTTTCTTCCACACTTATGCCCCATCCCTGGGCGAGACTGAGAGCGGAATAAACAGGAGTACCATAGAGGAGACCCCATTTACGATAAAGACCCGGAAGCTGGGAAGGACCATTAGACAACATCATTATATGCTTTAATTAAAGCAGATTTAAAGTGGTTTTAACCCAAAAAAAGATCCTGTTCCCTTATGGCTGGTCACGTGAGCTCCGACTGCTCTCCTACAATCTAAAGGGTACAGCGGGAGGGGCTGAGTGGACAGCACAGCGGTCACATGACCTCCCCGGCTGACGTCAAAGGGGATCTCAGCCCCTCCAGCTGTAGCCCTTAGATTGGAGGAGGAGAGCGGTTGGAGGTCACATAACCAGCCAGAAAATATCAGAGGTAAGGTATTTAGAGGGATCGTTTTACACTAACACTTTCACAGTGTAGGTTAACTACATAAAATAGAGGGGCTGGCAGTGAGATGTGTGTGTATATGTACCATGTTTCCCCGAAAATAAGACCTAGCATGATTTTCGGGGAGGGCTGCAATATAAGCCCTACCCTGAAAAGAATCCCTAGTAAAGTTTGTTAAAAAAAATAAATTAATCCACCTTACAGAACGATTACACCGCTATAAGGTGTGCATGTCTGCCTTTGTAACTGCATCATGCAAAATACTTTATTTACAGACTCGCCGGAGGTCTTCTCCTCTCCTCCTGGCTGACGTCTGCAGCCCCTCTCACTTCAGTGCACGGAGCCGGCTGACGTCAGCGGGAATTTCGGCTCTTCTCTCTTCTGCTCTTTTCCCGGCTAACGTCGCAGTATTTTTTTAGGGTGACAACCACTTTAAGATCATTGTACATACCGTAAATAAATAAGACATATCCTGAAAATAAGCCCTAGTGTATTTTTGGTTGCCAAAATTAATATAAGACACAGGCTTATTTTTGGGGAAACACGTGTGTGTGTGTGTGTGTGTGTGTGTGTGTGTGTGTGTGTGCATATGTAGCGACCTCACCCCATCTCTTTCTTCTAGGGGTATCACACACGACAGAGTGAGATGCGCTACGGCCCATGTCCTCCCCATAGATGTGGGTGAGGTGAAGGCCAGTACCAGATATTTCCTCGGGCCTGTGTGCTTCTGTCTAAAATTAAGTCCTGCTGTGCCAACATTTCCCTCTGCTCCCATTAACCAGAGTTCCACACACCGATCACAGTCCAACTCTTGTTTTATTGCATAACTCACAATAAACCGTGCTTCAGTAGCCAACTGGTTGGGACTCCATAACAGTTTGATACAAGGGGATGAGCAGGTCGAGGCACTGTCCTGATTGTCAGCTAAACCACTGTGATCTCACCAGCGGTTACTATAGCCTTAGCTAGAAAGGACTTAGAACTTGTGAGTCTCTACCAGCGACTCAAGAGAACGTAGATAGGAGTACCTTCGCTGCCTTGTGGCCCCTGTCAGGGGAAGATGTCCCTCCAAGGGAGTTACCAGAGGCCCATCCGTCACTGGGTTGATGCTGCTCCAGACTCTCCGAATGGGTAACCTCCCCGGCCTCCTCACCTCAGACATGGGCCCCATCCACTTCAGGGACCCTCGGACCAGGGTTGCCAACTTTCAGTAAATTTACAAACAGTTTGCAAAATCTGTAATTTTTGCATCTGCCCATGAATGTCCATTATGGACATGCAGTCTGCATGTTCATAATGGACATTCACAGACAGATGCAAAAATTACAGATTTTGCAAACTGTTTGTAAATTTACTGAAAGTTGGCAACCCTGCCTCGGACTTCTCCACCCTCGCGGGACCCAGTCGAAGTCACTGGGCCCCAGGCCTCCTGGTTTAGTACCTCACCCCAGGCTGAAGGTGCCTTGGATGGACTCCAACTCCATTCCGGTCAGGCCTAGGGCACCCGAGCCGGAATCCAGAACCGCCCAGGCCTAAGGTGCCTGAGTGCGTGATGAAGGACCTCCAAAAGAGCAAGACCTCGTGACCAGGGCGTCTCCCCCTTTTATCCCCTCCAATGACGACACGGCAGGTTCCCCGCCCTTGCCGTACCATCCCCGAGAAGGGACAAAAAGGACAGCACTGTGGCGGCAAATCTACCTTGAGCCTGCGGGCACCTGCCACCCACAGGCCAAGGAGATTATTACACTGCCCAATCCTTCACGAATACAAATGGTCCATTTACTCCCATATTTTACACACCTGGACCTCACTACCACCCAGGTGTACCCCACCTAAATTTAGAGACCCCGCTACACATACATACATACATACATACTGTGAGGGGGTTAGCTCGGCAGCGGGTGTGTGTGACCCCCCGGGATGGGCTCCCCACACAAAAAAACAGGCCCAGCAAACGGAGGTTGTGGTTTTCAAAATCAAAAAGGTGCGGTTTATTTTCTATTTACAGTGACAAAACACAGCAAAGCAAAAGAAACATAAACAAAATAAATCCTGGTCAACTTGACCTCTGACTAAACATACAGGTTTCCTAACTAACAACTGGGATCAGCCTAGTGCTGTCCTAGTCCCTAAGTCCCTGGTTTTAAATGGCCAAGCAAATAGCCACACAGGCTTTGCCTCACCGCACAGGGGTTCACTCTCCCTAGACAGTCCACACAGGTCTGGGTCCAGACATGAGCTAACATCTAATGAAGCTGGGAGTTCTTATAGAGGCCTAAATGAGCTGACAAGCTTCAGCTGGTCTCATCAACTCCCTGTCTGCACGACGCCCCACACTCTCCCTAGAGGTATGAGTCATCCATGAGCCCACTAGCCTCAGCTGGGCTTATACAACTCTCCACCTAGTTGTATAAGTCGGCGTAAAGCCTGAATCTGGGCGAAATATATCTACCCCCCTGGATGCAACCAGGTGACTTTACCTTCCTGCTGTCACAATACATACATACATACATAGTGGGGAGAACAAGTATTTGATACACTGATGATTTTGCAGGTTTTCCTACTTACAAAGCATGTAGAGGTCTGTAATTTTTAGGTTTAGAAAACCACATTGTTCGATTTTTAAAAAATAAATTTGCATTTTATTGCATGACATAAGTATTTGATCACCTACCAACCAGTAAGAATTCCCGCTCTCACAGACCTGTTATTTTTTCTCTAATGCGGCGTACACACGATCGTTTTTCATGCCATTTTTTTAACTTACGTTTTTCTCGTCGTGTTTTTTTCATGTTTCCTCTCAAGCCTGTCTTGCATCCACACGATCATTATAAAAACCGCTCGAGCAAAGCGCAGTGACGTACAACACGTACGACGGCACTATAAAGGGGATGTTCCATTCGAATGGCGCCACCCTTCATGTTGGTAAACTTTGAGCGGCTATTCGCGCTTTTCAGCCTCGTGCTTTTCAGTCCGTTACAGCGTGACGAATGTGCTATCTCCATTACGAACGCTAGTTTTAGAGTACCTATGATAAAAATTACAGACCTCTACATGCTTTGTAAGTAGGAAAACCCGTAAAATCGGCAGTGTATCAAATACTCCCCACTGTGTGTGTGTGTATGTATGTATGTATGTATGTGTGTGTGTGTGTGTGTGTGTGTGTGTATATATGTATATATATATATATATATATATAATATAATATAATATAGATAAATGGTTTTGTGGTCTGACTAAGGGTAGACACCCAATATAACGCACCTCATCCCAAATTTGTGACAAAATGTAGAAAAAGAAGTAAACGGGACTATAGCGGTGCTAGCGTTAGTATTTAGACAACAGTGGAAGACTCAATTCATTAGATTAAAAAAGGGGATTTATCCATTTATTGAACAGGTAGTACAAAATATTAAATAAAATTACATATGTGTGTGTGTATATATATATATATATATAAGCGTTTTCACAAAATTTCAAAAAAAGGGGCATAGCTGATATGGTGGTTAGTTAGATGTTAAACCAAAGAGATCATACGTGGTCCCAACATGTTTCGCCCATCGGGGCTTCGTCAGGAGAAGTATGTCTCAAATGTGAGAGTACATCGAACATAGCTGTTAAAATAGACAATAGAAAGATTCATATTAGCATATTGTAAATTGGTTTAAGTAGAATTTAGAAGATCGATCTGTAAACAGGTCCACAGTTGGCAAAAAGAATAACGACTTACCACCATTAAAGCCCTAGATGAGATAAATGGGGGTGGAGACAAGCGAAACCTCTGCACGCTAGTGGAGGAAGGAGAGAGATCTCCTCCTCGGTGTAAGACGTAGACGGAGCTCCGAGCATACAAACCCTCACAGTGACCGCTTAAGAGACCTAGCCAAAATAGATCAAAGGAATATATATAAATAGATGAATTGAATTAAATTAGAGAAAGAACCCCATTAGAGTTAATTAATTTAAATGAATATAGTTGGTATGTGAAAGCAATATAGAGGTAATAAGGTAAGTTATATATATAGTGGTCAATAAATTTTGATCTAATTGGGGTTATTGGTCCAGTTAGCCCGATCATTTATGGGGCAGATTAAGTCATTATTAGGTTAAATATTCAGGTTATACTCACTGCCCTTTTTTTGAAATTTTGTGAAAACGCTTATATATATATATATATATATATATATATATATACATATGTAATTTTATTTAATATTTTGTACTACCTGTTCAATAAATGGATAAATCCCCTTTTTTAATCTAATGAATTGAGTCTTCCACTGTCTAAATACTAACGCTAGCACCGCTATAGTCCCGTTTTACTTCTTTTTCTACATTTTGTCATAATATAATATAATTATTTTTTTTTTTTTTTTTTATATTAGGGCTGTGGAAATTAACTATTCCTCCATTAATCGATTAAGTGTTTTGATTGATCAAAATTCTTTTGCTTGGTACTCGCCTCTCCCCCAGGTTCCGGGTTTTCAGGGAGATCCGGTGATGTCACGGATCACCGGTGGGGCTTGCTGTGTCCATCTGAAGGGCTCCTTTGCTGTGCCTTCATATCTGCATGCCGACGGGACCTAAATATCTGCCACACGCAAGGGCTGTTACACTTCCCTCTATCACTTCCCTCTATCAACCTGGGATTCTACAGCCATCCACTGGGAGTTGTGATAGTTCCCTTCACGGGACATCTACATGCCGACGGACTGATGTTAGCCCCTCCTCATCTGGATTCAGCAGTGGTATCGTTGTACACATTTTTATACCAGTATCATACTTAGCTACATGTTTTTATGACTGCTTTTGCTACTGTTTGGTATTACTTGCACCATTTTTACAGTTTATGTAGCTACATCTATTTTATCCCCAGTGCAATATTTATTTTGTTATCTACTTGAAGACTATAAAAGTTTTAATGCTATTCCCATCGAGCGCTGCCTTTGTGTGTTTTTTGTATCCTGCTATCGATTTTTCCAGTGGTTGGTAGCTGCACTGGGAATCAGCCTGCAAGGAGATCAGCTAAAAGTAGTTGGATCTATGTGCGTTATAATTAATCGAAATTAGTCGATTAAAAAAAAAAACGATTAATCGAACATGAAAATGTTAATCAGTTTTGTAGGGGTTCAGTTGCTTCTGACCAGCCAGCAAGGTTAAAGTTCAATGCAGGAAATAGACTTCAGTTACCCACGAGCTCGGAGACATCTTTTTAAATGACACACGAGAGCTTTTGTAATGTGCCCAAAAGATGTCTGGTTTAATAAGCTTACATCTTGGTATTTATGCAATTCCAGGAAAATAGAAAATGGGGATGGGAGGAGTTCACATGATACAAATTCAGGTTAATAATTTCCTATTAGCTAGTACGTGTTACAAAGTTCAGGTAATATTTCGCTGATGAAACAAAAAACCTTACATAGATGTGAACTAAAACATGTGTGACATGAATGTATTCTTTCTGTGATTACACAAGTGTTGGTAGAACTATACTTAGCTTATCTTTAACAAACATGAGCTAGGGCAAAGTCCATAGATATGGTATATGCCTAAATGACCATGAAAACCTTTACACAGAAATAAGTACATTTCAAACAAAACCTTTTCTTTAACCTATGACATGGCGTCCTGAACTCAAAATGGAGGTTGGCATGCCAAGTTACCTTTACAGTAACAGCCCTAATATATAAATATATATATGTGTGTGTGTGTGTGTGTGTGTGTGTGTGTGTGTGTTGAAAAAAACTTAAGGTTAGAGTCCAGAGAGCACAGCGGTGTCACAGCAGTATAATTGTGAAGACACAGAAGTTGTTTTACCTACACACCGAAGCGATGGGGCGTATGTAGTCCAAAAGATTGACAGAAGGACATATGAACTGCATGATGCATTAACAAATCGGAGCACTAAAGATGTACATTGGATTTAATTGTTTTTTTGCACTTTCATTTTATTAATAAAGCTATTGTATGATTTGTTGCTTTATGACTTTATATTTACAAAACGCTGGCATTTATTGCACTCACCTGAGGAATTTTAATCTATTCATTTGCATTGTAGCACAATTTATGATTGCTAAAGTTTTTTTTTCACAGATTTTGTTTTGCACAATACACAGCGATTGTTGCACATATCATAGCAGTGCAGCACCATTTATATTATGTTACTTATGCACCAAATGAGCTATGGGTAAGCTATTAGGTGAATGCAGCAGCTGGATTTTGTTCTTTATTCAGTATTATACCCATTGGAAGTGATGACATGGGAACACTGCGCATACCCTATATTGTCAAAAGTATTTGGACACCTGCCTTTACACGCACATTATGTTTTTAATGGCATCCCAGTCTAAAGCCTCGGACACACGATAAGATTGTAGGCATGGGATTGTCTGTTGACAGAATGTTGGCCTAAAATCTGACCGTTAGTACGCTCCTTCAGACAATTGTTGTCCAACTTTCTGCCAACAAATGTCAGATTTTCTGATAGTCAGTACACAAGTCCATCACACAAAATTCGAAAGTACAAATATGCATGCTCGGAATTGATGCTCACCAAACACGAAATTAGCAGAAGGGGCCCAAAGGGTGGTGCTCGAGCTGAAATTCCTCGTAGTACGTCACTACATACGTGTTGGTTGGCTGGCTGACAATTGTGTACTGTTGGTATGCAAGACAAGATCCAGGCACATGCCCTGAAGACAAAAAACAGACGCTCAGTTGGCCAACAATCTGATCGCATGTACCAGACTTTAGTCTGTAGGGTTCAATATTGAGTTGGCCCACCCTTTGCAGCTATAACAGCTTATACTCCTTCTGGAAAGGCTGTCCACAAGGTTTAGCAGTGTGTCTATGGGAATGTTTGATCATTCTCCTGGTTGTTGGATGAGAAGGCCTTTAATTCTTCCCAAATGTGTTCTATCGGGATGAGGTCAGGACTCTGTGCAGACCAGTCAAGTTCCTCCACCCCAAATTTGCTCATCCATGTCAAGATGTAGCCCTGCTAGTCCCAAAACCTTTCTGTTATTATATTTAAATAGGGATGGAGGCCTGTGTTTACACGGGCTTCATTTAAAGTCCCAAAACCTCCCCTTTTTTTAAAAAAATTTTCTTTTTTTTTTTTTTTTAAAGCCCTACTTTTAGTGCGCAATAAAAAAATATAACAAGAACCATTCGTGTTGCCGGAATTTTTCATTTATCTTATGTTTTGAGACGATTAAGCCAATGCACCGATGCTCGGCTCGTCATCCCTTCCCTTTGGGGTAGAGCTTGGGTAAGTTATTGTCTATCAAAAAACACCTTACCTTGGTGGGATGAAAAGGGTTCACCTTTTCACAAAAAATGGAAAGGTCCGCTAACATCCATTTTGAAAGCCTTGTTCTTCCCCTTCTTTATGTAGGGCTTCCGGAATAATCAGCGCCAGCATGTGACTGCTTTTTACCAATTGCAGACTTAAAAAAAGAAGAAAAATTGATAAAAAATAAAAAACATACTGCCAGGAACCATGAATCAGACTGAGACAGAAGTGCAGTAAAAATCACACTTTATATAAAATGGTGCAAACGTAGTCAAAACATAGCCAGGGTTCGGTAACCAGAGCGTGTAGTCGGAACAAGCCAGTGAAACAGAAATCCAGAGATCAGCGTAGTAGAGGCAGAGGATCAGAAACCAGAAGAGAAGTCAGCTAGACAAAAGTCTTTAACAGGAAACCACAGCAGAGAGTATCCGTATATGTTGACCAGGCAAAGGCACAGGAGATCTGATCCAGGCAGTTTAAATAGCCAGCAGGGCTAGCTGACTAGCAGGAAATGAAGACCAGGTGAGTCACTGTGGAATGAAGAGTGAAACAAAACATCCCACACTCCGCTTGAGTGCTTTCGTCATATAATGCTTCCTTCCAGTCTGAATATAGATATCAGATATTCCAACCGCTGAGAACCATAAACAAGACAATACTTGTTTGCGCACCATGCAGTAGTGTATTTAGGATTTGTGCTGCCTTAGGCCTGACTAAACTCGTGCACCCCCTAATTTAAATATGACCCACCCCTTCCTTTCAAGGCCACACCCCTTTCTGTTTAAGACCCACCCTGAAATTTTTGAGTGGGGACACTAGTTCTGAGGGCCTGGGGGGGCAATGGATTCCCTTCATTTGCATAGATTTCCTCTCACTTCCTGTTTGGCTATGGGGCAGGAAGTGAAGGGAAATCTCTGCAATGGGACAGCGATGGTAAAAAATAAACTGACGGGCTATAACCCTCCCTTACTCTATCCAAAATGGGGGAAAAAAAGTGTTGCCTATAGTTCTACTTTAAGCACAAATTTCTCATAATTTTATGGCGAGGACTAAGAAGATATAACCATGCCAATGGTGCAGCAGAAAACATAGGGTAGTGAGTAAGGTTTGTGGTCCAGGATGATAGGACAGTCAAAATTAGAAGCAACGTTTGCGGCCGCTTTATGGGGGCACTCGACTAATTTGCCTCTCAACCCAGTCAGCCCCATAAGACTGGCGCTACACTAACAGTGTAGCGCAAGCCGACGGGGACTCTTTCCGTGCTGCCCCCCTGCAAAGTGCTGCCCTAGGCCTGGGCCTTGTTGGCCTAGGCCAGGATACAGCGTTGGCACCATGAACTGTTTATTAGAACAAGAATACAGTCTTGTATACAGTTTAAGAAGAGGTTCCCCCCTCCTGCTCATATTACTCTAACAATACACCTGTAACCAGAAACATAAATTAACATGAGCTAACGAAACCCTTAAAGCAGCCGATGTGACTGGCCATTGTTGTGATTAATCAGGATTTCCAAAACGTCTTTCAGGACAGCACCCGAGAGATCATGGCTCCTCCTACAGGAAACACCTCATCAATTAAGTCTTTAATTGGAGGCCTCCACGTTCCTTCCATCAGTTTTTTGTGTTTCCTCCAGCCGGAGGAACACCTCTGGTGAGAGCCACAATCTCTCAGGGCTTTCCTGGGAGACAAAGGTTCTCAGTCAGTCTTTTTTCTTAGGAGAGTGATCCTCCCACTTACCTCCTAGCATGGATGGTCCCGTGGGCTCCCTCTCCCTCTTCCGTGCTCGGGGAGAGCCTGTACAGCCCGGGAGGGCTGCCTCCTTTTTTTCTACAGAGCGGTGGTTTGCTGTATTCTCGCCGGCCGCTTGCGAATAGCGGCGTGGAGCTTTACAGCGGCCGCCATTGTTCTGGTGGCCGAGGAGAGCCTCGGCCGCGTCCTGTATGGGAAGAGGCAGCACTTCCGGGTCGGCGCGCGTGTCATTTCCGGCCACAAAGCGCAGAGGGAGAGGGCAGGGTCACCTGGTGCCTTTTAAAGTTCCAGGTCAGCGCGGCGGCGTTTTCGAATCTGGAACCGGCGTTTCTTCACCACGTGTCCGCAGACAGCTATGGATAGCGATGCAGCGGATAAGGGGGCAAGCCAAGGCACCAGCAAGGCTAAGGTAAGGGACTGTGTCCTATTTACACTGGGCCGTTTTCTCCTGTGGGGGGGGGGTTATTCACCCTTCTCCCCCCCCCACCCCCCATCTCCCTGGTGGTGCAGTGGCTGGTGATTTAGCATGTCTGCATAATATCTAGGGGTCTTGTAAAAGGTGGTGGGGGTGCATGGCTTGCGGGGCACAAGGAAGTGAAGGTGTTTTTTTCCTATGTGCACCTGGGTGTATTGATTTGTACTGTGTAACAGTTTTTCTTAGCGTGGTCCCTGTTTTTTTCTTTTCTGTTTGTGCAGGCCAAAAGTTCTGCTCAACCAGTGAAGAGAAGGTGCCCTGTCTGCAAGGAAAAGTTAAGCGAGGCTTGGACCAAGTCGCTTTGTGCAGATTGCACTGCAAATGTAGTCAGGGAAGAGTCTCCATCCTTTTGTGGCGATCTAGTATCTACAATTAAGGATGAACTCCGTGCCACCTTTCAAGCTTTTAGGTCAAACCTAAGAGAGGAACCAGGCCCCTCAAGGGAACCTAGGGCTCCGCAGCCTTCTTCAGAACCCCAAGACGGCTCTCAAATATTATTAGGAGGTCCGATAGACGCTTCCCAAGAATCTGCTTCCCTTGCTCCAGATGGAACAGACTCTGAGGAGGAAGAAAATGAAGCAGAGAGCGCTTCTAAGTACAAAATGTCGCTTGAAGAAGTCGCAGGACTTTTAAAAGTAATCCATGTGACTTTGGGGATTGAAGAGGAAAAGAAGGAGCTCTCCCTACATGACCGCATGTATGCAGGTTTGGGTGATCCAAAAAAACGTGTTTTTCCAGTCCATTCAATAATCTCGGACATGATTAAAAAAGAGTGGTTGGAACCTGAGAAAAAGCCTTTTTTTTTTTTTTTTTTTCCCCCCGGTCTCATAAGAGAAGATTTCCATTTTGAGGACAACCCGGATTCCATCTGGAACAAGGTTCCAAAACTGGACTCTGCTTTTTCACAGGTCTCAAAATCAACTGACCTTGCCTTTGAGGACATGGGCATGTTAAAGGAGCCCATGGACAAAAGAATGGATTTGCTTCTTAAAAGGGCCTGGCAGTCCGTGATGAACAATCTAAAACCAGCAATGGCAACAACCTGTGTCGCTAGGAATTTAGAACACTGGATTAACCAGATGAAGGCCCATGTTACGGCGGATTCCCCAAAACAGGAGATTCTGGACTCATTTACAACGCTTTCTGCAGCAGTATCGTATATTGCGGATGCTTCAGCAGAATCCATTCGTATGTCGGCCAGGTCAGTGGCTTTGACCAATTCTGCTAGGAGAGCCTTGTGGCTTAAAACTTGGCCAGGAGATGCTGCATCTAAAAACAGACTGTGTAGCATTCCCTTTGCAGGGGATTTGCTATTTGGTTCTGAGCTGGAGTCCATTCTTGACCGTACGGCTGACAAAAAGAAGGCGTTTCCGGTCAAAAAACAACAGGTACAGACCCGTAAGCGTTTTTTTCGTCCCCAAAAAGGACAACCGGAAGGAAAAACGCAAACCAAAAGGAAGCAGTGGTCTTCCCAGAAACCAAAAGGTAGGAGTGGAGTGCTCTTCAATCCTCCTGCGACCTCCGGAAAGCCGCAGTGACAATCCACCCCAAGTAGGGGGAAGACTCCAGGAGTTCATTCCCCAGTGGAGAGACATCACTACAAATCAGTATATTGTAAACATGCTCTCCCAAGGATACGTGGTGGAATTCACGGAAGAACCCCCAAAGAGATTCCTAGTGACAAACGTCCCGAGGGATCCGGTCAAGGCACTCTCCATGAAGTCCCTAATTCAGGAACTGATATCCCAGAGAGTCATTGTTCCAACAAAGGAGTTCTTCCAGGGGTTCTATTCTCACGTTTTCCTTGTACAGAAACCTTCAGGAAAGTACCGCCTCATCCTAAATCTAAAAATGCTGAATTTGTCAGTAGAATACAAAAGATTTCGGATGGATTCCATTTTCTCAGTAAGAAGCCTCCTGAGTCAAGGATGCTTCATGGCGTCAATAGATTTGCAGGACACATACCTCCACATTCCTATTGCTGCCAGATCTCAGATATCTGAGGTTAGCACTGAGAGAAGGGAAGAAGGTGGTACACCTGCAATTCAGAGCTCTTCCATTCGGCCTGTCATCTTCTCCAAGGGTGTTAACGAAGGTAATGGCCGAAGCTTTAGCACCCTTGCGTCTAGAGGGAATTTCAGTGATTCCTTATCTAGACGACCTGCTACTGTTTGCCCAAACCAGAGATGGACTTCAGAGAAACTTGGACAGAGCACGTGCTCACTTAGAATCCATCAGATGGATACTAAACTTCCAAAAGTCCAATCTGATTCCCTCTCAGGAGGTGTTATTCCTGGGTTTCCGTATCAACTCTGTGGAGCAAAAGATTTTTCTCCCAGAAGAAAAACGGGAAAAGCTGTAAGAGGTTGTGTCACTCTTACAATCCAGTCAGCTTCTGTCCATCAGGAGGGTCATGTCAGCATTAGGAACCCCGACCTCTTCCATACCGGCAGTACAGTGGGCAAAGCTCCATTTCAGACCGCTGCAAAAGTTTCTGTTAAAAATCTGGGATCGCCAGCAAAATTCACTGAATTCACTGGTGAAGATCCCCACCAAAGTAAAGAGGAGTCTCTGGTGGTGGAAGAACCAGGCAAGACTCTCAGCAGGCCTGTTATGGTCCTTTCCAACCCAGGTAAGGCTAACAACCGATGCCAGCTCCTGGGGTTGGGGGGGCTCACATGAGCGGTCGTTGGGCTCAGGGATCTTGGTCCACAAAGGAAGCACTGAGATCTTCAAACTGGAGGGAACTAAAGGCAATAGAAATGGCCTTATTCTTTGCAGAAGAAGTCCAAGGGCGATATACACAAATCCTGTCGGACAACGCCACGGCGGTGGCTTACATAAACCGACAAGGGGGCACCAGAAGCAGAATACTTCAAGGCCTAGCAGAGAGCATTCTAAATTGGGCAGAGCTCCATACTCAATCCTTGTCCGCGGTCCACCTAAAAGGGACCCTAAACAGGATAGCAGATTTCCTCAGCAGGAACCAGGTGTATGAAGTGGAGTGGCAATTGAATCCAGATGTCTTCAATCTAATAGTGAAGAAATGGGGACAGCCAAGAGTGGATCTCTTTGCGACTCAGGAAAATACACAAATATCCCTCTTTTTTTCCCTGAACAGGAACGAGTCATCTCTGGGGGTAGATGCTCTGGCGCACAGTTGGAATTTTCACCTCTGCTACGCCTTCCCTCCATTTCAGCTGATTCCGCAGGCCATAACAAAAATCCGGAAAGAGGATATGACAGTAATCCTCATCACTCCCTTCTGGCCCAAAAGGCCTTGGTTTTCGGCTCTTCTACAGATGCAGATCAAACCATACTGGCACCTTCCATTGAGACAAGACCTTCTGTTACAAGGTCCTCTTTTTCACCAAGAAGTAAAGCTAAAACTCACAGCTTGGCTTCTGAGGAGCAACTCTTAAGGAGGAAAGGATTCTCGGATAGGTTGGTGGCTACCCTCCTATCTAGCAGAAAGAATGTTACCAGAGCAATATATCACCAAGTCTGGAAAGTCTTTAACTCCTGGTGCACTACATCCGGCAGACCATTAAAGCAGATTTCTTCTATCCTGGAATTCCTACAATAAGGAGCAGACAAGGGCCTAGCGGTCAGTACCCTAAAAGTTCAGGTGGCCGCACTGGGGGTATATTTTGAGAAATCGATTTTCATCAGAACCCCTAGTAATCAGATTCTTTAAAGCCCTCACTCGGGCTAGACCGATAGTGATTAAAAACTGTCCGTCATGGGACTTGTCAGTCGTTCTACAGGCCCTGACCAGGGAACCTTTCGAACCTCTTAATTTAACCTCCCTGAAACTAATTACTTTGAAAACTATTTTTCTAGTAGCTATTACAACAGCTCGAAGAATCAGTGAGCTGCAAGCTTTATCTATCAGGGAGCCATTTTTTTTCTATTCTTTCAGACAGGATTGTGCTGAAGACGGATCCTAATTTTTTACCAAAGGTTGCTTCAGTTCAAAATAGAACCCAGGAGATAATACTTCCTACGTTTTGTTCTAATCCGTCAGGTAAGAAGGAAAAATAATTCCATACCCTGGATGTTAAAAGAGCAGTCTTAAGTTACCTGGAAGCTACTAAAGACTTTAGGCGTTCAGACGCACTATTCATTTTATTTTCCGGAAATAAAAAAAGGAAGACAAGCTTCTAGAGGAACCATAGCCATTCTCAACCATCTGGCAATCTCGGACGCCTATTCCCTTACAGGCCAGGAGAGTCCAGTAAGTATCCGGGCTCATTCTACTAGAGCTTCGGCGGTGAGTTGGGCAGAAAAAGCTGGTGCCACCCCCGAACAAATCTGTAAGGCAGCTACATGGACAAGTCTGACGACCTTTGCCCGTCATTATAGATTAGATTTCATGACGGCTGGGGACCAGGCTTTCGGAAGGAAAGTCTTACAGGCTGTTGTCCCACCCTAAATGGGGTAAGTCTCGATTATCCTCTCGGGTGCTGTCCTGAAAGACGTTTTGGAAAAATGCAAGTTAGACTTACCGGTAACTTGTTTTCCAATAGGCTTTCAGGACAGCAGGATCCCGCCCTTTTTTTTATGCTGTTGCTGTAATACTATGTAATAACTGTCGCTTATGTGTTGCAGCTGGGGCTGGAGGTTCTCTACAAACAACTGATGGAAGCAACGTGGAGGCCTCCAATTGAAGACTTTGATGAGCGGTTTCCTGTAGGAGGAGCCATGATCTCTCGGGTGCTGTCCTGAAAGCCTATTGGAAAACAAGTTACCGGTAAGTCTAACTTGCATTTTTCATTACAGGTCAGACTTGTCACCGAGCTTCACACAGTAGATTATTCATTATCATAAGTATAAACACAGTATATAGTCCCATATTTAAGTAATCCAAGCCATATTTTCTCAGTTACCCTGTGCCCCTAATGGACACCGGATGACTTGGACATAAGAGGTGCATGGGGAGCTGAAACAAGGGTTTCCCAACCTTTCCAAGGGATTCTGGGTTCCACGGGCCCTCCCGTCACATCTCTTTCCTTTTCGGCAGAAGACCAACACAGGAGGAGACACCAGACAGGTTGACTCTGAAGTTGGTCTATAGTTCCAGTCCCCCAATGCCCATACCCACACAGTACCCCATACAAAGTGTTCCAAACAGAGCATTACTCACCCAGCCAACCTCTCTCATAAAACAAACCCGCTGCTGGGGGGGGGGGAGTGCAGACTGGTCCTTCTTCTCCTCCCCCCCCCCCCCCCCAGGGTGCCTTCAGCTGCAGGAGAGAAGACAGGGTGGCTGGGCTAAGTCCGCCATGCTGTTGGGTAGAGGTGCGCATCTTCACTGGTCTCACGATTCGATTACGATTATCTGATCAACGATTCGATTCTGCGATGCATCACGATTACTGACCAGCTCCCACTTCCGCTTGGGCCGTCTAGGCGGCCCTTCCTCCCTGCAATCTTCTGGGACAAATCAAAGGTCCCAGAAGATTGCCCGGCTATGCAGGACAGTGCAGTCAGACATGCGCACCCGGCTGTGAAGCTGCCAACTGTCACAGCCGGATGCCCACAGTAGTATTGCCAACGCCATGGACAGGCGGGGGAGAGAATGGAGGGTTTGCGTGGCCACATCGCTGGATTGTGGGACAGGTGAGTGTCTTTTTTGCACGCACTCGTGGAATGGCGACAAACTACGGTACCTAAAAATCTCCCTAGGCGTCGCTTTAAAAAAAATTAACGGTTATCAGGTTAGAGTTAGAGGAGGTCTAGTGCTAAAATTATTTCTCTTGATCTGTCGATACCTCACATGTGTGATTTGAACACAGTTTACATATGCGTGCACGACTTGCGTATGCGTTTTCTTTGCTGTCTTTGCCGCAATCGCGAGGCTGCAGGTGGGCATTGATCAGGCTGCATTGATGGGCACTGACCCTTATTTTGCTTCAAAGCTCTTTTATTTAAAATTTTACTTTTACTTTTTTTTTCCTGAAACTTCCCTCTATAAAATGAAGGTGTGTGTTATACGCCTGTGCGCGTTGAATGCCGATTAATTCAGTTTTTTTTTTTGTTCACAAAATGATCATATTACCAAGTTATTTCTGCATGCTTGCAACTACACCCCAAAACGCATTCTGCTACTCCTCCTGAGTATGGCGATATCACATGTGTGAGACTTTTTGACAGCCAGGCCACATACAGAGGCCCAACATGTAGGGAGCATCGTCAGGCTTTCTGGAGCATAAATTGCATTTCTCAACCACCTATTAGGGCCTGGAGCTCCAGGACAATGGAAATGGACACAAAATGACCCAATTTTGGAAAGCAAACATCCTAACACATAATCTAGGGGGCATAATGAGCCTTTTAAACCTGACTTTTTTTTTTTTTTTTCATTTTTTTTTTTTTTTCACAGGTCTTTGGAAAATATAGAAAGAAAAAATGTTGTGTGTGTCACAGGCGTATCTAGTGAAAATGGCGCCTATGGCAAGCACTGAAACTGCGCCCTTGTCAAAACATAAATGCGGTAACATCAGCACCCATAAATGCGGTAACATCAGCACCCATAAATGCGGTAACATCAGCACCCATAAATGCGGTAACATCAGCACCCATAAATGCGGTAACATCAGCACCCATAAATGCGGTAACATCAGCACCCATAATTGCAGTAACATCAGCACCCATAATTGCAGTAACATCAGCACCCATAATTGCAGTAACATCAGCACCCATAAATGCAGTAACATCAGCACCCATAATTGCAGTAACATCAGCACCCATAATTGCAGTAACATCAGCACCCATAAATGCAGTAACATCAGCACCCATAAATGCAGTAACATCAGCACCCATAATTGCAGTAACATCAGCACCCATAAATGCAGCCTTACCAGCACCCATAAATGCAGTAATATCAGCACCCATAAATGCAGTAATATCAGCACCCATAAATGCGGCCTTAGCAGCACCCATAAATGCAATAACATCAGCACCCATAAATGCGGCCTTACCAGCACCCAGAAATGCAGTAATATCAGCACCCATAATTGCGGCCTTATCAGCACCCATAATTGCAGTAATATCAGCACCCATAAATGTAGTAACATCAGCACCCATAAATGTGCCCTTACCAGCACCCATAAATGCAGCAGCCTTACCAGCACCCATAAATGCAGCAACATCCGCACCCATAAATGGGGAGGAATCGTGCGATGTATGGGCACTTAGCAGGAGGGAGAGAGACAGAGAGTGGCCTCCATGGGGGCAGATCATGAGATGTACGGGCACAGCACTGGGCAGAAAGGCAGAGTGGAACGGAACATCAGAGACAGTGACTGTGTGCAGTGGTACACAGACAGGTCACACTCACTGGCAGTGGCACTGTGATGATCAGGGACACGCAGCGCTGCAGCGGATGTTTCCTCATAATGGATACAGTCCTCCGCCACTGCTGCGCCAGCGCCTCTGACACTGTACAGAGGGAGAGAGGGAGTAGGATAACCAGCAGCCCTGTCTGCTTAGCACGCACGCACAATCGCACATGATGTTGACTTAAAGGCCTCTTTTACACTGGGGCGGTGGGGGGGCGTCGTTTACCATTGTTTTCGCTGCGCTATTCAGCCGCTAGCGGGGCTCTTTTAACCCCTGCTAGTGGCTGAGAACAGGTTAAAAAAAAAAAACGCCCGCCAAGCGCCGCTTTGATTTCAATGGGCAGGGGCGCTTTAGGAGCCACTCCTACAGCGCCTCAAAGATGCTGCTTGCAGGACATTTTTTTACCAACCTGCTAGCGCACCGCTCCAGTGTGAAAGCCCTCGGGGCTTTCACACTGGAGTTAATGGAGCCGCTCTTTCAAGGCGCTTTGCAGGCGCTATTTTTAGCGTTATAGCGACTGCAAAGCGCCTCAGTGAGAAAGGGGTCTTAGGCTGCTTTCACACTGAGGTGCTTTGCAGGTGCTACAGCACTACAAAATTGCGCCTGCAAAGCGCCCTGAAAGAGCCTCTTTTCTCACTCCAATGTGAAAGCCCAAGGGCTTTCACACTGGAGCGGTGCGCTGGCAGGACGCTCAAAAAAGTCCTGCTAGCCGCATCTTTGAGGCGCTGCAGGAACGGTGTACACACTGCTTCTAAAGCGCTCCTGCCCATTAAAATCAATGGGCAGCGCCGCTGAACCGCCAGCAAAGCGCCGCTGCAGTGGCGCTTTGCGGGCGGTTTTAACCCTTTTTGGGCCGCTAGCGGTGCGCTGGCAGGACGCTCAAAAAAGTCCTGGCAGCCGCATCGTTGAGGCGTCCCGCTAGCGACAGTGCTTTACCGCCGATGGCGCAACGCCCCAGTGTGAAAATAGCCTAAGTCATCATGTGCCAGGCACAGGCCCAAACAGAAGCAAGCAGCCAATCAAATATAGTGATTGCTCAATATGGATTAAATAAATTGTAATTATGCATAGCCATAGATATCATAAAGTGATTTGTGCAACAGCAGGTACTACTTGCACAAATCACTTTATTTATGATAATTATGGCTATACATAATTACAATTTATTTAATCCATATTGAGCAAGCAGGCACTACAGTATACTTGATTGGCTGCTTGGCAGTTGGGCTGGCCTGGCACACATCATTAACACTGACTGACTTGCAGTTTACTTTTAGTAAAGGGTTAAGCTACCCATATGAAGGAGACATTACTCATCTTATTTATGTCAGAGACAGAGATTCATACATGGGGTCATTATATACACAGTGAAAACTTTTTTCTAATAAAAAAAAAAAAAAATGCTTTATTCACAAATTACACTGTGACTGACTTGTTGTGACTATAGTAGTTGCTGCCTGGCTTGGGGGTTCGGGTTCCAGAGTCCAATTTGTCTAAAACCAACTTGTCAGTTCAGGTTCTGTTCTCCTCCTTAGCGACGGCGACCTCACCTCACGTGACGTCACCGACCCGCTCGCGGAGAAGATAGAAGCAGCGCAGAGGAGGAAAGCTCCGCCTCCGCCAGTTAGCCGAATGACGGTCTGGAGATGCAGTGGACGGTCCCACTCATCTACAAGCATGGGGGCGCCCACGCCTGTCACTCCGTCTCCTACACATTGCCATCCAGCCCAGAGTACTTATAAGTGAAGTGCCATGCCGCAGACGGAGGCTGTAGTGCGGAAGGCGGCCCGCAGGAGGACAGGTGCGGGAGGGATTTTTTTTTTTTTGTTTAGTTTATTTTGCCGCCATGGAGTACCATACCCTGGATACGCCACGTGTGTGTGTGTGTGTGTGTGTGTGTGTGTGTGTGTGTGTGTGTGTATAAAATATATATATATAAAATATACACACAAAGTGGTCAATTTATGGCATGGCACGCTGTGACGCCACAGAGGTTTCCCGTGGCGTCAGGGGGGCAGGGCCCACCCGTACACGTCACCAGGTTTCCCTGTGGCATCAGAGGGGGCGGGGTCTCCCGTATACGTCACCGGGCGGCCCGCCCTCAGCTATATAACAGCTGTCAAAGCGAGAGACGTCAGCTTTCCCAAGCTGCCTCTTATATTTTTTTTACACATTTTGTGTGAAATGGTAGGGGTACAATGTACTCGTTACCAATTCACATAGGGGGGGCCGGGATCTGGGGGTCTCCTTGTTAAAGGGGGGCTTCCAGATTCCGATAAGCCAGATTGAGCAGCCCATACCAGGCATGGACTGACAACTCATGGGGTCCTGGGGCAATAGGAGATCACGGGGGCCCCCTGTGTCCCCGCCCACACTCAAGCCACAGCTACACAAACTCCACCTATATATTGCAGCTAAGCTGCATAGAGTAGACATTTAAATATTAACTGCAGCATAGCCTGCTGGAAGTTCCTGCCTTTTTTCCATAGAAGCTGTTGGGCACTTCCAGGTTTAACCACTTGACCTCTGGAAGTCTTACCCCCATTCATGACCAGGCCATTTTTTTGCGATACGGCACTGCGTTATTTTAACTCACAATTGCACGCAAATGCAACGATGTACCCAAATAAAATGCATGTCCCCCCCCCCCCCCCACAAATAGAGCTTTCTTTTGGTGGTATTTGATCACCTCCTGTTTCTTTGGGCTATAAACAAAACTGACAATTTAAAAAATAAAAACGACAATATGTTTTTATTTTCTGCTATAAAACATATGTAAAAAAATCAAAACTATGTATTCTGCTACGTTTTTGGTAAAAAAAAACATCCCCATAAGAGCCCATTCACACAGGGGCAACTTTGGATCCGACTTCAAATCACCCCAGGTCGCCTCAAGTCGCGCTGGCTGAGGAAATCAATGTAAATGAATGGAGCCGTCTTAATGCACACTACTGCAGTCGCTCCGACTTCAAAAAAGGTCCCTGTACTACTTCAATCCGACTTCTAGGCGACCTGTACCCATTGATTTCAATGGGAGTTGCCTCTGAAGTCGGATCACTGTCTTAAGATAAGCAACTTTTCAGAAAGAGAACATACATTTCTCAGGCAAACCCCTCCCTCCCACAGAGCTAATTCTTGTTTTATTGGCCACTGGAATGTCTCCTGTCCTGCAGGCAACTTGAAGTTGCCTTGTAAGTTGCCTGGAGTCGTGCTGTGATTTATACTCAAGTTGTGTCCAAGTTGCCTCATAAAATCGGGCTGGAAGTCGTGTTGCCCCTGTGTGAATGGAGTCTAAGAGCCCATTCACACAGGGGCGACTTTGGATCCGACTTGACGTCGCCTCAAGTCGCGCTACATGAGAAAATCAATGTAAGTGAATGAGAGCCATCTTAATGCACACTACTGCAGTCGCTCCGACTTCAAAAAAGGTTCCTGTACTACTTCAATCCGACTTGTAGGCAACTTGTACCCATAGATTTCAATGGAAGTTGTCTCCAAGTCGGATCCCCTGTCTTAACTGAAGCAACTTTCCAGGAAGTAAAAATAGTTTTCCAGGCAAACCCCTCCCTCCCACAGTGCTGATTATTATTTGATTGGCCACTGGAAAGTAGCCTGTCCTGGAGGCAACTTGAAGTTGCCTTGTAAGTTTCCTGGAGTCGCGCTGCGATTCATGCTCAAGTCGTGTCCAAGTTGCCTCCCAAAGTCGTGCTGGAAGTCGTGTTGCCCCTGTGTGAATGGGCTCTTAGTGTATATTGATCAGTTTGCGTAAAAGTTATAGTGTCAACAAACTATGGGAGAGATATATATATATATATATATATATATATATATATATATATATATATACTGGAATTTTTATTTATTTTTACTAGTAATGACGGCGATCAGAGACTGTGATCTTGCAGCAGACATTTGGACACTGACACTTTGTGGGAACCAGTGACACTAATACAGTGATCAGTGCTAAAAGTATGTCACTGTACTAATGAGATTGGCGGAGAAGAGGTTAAACATCAGGGGCGATCAAAGGGTTAAATGTGTGCCTAGCCAGAGGTTTGTGTGTACTGTGATTGGTGCTTTTACTAAGGGAAGTCATGTATTTTATTCCCTGCTTTGCAGGTAAAGAAAATCTATTACTTCCCCACTGACAGGACAGAGCTCTGCCTTGTTTACACAGGCAGGGCTCTGTCCTGTGTAATTTCATGATGTTCGGCGGGTGTACCTTCACCCGGGGATCGACATCTGCTGTGTTTAGACACAGCGTGGGCGGGTAGCCGGCAATGTGCACTCCCTACTCGAAGTGTCAGATCACGTACTTGCTGCCGTATATCTATGTCTAGGAGGGAGCAATAGATGGGAAAGTAGGAGAGAGAGAGAGAGAGGCAGGGGGAGATAGGGGGGTGAGAGAGGGAGTGCGAGAGAAGGGGATTTAGGTAGGGGGAGAGGGGGGGTAGTGAGAGAGAGGGGTGTAGGAAGTGGTGGGGTAGGGAGGGGGGTAGTGGGAGGAGGAGGGAGAAGGAGAGGGGTGTAAGAAGAGGGGAGGTGGGGAGAGGGTGTAGGAAGAGAGGGTAGTGAGAGGAGGAGAGGGATGTGGGGGGTAGTGAGAAAGGGGGAGGGGGTGTAGGAAGTGGGAGGGGGGAGGGGGTGTAGGAAGGGGGGGTAGTGAGAGATGGGGGAGAGGGGGTGTAGGAAGTGGGGGGGGGGGTAGTGGGAGGGGGGTGTAGGTAGTAGGGGGTTGGGAGAGGGGGAGGAGGGTGTAGTGAGAGGGGGGAGAGGTGTGTAGGGAGAGTGGGGGCCAGTGAGAGGGGGCGGGGGGCTCTAGAGAGAGGGGAGGGTGGTGTAGGAAGTGGGGGGGTGGGGGTAGTGAGAGAGGTGGGGGGGTAGTGAAAGAGGGGGGAGCGGGAGGGGGTAGTGAGGGAGCGGGTGTAGGAAGTGGGGGGGGTAGTGAGCGGGAGGGGGGGTAGTGAGAGAGGGGGAAAAGGGGGAGGGGGTAGTGAGAGAGGGGGAGGGGGTGTAGGAAGTGGGGGTAGGGAGTGGGGGGGTAGTGAGAGGCGCGGGAGGGGGGTAGTGAGAGAGGGGAGTGTTGGAAGTGGGGGGGGGGGGTAGTGAGGGAGGGGGAGGAGGGTAGTGAGAGAGGGGGAGGGGGTAGAGAGAGAGAGAGGGTGGGTTGATCAGTATATCTGCTATGTCCCACCATTATACTGTATAAAGTACAGTACATCCCCCCCCCCCCCCACCGACATACACAGGTTTCCTCTCAGAGTGGTCTCACCCCTCTCCGTGTAGAAGGCAGGCTGTCGCACTCCGGTTCTTAGCTGCTCACCGGTCCCTCCTCCCACAGTCACAGCAAGTAACACTTCAGTCCAGGAAGTGTCCTCCGCCCCCGGCTCTCTCGATCCCTCTCTCTCCTCTCAGGACCAGGAGCCCGTTCACGCCATCCATCCCATGGCCGAATCCATTCTGCCTCGTCCACCCTGGAACCTCTTATACTTCCCTCTACTTGCCCCGGGCCACGGGTACTCAGCCCGAGGGCCTCACAGCTTTCACCGAGCAACCACGGCCGGCGCTGAATGGCGCTCGCTCGGCATTGCCTCGCCCCCCAGGAGTTGGAAGAAGATGACAGAAGGGAGAGGAGTGGAGGCATGGGAGATCGAATTTAGAACAAGCGGCCAGACGGCCCACCGGGCAAATGCCCGCTATGCCCTATGGCCAATCTGGTCATGCAGATGAGGCACGGATGGGTATGTATGAGTCCTGAATGGGCACTTATCAGCGCTGTGGGAACTTCAGATCCAGCCGTCAGTGCTGCTGCACCGGCTCCCTCCTCTCCTCACACGCTGTACCGCTGTGAGGAGAGAAAGCTCAACCAGTGATGCGCTGTTTTTTTGACAATTGATTGCGCCATCATTGGACGGGGCGATCACATGGTAAAGGGCCGCTGTCATCGCCCCTTTACCCTCGATCCATGTTGCGCCAGGTCCGGTGAACCCGGTGATCACGGACGCTGCCGGGTATGCCCTACTAGAACTAGCCTACCACGCTGTAGCCGTCATTCGGCTGAAAATTGGCCTGGGCAGGAAGGGGGTGAAAGTGCCCTGTATGAAAGTGCCCTGTATTGAAGTGGTTAATCATAGATGGGAAAGGTTATGTAGCAATAAATGAGCTAGTTTTGCTTGTCCTCTTTCTATGGTGACTGAAAAAGTTTAATAATTTTACTGCTGCAAAGATTGCAAGCTGTCTGTTTATACCACATTAGAATCAGGGTTAGACTCTTTTAGAACCTCCTCCTCCTCCTCCTCCTCCTCCTCCTCCTTTGGGAATAGTTAAAACCCCCGGCAGGCTATTTTTTGCTGTTTATATCCCACTGGGGATATTGCTCTTTCTATAATGTCCTCAAGATGCTACAGAAAATCTCAGCAAATTTAAAAACTCTTAACTTCGATAGGTATTATCAGAAAGGGTGTCCCCACTAACCTACAATTTTACCCCCTCTTGTTCTGGTGCATAAAACCTCAAGCAAAAATGATGTAATACCTAAAACGTATACTGTGCATTCCTAAAGTATTCAGACCCCCTCACTTTTTTTTCAATTTTGTTGTGTTGCAGCCTGATACTACAGTTGTTATTAGGGGTGCAACGGATCAGAAAACTCACGGTTCGGATCGTTCCTTGGATCAGAGTCACGGATCGGATAATTTTCACCACCATCTATAGTCCCCACTGTAATGTTTACATCTCCCCACATCTCCCACACTGTATATAGCCCCACTGTATAGGAAGATTGTCTGCTCTTACCAACAGGCAGGTGATGATGAGGTCAGCGCGCGCTCTAGGGGAGCTCACCTAGGCCGTCGGGTGTACTAAGATGGCCGCCGCTCTGGAGCTAGGCCGATGCCGCGGCCTTTCCTAGGAGCTCAATCCCCGGATCGCACGGTGTGCCGATCCAAACAGGTTGACCTGTTCAGATCACGGATCAATGACGATCCGTTGCACCGCTAGTTGTAATTATTATTTTTTCATTAATCTACACTCAATACCCCATTATGACAAAGTTAAAACAGAATTTTAGAAATGTTTGCAAAATGTATAAAAAAAGTATAAACTGAAATATCGCATTGGCATAAGTATTCAAACCCTTTGCAACCCCGTTTGAAATTTAGCTCAGGTGCCTCTCATTTCTCTTAACCACTTACGTCGGCAGAATGGCACCGACAGGCACAATCACGTACAGTGTACGTGATTGCCTTTGTACAGTTGGGGGGGTCCGATCGGACCCCCCTCCTATACAGTGAGCGGTCGGTATTCGTTGGGGAGCGATCCGACATGAGGGGGCGGCCATTCGATTCCGGCCACCCCCCCGCGATCGCTCCCGGCGAATGGAAATGCTCCCTCTGCTGTGTAATGTTTACAAAGGCAGAGGAAGCGGGAGGAAGTGATGTCATCTCTCATGCGGCGCTCACATATACCGAGCGCCGTACAAGAGAAGACACACAGGTCAGTGCACTAACACTACACTGACACCAGGACACATAGGCACACAAATCGCCCCCCCAGGCCCCCCCAGATCACCCCCCAGTCACAGTGTCACTGATCACCCCCCAGATAACCCTTTCACCCCCTAGCACCGCCGTCGCTAAGCGATCATTTTTCTGATTGCTGTCTTAGCGTCGGTGATGCAGATCGGTAGCCATTAATTTTTTTTAGGTTCGCCGCAGGTTTTTATAGCGTCAGGTACCCCCATATATTATCTAATAAAGGTTTAAGCCCCTTGATCGCCCCCCAGGTAACCCTTTCACCCCCTATCACCACTGTCGCTAAGCGATCATTTTTCTGATTGCTGTCTTAGCGTCGGTGATGCAGATCGGTAGCCATTAATTTTTTTTAGGTTCGCCGCAGGTTTTTATAGCGTCAGGTACCCCCATATATTATCTAATAAAGGTTTTAACCCCCTAATTGCCCCTAGTTAACCCTTTCATCAGTGATCACCATATAAGTGTTACGGGTGACGCTGGTTAGTTAGTTTGCTTTTTATAGTGTCAGGGCACCCGCCGTATATATAACCCAATAAAGGTTTAACCCCCTGATCGCCCAGCGGGTGATATCAATTAGGTTTTAGCGTCAGAGAGGGTCTGCGTCACACCCCAGGCAGCGTCAGGTTAGTGCCAGTAACGCTAACACCCACGCGTGAAGCATACACCCCCCTTAGTGGTATAGTATCTGATCAGATCAATATCTGATCTGATCAGATCTATACTAGCGTCCCCAGCAGTTTAGGGTTCCCAAAAACGCAGTGTTAGCGGGATCAGCCCAGATACCTGCTAGCACCTGCGTTTTGCCCCTCCGTCCAGCCCAGGACACCCAAGTGCAGTATCGATCGATCACTGTCACTTACAAAACACAACACACATAACTGCAGCGTTTGCAGAGACAGGCCTGATCCCTGCGACTCCAGTGCTGTAGGAGGTGATTTCACCACCACAGTTAAAAAAAAAAAAGCATATATGCCGAAGCATTGGGGCAGCAGGAGCGGAGGAGGGATTTTGCTCCTAATGCCGCGTACATACTGTCGAAATTCCGACGGAGGCTTGCCCGTGGAAAAGTCCGACCATGTGTGTGCGGCATAACTTTTTTGCGGGAGGATGCCCCCATGCTTCGGCATATATAAATGGTGCATGTATGCCCATCATTAGAAGTGGGTGGATGAAGGGCGGTATTCTAATGGTGGGCATACCCACCGATCAATCTCTTTTTTCGTTCAGCCAACTGGCTGCATGGAAAAAAAAAGATTACAATACATGTCCAACAAGGACCAGCAACGTACTGGTATGTTGCTGGACTTTGAATGTTTATACCAGAATGATGCCTGTGGGTTTAGGTATCATCTTGGTATCATTCTTTTCAGCCAGCGGCCGGCTTTCATGTAAAAGCAATCCTAGTGGCTAATTAGCCTCTGGACTGCTTTTACAAGCAGTGGGAGGGAATGTCCCCCCCCCCCCCGGATATAAAAAGCGCCATTGGGAAAGCATTTTATCACACCGATCTTGGTGTGGTCAGATGCTTTGAGGGCAGAGGAAAGATCTAGGGTCTAGAAGACCCCAGTTTTTTCAAAAAAGAGTACCTGTCACTACCTATTGCTATCATAGGGGATATTTACATTCCCTGAGATAACAATAAAAATGATAAAAAAAAAAAAAAATATGGAAGGAACAATTTAAAAATAAAATAAAAAAGCAAAATTAATAATAAAAAAAATAAAAAACAAAGCACCTCTGTCCTGCCCTGCTCTTGCCCAATGGCGAACGCAAGCGTCGGTCTGGCGTCATATGTAAACAGCAATTGCACCATGCATGTGAGGTATCACCGCGAAGGTCAGATCGAGGGCAGTAATTTTAGCAGTAGACCTCCTCTGTAAATCTAACAGGGTAACCTGTAAAGGCTTTTAAAAATGTATGTAGTTTGTCGCCAATGCGCGTTTGTGCGAAATTTTAAAGCATGTCGTGTTTGGCATGTCGTTAGATATGTACTCGGCCTAAGATCATCTTTTTTATTTCATCAAACATTCGGGCAATATAGTGTGTTTTAGTGCATTAAAATTAAAAAAAGTGTATTTTTTCCCCAAAAAATGCGTTTGAAAAATCGCTGCGCAAATACTGTGTAGAAAAAAAAAATGCAACACCCACCATTTTAATCTATAGGGCCTTTGCTTTAAAAATATATATAATGTTTGTGGGTTCAACATAATTTTCTTGCAAAAAAAAAATATCGGATCATGTAAACAAAAAGTGTCAAAAAGGGCTTTGTCTTCAAGTGGTTAGAAGAGTGGATGTAAGTTTCCTAATGTTGTGTATAAAATGCCAGAACAGTTCAAAACCCCCCCAAATGACCCCATTTTGGAAAGTAGACACCCCAAGGAAATTGCTGAGAGGCATGGTGAGTATTTTACAGCTCTCTTTTTTTTTTTTTCAATTTTCAAAACTTTGTGACAAAAAGCGAGATCTGCAAAATACTCACAATACCTCTCAGCAAATTTTGTGCTATTTTGTGTTATTTTGGCATTTTATGGCCTTCAAAACTGTGATAGGTAGTGAGGAGTGAAATCAAAAATTTGCGCCCTTTGAAATCCTGAAGGCGGTGCTTGGTTTCCGGGGGCCCGTACGCGGCTAGGCTCCCAAAAAGTCCCACACAAGTGGTATCCCTGTACTCAGGAGAAGCAGCAAAATGTATTTTGGGGTGCAATTCCACATATAACCATGGCATGTGTGAGCAATATATCATTTAGTGACAACTTTTTGTAATTTTTTTTTTTTTAGTCATTATTCAATCACTTGAGACAAAAAAAAAATATTCAATGGGCTCAACATGCCTCTCAGCAATTTCCTTGGGATGTCTACTTTCCAAAATGGGGTCATTTGGGGGGGTTTTGTACTGCCCTGCCATTTAAGAAATGAGATAGGCAGTCATATAAACTAAAAGCTGTGTAAATTCCAGAAAATGTACCCTAGTTTGTAGACGCTATAACTTTTGCGCAAACCAATAAATATACGCTTATTGACATTTTTTTTTACTAAAGACATGTGGCTGAATACATTTTGGCCTAAATGTATGACTAAAATTGAGTTTATTCGATTTTTCTTATAACAAAAAGTAGAAAATATCATTTCTTTTCAAAATTTTCGGTCTATTTCCATTTATATCGCAAAAAATAAAAATCGCAGAGGCAATCAAATACCATTAAAAGAAAGCTCTATTTGTGGGAAGAAAAGGACGCAAATTTCGTTTGGGTACAACATTGCATGTCCGCACAATTTACAGTTAAAGCAGCGCAGTGCAAAATTCTGAAATCACCTCTGGTCCTTTAGCTACAAAATGGTCCGGGGCTTAAGTGGTTAATCTTGGTCGTTGCTTGTTTCTACTCCTTGATTGGAGTTCACATGATTTGGAAAGACACACACCCCTATATTCCAAGCCTGCGTGGAATTTGCAAAAAAAGCACCTAAAGGACTCTGACTATGAGGAACAATATTCTGTGGTCTGATTAAACCAGGGCTCGACGAAATCCGGGTGCCAGGTCTCAATTGCGACTAGAATTCGTGACCTGGCGCCTGGGGAAGGAAGCATAGGCCTGCAGAAGGCCGCGGCCTTTATTGCCGGCGCGACCCGACGCGGTGGGAAGGTGGGGGCGCACGGAGACACAAGATAACCCCATCCTGTGTCTCCGTGCGTCCCCGCCGCGCCGGCCGGCAATTGAGGCCCCGCGGCTTTGCGGCCTTCTGCAGGCCTATGCTTCCTTCTGTGATCTGGCGTCATCTTGTGGTGGCCGTTTGGTATGACATACAACCAGCAATGCTAATGGAGCTTCCCCTGTGTTTTCACTGCCATCTCCTTCCCTCTAATTAGAACCCCCAAACATTATATATATTTTTTATTCTAACACCCTAGAGAATAAAATGGCGGTTGTTGCAATACTTTCTGTCACACCGTATTTGTGCAGCGGTCTTACAAGCGCACTTTTTGGGGAAAAAATAGGATTTTTGTACTCACCGTAAAATCTGTTTCTCTGACGTCCATGGACTGACACAGTCTCTTCATTCTTGACAAAGTGGGTTATGTTCCTGCTTATAGGAGAAGACTAGGCAGAATGTTGGATGTTTTAACATACATTCATTTACCAGAGCTGTACAGCCTGGTCTCTCCGGACATAACCCTCCTACCTGCAGCCAGCAGCCTCAGTTCGTATCAAAGCAGGACAAACTCTAAAAAAAAAAAAAAAAAAAGATGGGTGGGTGCTGTCAGTCCATGGACGTCAGAGAAACGGATTTTACGGTGAGTACAAAAATCCTATTTTCTCTTACCATGGACTGACACTGCCTCTTCATTCTTGACAAAGTGGGACGTCCCAAAGCAGTGCCAAAGAACGAGGGGTGGGAACCAACCATATCAGGGAAAAAAACAAACTTCACCCCAAACAAGCAGAGCTCCTCAACGGAGGAGGTGCAACATTAAACAGCCGCCTGCAAGACCTTGCGGCCGAAGGAAGCATCAGAAGATGCAGCCACATCAACCTTATAGAACTTTGAAAAGGTATGTGCGGACGACCAGGTCGCCGCCTTGCACACTTGTGCAACAGACGCTTGATGTCGGAAAGCCCAGGAAGCACCAATTGCCCTGGTTGAATGCGCCGTAACCGGAAAGGGAGGCGCCCGCCCCTTAAGGGCATAGGCCTGTATGACAGTCTGTCTGATCCACCTAGAAATGGTGGCAGACAAAACCGCTTGGCCCTGTTTTGGACCAGACACAGAAACAAACAGCGAGTCAGACTTCTTAAATGAAAAGCACGTACCACGTCTAATGTGTGAAGCACAAACTCTCTGGGATGCGATGGACGAGGACATAAAGACGGAAGCACAATGTCCTTATTAAGGTGGAAGGCCGTGACCACCTTCGGGAGAAAAGAAGGCTGCGGGCGTAGCACCGCCTTATCCTTATGGAGGACCAAGTATGGCGGCTCGCAAGACAAGGCCGCCAATTCAGAAACCCTTCTGACAGAAGTAATGGCTACTAGAAAAGCCACCTTCTGAGATAAAGTTGAGAGGAATCTCTCTGATGTTTTCGAAAGGAGGTTCTTCAAGAACCGAGAGCACCAAATTCAAATCCCAAGGAGAAAGAGGTGGTTTAATAGGGGGGAGCACATGGCAGACCCCCTGTATGAAGGTACTTATCAAGGAATGGCCCACTAGCGGCTGCTGAAAGAGAACGGCCAAAGCCAAAATCTGACCCTTAATGGTGATTAAAGCAAGCTTTTGGGTCACACCACGCTTTAAGAACAGCAGGATCCTGGGAACGGAATACGTCCGTGGACGCCAATCCAGCTCCTCGCACATAGCAATGTAGGCCCTCCAGGTATGGTGATATATCTTCCTGGAGGAAGATTTCCGTACCCTCAACATGGTCGAAATGACCGAATCCGAGAGACCCCGGTCTCTCAGCACCTGGCTTTCAATAGCCATGCCGTTAAAGCCAGCGACTGTAAAGCAGGATGAAGAATGGGACCTTGAGACAGAAGGTCCTCCCGCACAGGTAGTCACCTCGGAACATCCGCCACTAGGCGCACAAGATTGGCGTACCAAGGACGCCGAGGCCAATCTGGCGCAATGAGGATCACCGGAATCCTCTCGGCCTCCACCCTGCGAAGAAGACGAGGAAGCAACTTCAGTGGAGGATAGGCAAAAATCAGCCGATACCACGGAGCCACCAACGCGTCTGCCCAGGGATCCCTGGACCTGGCCACGAATCTCGACACCTTGCGATTGAGTCGAGAGGCCAATAGGTCCACATCCGGCATGCCCCACCTCCGGCAAAGGAGGTGAAACACCTCCGAGTGCAAGGACCATTCCCCCTGGTCCAACATCTGGCGGCTCAGATAGGTCCGGCTGGCAGTTGTCTATGCCTGGAATGTAAACGGCCGGCACGCTTCTTTCCGCCCATCTTAGGATGTGAGCGACCTCGGACGCCACAGCTGAGCTCCGAGTCCCCCCCTGATGGTTGACATAAGCCACCGCCGTGGCGTTGTCCGACTGGATCCTGACTTTGCGTCCCTGCAGTCTCCTTGACCACGAGGAGAGGCACAGTCTGCCCGGAGTTCCAGGACATTGATCGGTAGACGGGATTCGTCCGGAGTCCAGAGCCCTTGGGCTGACAGAACTCCCCAGACTCCGCCCCAGCCCAAAAGACTGACGTCCGTCGTGATCACAGTCCATTGAACAGGAAGGAATGACTTCCCCCAACCGAAGGGCCGGAGATCTCGGCCACCACGTCAGGGATGCCCTGACGATCCAGTGATAATGGAGACTTGTTCCAGCAAGATAGGATCTCCCTTTGTAAGACTCGAGTGTGGAATTGGGCATACGGCACCGCCTCGAAGGAAGCCACCATGAGTCCCAGGACCCTCATGCAAAAACGGAGTGACGACCATTTGCGGGGCGCCAACCCCCGTACCGCAGATTGAAGAGTCTGTAATTTTTCCAAGGGGTAGAAAGACCCTCTCCTCCGAGGAGTCCAGGATCAAGCCTAGGTACTCCAGATGCTCAGTCGGAACCAGGACCGACTTCTGAACGTTCAGCAGCCAGACAAATTCCCGGAGGGCCTGACTGGCTATCACCACATTTTCCTCTAATTCTGAGCCAGAGTCTGCTCTCAGAAGAAGATTGTCTAGATAGCAATGCCTCTCTGTTTCAGCAAAGCTAGAATCGGGGCAAGCACCTTGGTGAAAACCCGCGCTGCTGACACCAAACCGAAGGGAACAGTCCCCCAAACTGATAGTGGTCTTCGCCTATCGCAAAGCGCAGAAACTTCTGGTGACCGACGCAGATTGGGACATGCAAGTAGGCGTCCTTGATGTCCAAGGATGCCAGAAAATCCCCCGGGTGAAGCGCAGCAATCACCGAGCGAATGGATTCCATGCGGAATTTCCGAACCTTCACAAAGGCACAAAGGCATTTAGGGCTTTGAGGTCCGGAATTGGACGGACTCCGTCCTTCTTTGGGACCACAAACAGATTCAAATAAAATCCCTGAAACCTCTCCCTTGACGGTACCGGCACAGTCACTCCGCAAGTCTTGCACTGCCCTCAATAGGACAGCTCGATGCGCTGGAAGGAGAGAGAGATTTGAGGGAAAACCTGTCTGGTGGCCAGAAAAGAAACACTATCCTGTACCCCGAGGTGACCACCGGTCAGAGATCCGTGAACCTGCAAAGTCTCCCCCCCCCCCCCACCCCAGAGTCGGGCGGGGCAAGGCTTCATGCGGTGGCGGGTTTACTGGCCGGCTTGTTCGGCTTACGCACCCAGGGACGCTTCTGTCCTCCAGCCGCAGCCTTGCCAGTCCGGGAGAATTTTCTGGGCGGGGCTGTACAGCTCTGGTAAATGAATGTATGTTAAAACATCTAACATTCTGCCTAGTCTTCTCCTATGAGCAGGAACATAACCCACTTTATCAAGAACAAAGAGGCTGTGTCAGTCCTTGAGCGGTAAGAGAAAATACACTTTTTATTTTTTATTTTTTTATTAAAAAATAAGACCACAGTAAAGTTAGCCCAATTTTTTTTTTATTATTGTGAGAGATAATGTTGCGCTGAGTAAATTGATACCCAACATGTCACGCTTCAAAATTGCGTCCGCTTGAGAAATGGCGACAAACTTTTATGGCGGGACGGAGCGCGTTTCTGGCTCCTAACTTTTCTAGCTGGCTCCTAGATTCCAAGCAAATTTGTCAAACCCTGGATGAAACCAAGATTGAACTGTTTGGCCTCAAGTCTAAACATTATGTCTGGAGAAAACCAGGTACCACTAATCATCTGCTCAATACCATCCCAACAGTGAAGCATGGTGGTGGCTGCATCATGCGGTGGGGGTGTTTTTCAGCAGCAGAGACTGGTCAGTAATGGAGAAAAGCTGAATAAAGCAAAGTACAGAGCTATCCTCCAATAAAAGTCTCTTTTACAGCGCTCAGGACCTCAGATTGGGCCAAATGTTCACCTTCCAGCATGACAACGATCCTAAGCACACAGCCAAGACAACACAGGAGTTGCTTAGGGCAGGGCTTGACAAATTTGCTTAGAATCTAGGAGCCAGCTAAAAAAGTTAGGAGCCAGGTTTTGTTTTTTTTAACGACCAATGCGTACAGAAGCAAACGCATACGTGAGTAGTGCCCGCATATGAAAGCAGTGTTTAAACCACACATGTGAGGTATCGCCGCGATCGGTAGAGCGAGAGCAATAATTCTAGCCCTAGACATCCTCTGTAACTCAAAACATGCAACCTGTAGAATTTTTTAAATGTCGCCTATGGAGATTTTAAAGGGTAAAAGTTTGTCGCCATTCCACGAGCGGACGCAATTTTGAAGCGTGACATGTTGGGTATGAAATTTACTCTGCGTAACATTATCTTTCACAATATAAAAAAAAATTCGGCTAACTTTACTGTTGTCTTATTTTTTAATTTAAAAAAGTGTATTTTTTTTCCTCCAAAAGTGCGCTTGTAAGACCGCTGCGCAAATACGGTGTGACAGAAAGTATTGCAACGACCGCCATTTTATTCTCTAGGGTGTTAGAATAAAAAATATATATACTGTTTGGGGGTTAACTTCTAAGTAAAGGGAAGGAGATGGGCGGGCAGTGAAACAGGCAAGCATTGCTGGTTGTCTTGTCATACCAACGGCCACCATAAGATGGCGCCAGATTACAGAATGAAGCCTGGGCCTGCAGTCGGCCGCAAAGCCGCGGCCTAAATTACCGGCTGGCGCAGCCCGTTGAGATCACGCGGGGGGGGGGCTTAGCGCACGGAGATGCAGGAAACCTCAGCTGTGCTGCCCCAGGTGCCAGGTCACTAATTCTAGTCGCATTTGCGACCTGGCGCCCGGGGATTGTCGAGCCCTGGCTTAGGGACAACTCTGTGGATGTCCTAGAAGAGTGGCCTAGACTTGAGTTGAACCCTATTGATCATGGAGAGACCTGATAATGGCTGTCCACTGACAGTACCCACCCAACCTGACTGAGTTTGAGAGGATTTGCAAAGAAGAATTGCAGAAAATCCCCCAATCCAGGTGTGCAAAGCGTGTTGCTTCATACCCAAAAAGACTTGAGGCTGTAATATTCAAAGCAAACTCAACCATCCATCCATCCATCCATCCATGTCTCTATGCTTTTTTTATTTTTATTTTACTGAGAAATTGCTTTTGTAAGGGCAGATTATTCATGTATCAGTTACTTCCTGGAATCCATATGCCTTTAGCTCAGTCATGCAGGAAGGAGGGTTAGCTGAGAAAACCCTTCCTCCCCTTCTCTCTTGCTGAAGACACCTGGTATGTATGTGTAGCGACCTCACCCCATCTCTTTCGTCTAGGGGTATCACACACGACAGGGTGAGATGCGCTACGGCCCATGTCCTCCCCATAGCTGTGGGTGAGGTGAAGGCCAGTACCAGATATTTCCTCGGGCCTGTGTGCTTCTGTAAAGGATTAAGTCCTGTTGTGCCAACACTTCCCTTTGCTCCCATTAACCAGAGTTCCACACACCGATCACAGTCCAACTCTTGTTTTATTGCATTTCTCACAATAAACAGTGCTTCAGTAGCCAACTGGTTGCGACTTGTTAACATTTTGATACAGGGGATGAGCAGGCCGAGGCACTATCCTAATTCTCAGCTAAACCACTGTGATCTCGCCAGCGGTTACTATAGCCATATCTTGAAAGGACTTAGAACTTGAGTCTCTACCAGCAACTCAAGAGAACATAGATAGGGGCCGCAACGCAGCGAAGGTACTCCTATCAGGGGAAGATGTCCCTCCAAGGGAGTTACCAGAGGCCCATCCGTCACTGGGTTGATGCTTCTCCAGACTCTCCGAATGGGTAACCTCCCCGGCCTCCTCACCTCAGACATGGGCCCCATCCACTTCAGGGACTCTCGGACTTCTCCACCCTCGCGGGACCCAGTCAAAGTCACTGGGCCCCAGGCCTCCTGGTTTAGTACCTCACCCCAGGCTGAAGGTGCCCGGGATGGACTCCAACTCCATTCCGGTCAGGCCTAGGGCACCTGAGCCGGAATCCGGAACCGCCCGCACCCAGGCCTAAGGTGCCTGGGCGCGTGATGAAGAACCTCCAGAAGAGCAAGACCTTGTGACCAGGGCGTCTCCCCCTTTTTATCCCCTCCAATGACGCCACGGCAGGTTCCCTGCCCTCGCCGTACCATCTCCGAGAAGGGACAAAAAGGCCAGCACTATCGCAGTGAATCTACCTTGAGCCTGCGGGCACTCGCCACCCACCGGCCAAGGAGATTATTACACCGCCCAATCCTCCACGAATACAAATGGTCATTACTCCCATACCTACACACCTGAACTTCCACCCAGGTGTACCCCACCTAAATTTAAAGACCCCGCTACATATGAGATCATTTGTCAAGGCCTGGAAATCAGTAAGTAACCGAAATGTGTAAAAAAAAAAAAAAAAAAATACTATATTTAAAAAAAACAAAACAAATACAGTGCCTTGCAAAAGTATTCACCCCTCTTGGCTTTTTAACAATTTTGTTACATTACAGCCTTTTAGTTTCAATGTTTTTTTAATCTGAATTATATGTGATGGATCAGAACACAATAGTCTGTTGGTGACGTCAAATTTTAAAAATATATACATAGAACTATTTTTCAGAAATAAAAAACTGATAATTGGCATGTGCGTATGTATTTGTTATGAAGCCCAAAAAAAGCTCTGGTGCAACCAATTACCTTAAGAAGTCACATAATTAGTGAAATGATGTCCACCTGTGTGCAATCTAAGTGTCACATGATTTGTCATTACATATACACACCTTTTTGAAAGGCCCCAAAGGCTGCAACGCCTAAGCAAGAGGCACCACTAATCAAACACTGCCATGAAGACCAAGGAGCTCTCCAAACAAGTAAGGGACAAGTCAGGGTTAGGTTATAAGAAAATATCCAAATCTTTGATGATCCCTAGGAGCACCATCAAATCTATCATAACCAAATGGAAAGAAAATGTCACAACAGCAAACCTGCCAAAAGATGGCAGCACACCAAAACTCACGGACCGGGTAAGGAGGGCATTAATCAGAGAGGCAGCACAGAGACCGAAGGTAACCCTGGAGGAGCTACAGAGACTGGAGTATCTGTACATGGGACGACAATAAGCTGTATGCTCCATAGAGTTGGGCTTTTTTGGCAGAGTGGCCAGAAGAAAGCCATTACTTTCAGCAAAAAACAAAATGGCAAGTTTTGAGACTCCCAAAAATGTATGGAGGAAGGTGCTCTGGTCTGATGAGACTAAAATTGAACTTTTTGGCCATGAAAGAAAACGCTATGTCTGGCGCAAACCCAGCACATCACCCAAAGAACACCATCCCCACAGTGAAACATGGTGGTGGCAGCATCATGCTGTGGGGATGTTTTTCAGCAGTCGGGACTGGGAAACTGGTCAGAGTTGAGGGAAAGGTGGATGGTGCTAAATACAGGGATATTCTTAAGCACAACCTGTACCACTCTGTGTGTGTGATTTGAGGCTAGGACGGAGGTTCACCTTCCAGCAGGACAATGACCCCAAACACACTGCTAAAGCAACACTTGAGTGGTTTAAGGGGAAACGTGTAAATGTGTTGGAATGGGCTAGTCAAAGCCCAGACCTCAATCCAATAGAAAATCTGTGGTCATACTTAGGCCCCTTTCACACTGGGGTGGTTTGCAGGTGCTATTTTGCTAAAAATAGTGCCTGCAAACCGACCCTAAACAGCGGCTGCTGTTTCTCCAGTGTGAAAGCCCGAGGGATTTCACACTGGAGCGGTGCGCTAGCAGGACGGTAAAAAAAGTCCTGCTAGCCGCATCTTTGGAGCGGTGAGAGGAGCGGTGTGTTTACCGCTCCTTCCCATTGAAAGCAATGGGAAACCGCGGTAATACCGCCGGCAATGCGCCTCTACAGAGGCGCATTGCCGGCTGTATTAACCCTTTTTCGGCCGCTAGCGGGGGTTAAAACCGCACTGCTAGCGGCCGAATACCTCCGCAATTCAGACGGTATAGCGCCGCTAAAAATAGCGGCGCTATACCGCCACCGCACCCACGGCCCCAGTGTGAAACCAGCCTAAAGGATTGCTGTTCACAAGCGCAAACCATCCAACTTGAAGGAGCTGGAGCAGTTTTACAAGAAGGAATGGGCAAAAATTCCAGTGGTAAAATGTGGCAAGAGACCTATCAAAAGCGACTTGGAGCTGTGATAGCCGCAAAAGGTGGCTCTACAAAGTATTGACTTTAGGGGGGTGAATAGTTATGCACATGTTTGCTGTTGTTTTGTCCTGTGTGTTTGCTTTCACAATAAAAAAAAAACATATACAAAGTTGTGGACATGTTCTTTAAATTAATGTATGCAATTCCTCAAAAAATCCCATGTTAATTTCAGGTTGTGATGCAACAAAACATGAAAAATGCCAAGGGGGTGAATACTTTTGCAAGGCACTGTATGATAAACTTTCCTATCTATTTATTAATGCTAGCAGCATAAGTACTATGCTAATTAAGAGATTGTTTGTTAGTTTTTGAGAGAATGTGCTTGTGATGTGTTTTTTTTTTTTTTTTTTTTTTTTCTTTTTTTTTTTTCCTTTTTAATCCGTTTCACAGACGTTTTTAAAATTCTGTTTTCACTTTTGTCATGTAGATTAATGAGAAAAAATGAATTTAACCACTTGACAACTGGGCACATAACCCCCTTCCTGCCCAGGCGAAGTTTCAGGTTTCAGCGCCGTCACGCTTTGAATGACAATTGCGCGGTCGTGTGACGTGGCTCCCAAACAAAATTGACGTCCTTTTCTCCCCACAAATAGAGCTTTCTTTTGGTGGTCTTTGATCATTTCTGCGGTTTTTATTTTTTGCGCTATAAACAAAATTAGAGCGACAATTTTGAAAAAAACACAATATTTTTTAATTTTTGCTATAATTAATATCCCATTTTTTTTTTTTAAAAAAAAAACTATTTTTTTCCTCAGTTTAGGCCGATAAGTATTCTACATATTTTAGGTCAAAAAAAAAAATCGCAATAAGCGTATAGTGATTGGTTTGCGCAAAAGTTATAGCGCCTACAAAATAGGGAATAGAATTATGATTTTTTTTTTTATTATTTTTTTACTAGTAATGGCGTCGATCTGCGATTTTTTTTTTTTTTTTGCGACTGTGACATTACGGCGGACACATCGGACACTTTTGACACATTTTTGGGACCATTCACATTTATACAGCGAACAGTGCTAAAAATATGCACTGATTACTGTATAAATGTGACTGGCAGGGAAGGGGTTAACCACTAGGGGGCGATCAAGGGGTTAATATGTTCCCTGCTAGATGTTCTTACTGTGGGGGAAGGGGACTGACTGGGGGAGGTGACTGATGGTTGTCCCTATGTACAAGGGACACACCATCCATCTCCTCTCCCTGACAGGACGTGGATCTCTGTGTTTACACACCGAGATCCACGTCCCTGGCTCTGTGACAGGCGATCGCTCGTACCTGGCGGACATCGCGGCCGCCAGGCACGCGCATCGGCACTCGCCTGACACGGCGGGCACAGTTTTTCCCCTTTGCGCGCCCGCGGTGGCGCGCATCGCAGAAGTAAATAAGAGGACGTCCATAGACGTCCTATCAGCAATTGACGACCGCTTTGCGGACGTCTTTTCCTTATAGCCCGGGCGCGAAGTGGTTAAACAACTGTATTATCAGGCTGCAACAAAACAAACAAACAAAATTGAAAAAAAATGGGAGGTCTGAATAATTTTAGAGCCGGTTCTCACAGGCGACTCGGGAGGCGACTTGAAGTCGCCCCAAGTCGCGCTGTTTTTAAAACGAATTGAAGTGAATGGAGCTGTCTTAATGTACACGACTGCAGTCGCTCCGACTTCAAAAAAGGTTCCTGTACGACTTCAATCCGACTTCTAGGCGACTTGTACCCATTGATTTCAATGGAAGTTGCCTCAGAAGTCGGATCACTGTCTTTACTGCAGCGACTTTTCAGGAAGTGAAAATAGTTTTTAGGGCAAACCCCTCCCTCCCACAGAGCTGATTCAAGGTTGATTGGCCACTGGAATGTCTCCTGTCCTGGAGGTGACTTGTAAGTCGCCCCATGTCGCACTGTGGTGCAGGCTCAGGTCGCTTCCAGGTCGCCTCCAAAGAGTCGTGTTGCCCCTGTGTGAACCGGCTCTTAGGTAGCTGTTTACATGTTTGAAAGAGCTTCCCTGATCTTCAAAAAGCCATTTAAGCATAATAAAATAGTCTTAAAAATGAATACTACAAGTTAAATTAGACCATAATCCTCAAAGACTACAGTCCCTAGTTCCATTGACCATCATTGGTGGCATACAGTGATGCAACTGTTGTAAATTGCCAGGGAGCAGGATCTAGCTTCCCCTGTGAGCAGATGTTGAACATAAAATGACTCATCCTTTGCATACTATAACCAATGGATTTTAAATAAAAGGGTATACCCACAGTATTCATACCCCTTGACATTTTCCACATTTTGTCATGTTGCAACCAAAAACATAAATGGATTTTATGTGATAGACCAGGGGTCTACAAAGTTTTTACTTCAAGGGCCACATTGTATATTTTACACAAATTCGCAAGCCGAAAAAAATCTGTTATTTAACCACTTCAATACCATGCACTTATACACTTTCCTGCCCAAGCCAATTTTGAGCTTTCAGCGCTGTCGCAATTTGAATGACAATTGCGCGGTCATGCAACACTGTACCCAAACAATTTTTTTATCATTTTGTTCCCACAAATAGAGCTTTCTTTCGGTGGTATTTGATCGCCTCTGCGATTTTTTATTTTTTTTTGCACAACAAATAAATAAAAAAAGAGCAAACATTTTGAAAAAAAATAAGTTTTTCTTTCTTTCTGTCAAATTTTTTTTTTTTGTAAAGAAGTACCTTTTCTACTTCAATGACCGGCACTGATAAGGCGACACTGATGGGCACCGATGAGGTGGCACCAATGAGGTGGAACTGATGGGCACTGATAGGCGGCACTGATATGTGGCACTGGTATGCGGCACTGATGGGCACTCATAGGCGGCACTGATGGGCACTCATAGGCGGCACTGATGAGCGCTTATGGGTGGCACTGATAGGTGGCACAGACGGGCACTGATAGGTGGCACTGTTGTAGGTGGCACTGTTGACACTGGTAGGCGGCATTGCTGGGCATTGCACATTGTGGTATGCCAGTCAGTGCCCATTTGTGGGCACTGATTGGCATATGTTTTTTGAGAAATTTTACATGTGGATGGCCATGGGGTACTTACCTGGCCATCCACATGCTTTGGGGTTCCCTGGTGGTCCTGGGGGGCTTCCCTGGTGGTCCAGTGTGGGTATCCGAGGGGGGCTGCGCTGATAAACAATCAGCGTGAACCCCCCCCCTGTCAGGAGAGCCGCCGATCGGCTCTCCTCTACTCGCGTCTGTCAGACGCGAGTGAGGAAGAGCCGATCAACGGCTCTTCCTGTTTACATCCTGATCAGCCATGATTGGACACGGCTGATCACCTGGTAAAAAGCCTCCGCCGGAGGCTTTTTACCGAGATCAGTGTAGCGGTGTGTCAGACTGCCCCCTCTGCACATTTTGTGTCACCATCAGAGCCCCTCACTTATTTTGTTTCCCGTTCATAGACCCCCTCAAACACATTTGAGTCTCCCTTAAAGCCCCCTCATGCACATTTATGCCCCCCCCCTCAGAGCCCCCTTATGTGAATTTATGTCCCCTCTCAGAACCCCATCCTAGCACATTTGCTTCCCTTTGAAGAAAGAAAAGAAGGTCTTCTGGACGCAGCACTCTGGTTAAAAGGCCTTTATTCCAAAAAAAGGGGGTTTCAGGAAACCAAAAACACTCTGCACAACACAACAAACTGATCTAGTTTAGCTGACGCGTTTCACACTATTTAAAGTGCTTATTCATAATTCATGAATAAGCACTTTAAATAGTGTGAAACGCGTCAGCTAAACTAGATAAGTTTGTTGTGTTGTGCAGAGTGTTTTTGGTTTCCTGAAACCCCCTTTTTTTGGAATAAAGGCCTTTTAACCGGAGTGCTGCGTCCAGAAGACCTTCTTTTCGTTCTTCAATTGCATTTGCATTTGCCTGCACCCTTGGTTGCTGGGAGGAGGTAATTCCAGGGACTTCCACACCTGAGCGGCTCCCTCCCTCCTGTCTCTTCCACATTTGCTTCCCTATCAGAAATCCCTATCATGGGCCTCTAAAAAAATTTTTTAGCAAGCAATCACCAGCTTCAGTGCAGATCTGCTGCACCTCCCAGCTTCGGTCATGCCGCTACATAGGCACCCTGTGTAAAAGATCTGTTAACAGCGGGACTTCAATGAAGCACTTCATTGGTTGCTAGGTGGTCCTAGCAACCAATAGCACAGTACTGCGCTGGGAGGAGCAGGCTTTGTCAGATTGCAGGAGTTCTGTGTTGTATGCAGCGAAGGTCCTGCAACCTGACAAAGTTTAGAGACCTGTCCCTGCAGTGAGTGTGAGGACTCGAGCTGCTGGCCGGAAAAAAAAGTCCTATTGGGCTGGATGTGGCCATCGGGACGTACTTTGGAGACCCCTGTGATAGACCGACACAAAGTGGCACATAATTGTGAAGTGGAAGGAAAATGAAAAATTGTTTTTCTCTTATCGTCCATGGACTGACACAGCTCTCATACTTTTTACGTGTGGGTATATGTCCCTGCTGGCAGGAGAAGACCTAGCCAGAATGTTAGATGTTAAAACATTCTAGAACAAAACCAGAGCTGAACAGCCCCGCCCAGGGGGGCGGTCCCTCCGGACATTACCCTCCCACCTGCAGCTAGCAGCCTCCGTTTTTTTTTTCTTTCTGCCTAGCAGAAGGAGAAGACGTGGCTCTCTCAGGAGCCAGTCTCCTGGAAGATTTTACTTTTAATTTTTATTCCTTTGGGAATTGTATTATTTTATTTTTGAGACCTTCAATCAACTGTCGGTTGGGCAACAGGTTGTGTACACTGGTATCCTCGTAGTCTTCCCTATGCTGATCCTCGCCATGTGTGCGTGAGACTCCGTTCACGACATACCCCATGACTCCAGGGGTGTGCCCGGGCTGCTTTTATGCTCCCACGGTCCTCTCAAGATTGAACAGTACCTGACTGACTGTATCTTTCGCGGTGGACCGGGCCGACAGCTACGCAGTACTACTCTGTGATAGGTCTGTCTGAAACAAGCCAGTGGGTCCCTCTGGGACGGGTAAGTAGTCTCTCCTGATGCAGGTGAGTACATGCTGGCTGTTTCTTTATATGGGGGGGATCTCTCTGTTCCGAGTGCGCTCGTTGGCCATCTTGCCATGGCTCAATTGCGCAGTTATACAGGCGCCCGGCGGCCATTTTCTTGTAGCCGCGGCGCTTTCACTTTTGATTTCGGCCTCTAGCGGCGCTGCTGACTGTGCAAATTTCCTCAGACTCCTCAGATTCTTCACTCTCCTCAGGCTTCACTCGCGCTGCAGCGCGGCTCATACAGCGGAACTGAGCGGTCCCTAAGGGTGGTGAGTCCTCCGGGTATCCCCTCCTCAGCCTCAGCACAGCCAGTGGGTGGACTGTATTCACTGTAATAGTGAATAAGGTCTCAGAGGGTGGACGTATGGAGTCTGGTTCACCTGCTTCTCCACACTTGTCAGAGGCAACTGGCAGTGCTCCTGCACCTGCGGTCCCTATGGACCAGTTGTCTGCAGTCCTGGAATCATTCCTTGTCAGGATGGAAGCGGTGTGCGAGCTGTGAAGCGCCCCCTCCCCACACATTCTCCTGTAGGGGAGTGCTCTGTCTCAGATATGGGCCTAGCTACTGCTGCTCAGGACCCTAGCTCTGAGGATTTTGATGTGTTTGGACAGGACAGTCCTTGTGAGGAAGACCCCTGTCTTGAACCAGCAACTGACAGGTGCTTGTAAGTGAACTCATTGATGCTGTGAGGGATACTCTCAAGCTGAATGTTGAGGCTGAGGAACCTCAGGTGGAAGCTGTATCCTTTTGGTTCCTTTAAAGCCGTTTCTTCAAAAAAGGTCTTTCCATATGTGCCTTTTTTTGATACATTCATTGACCAAGTCTGGGATAAGCCGCAGAAGACTTTGACGGTCCCGCGGCGCCTAGCTTTAAGGTACCCCTTTTGAGGAGAACCTGGTTAAGAAGTGGACTCTCCCCCCGGTCGCCCGTTTGAATAAGGCTACCACACTCCCGATGGAAGGGACTCCTGCATTTAAGGAGGTCAGAAGTGGTGAGTAAAACTATGTTTACCTTATTGGGGTCTGCTTTACGCCCTATAGTGGCGGCGACGCTTGTGTCTCAGACACTCACAGGATGGACAAAGATTTTGCACCAGACAGTGCATGAGCATAATCTACCTCCTGAGACCATTGACCTGGCTCACCAACTTGCGCAGGGTTTAGTCTTCGTGTGCGATGCCACTTTGGATGCGGCCCCTCTAATATCAGGGACCTCTATCTCTGCTGTGGTGCTGCGTCGCCTTATCTGGCTGAAATGCTGGTCGGCCGACCTAGCTCCTGGCTGACTTGCCCTTTAAGGGCGGTAGACTGTTTGGGGCCACCCTGGATGACATTATTAAAGATGTCACAGGAGGTAAGAGCACCTTCCTTCCCCAGTCTGTTAAGGGAAAGGAGCCACACCGCAGGCCGGGCCCTTCCTTTCCAGTGAAGAAGACGTTTTTTCGTCAGTCAGATTCCATGGGTAAGCCCGCCCAGACTAAAAAAGTTTGGCTGGGGGACAAAGGCGTCCCTGGGTGCGTAAGCCTACCAAGCAAGCTCCCAAGCCCACCACCGCATGAAGTCTTGCCCCTGCCCGACTCTGGGGTGGGGGGACGTCTTCGCAAGTTATCGGTGCGGTGGGTGTGCGAGGTGGTCACCTTGGGATACAGGATAGAGTTCCGCTTGTGGCCCAAAAACAGGTTCTTTCCCTCGAACCTCCCTCTCCTTCCTGCCCGCCGGGCGGCCCTCTTGGGGGGCCGTACAGGATTTGATCAGGTGTGGAGTAATTGTTCCGGTTCCGTCGCAAGAGAGGTTTCAGGGGTTTTACTCAAACCTGTTTGTTGTCCCGAAGAAGGACGGGGTCCGGCCAATCCTGGACCTCAAGGCCCTGAATGTCTATGTGAGGGTACTAAAATTCCGGATGGAATCCATTCGCACGGTGATCGCGACACTCCACCAAGGGGATTTTTTGGGCGTCCTTGGATATCAAGGACGCTTACTTGCACGTGCCAATCTGCGCAAGTCACCAGAGGTTTCTGCGCTTTGCCATAGGTGAAGTCCACTATCAGTTCGTGGCTCTTCCCTTCGGCCTAGCATCGGCACCACGGGTTTTCACCAAAGTGCTTGCCCCGGTTCTAGCTTTGCTGAGACAGCGAGGAATTGTTATCGTGGGCTATCTGGACGATCTCCTTCTCAGAGCAGAAAATGGCTCAGAATTGGAGGAAAATGTGACAATAGTCAGTCAGACCCTCCGGGACTTCGGATGGCTTCTGAACATGCAGAAGTCGGTTCTAGTCCCGACTCAACGATTGGAGTATCTGGGTCTGATCCTGGACACTTCGGCAGCGAAGGTGTTTCTACCCTCAGAGAAGTTACTGACACTTCAGTCGGCAGTGCGGGTTCTGACGTCCCAAAAATGGTCGTCAATTTGCTTCTGCATGAGAGTCCTGGGACTAATGGTGGCCTCCTTCGTGGCGGTTCCGTATGCCCAATCACACACTCTGGCATTGCAGAAAGGGAATTCTGTCTGTTTGGGACAAGTCCCCATTGTCATTGGGTCTTCAGATGAGTCACTCTGTCAAGGCGTCCCTGACGTAGTGGCTGAGATCCCCGGCTCTTCGGGCCGGGAAGCCGTTCCTCTCAATCCAATGGACGGTGGTCACGACGGACGCCAGGCTGACGGGCTGGGGAGGAGTATGGCGAGTCCCGTCAGCTCAAGGGCTCTGGACCCTGGACGAATCTCGTCTCCCAATCAACGTCCTGGAATTGCGGGTGATCAGACTGTGTCTCTCCGCGTGGTCGAAGAGGCTACAGGGCCGCTCGGTCAGAATCCAGTCGGACAACGCCACTCGGAGCTCGGCTGCGGCATCCGAGGTCGCCCACATCCTAAGGTGGGCGGAAAGAAGCGTGCCGGCGCTGTTGGCAGTCTACATTCCGGGCGCAGAAAACTGGCAGGTGGACTATCTGAACCGCCAGTCCCTGGACCAGGGGGAGTGGTCCTTGCATCCGGAGGTGTTTCAATTCCTTTGTCGGCGGTGGGGCACTCCGGACGTGGACCTGATGGCATCTCGACTCAATCGCAAGGTGTTGAGGTTTGTGGGCAGGTCCAGGGACCCCTGGGCAGATGCCTCGGACGCGTTAGTGGCCCCGTGGGGTCAGTATCGCTTAATGTATGCCTACCCTCCGCTGCAGTTGCTGCCTCGTCTGCTGCGCAGGGTAGCGACCAAGGGCATCCCGGTGATCCTCATTGCCCCGGACTGGCCTCTGCGTCACTGGTACGCCGACCTGTTACGTCTCATCGCGGATGTCCCTTGGCGTCTGCCCTTGAGGGAGGACCTTCTGTCTCAAGGTCCTATTTTTCATCCTGCTTTACAGTCTCTGGCTATAACGGCATGGCTATTTAGAGCCAGGTGCTGAAGGACCGAGGCCTGTCGGCTTCGGTAATTTAGACAATGCTTAGGGCAAGGAAGTCTTCTTCTAGTTAGATTTATCACCGTACCTGGAGAACTTACATCGCTATGTGCGAAGAGCTAGACTGGTGTCCACGGACGTACTCTGTCCCCAGAATCCTGCGGTTCTTGCAGTGTGGTGTTGCACAAAGGCTGGCTTTGAGCACAATTAAGGGTCAGATTTCGGCCTTGGCCGTTTTCTTTCAAAGACCCCTAGCAGGTCATTCCTTAGTTAGCACTTTTGTACAGGGGGTACGCCATGTGCTTCCACCTGCCAAGCCTCCACTCCCTCCTTGGGATCTGAACTTGGTGTTCTTGGTTCTTCAGGAACCTCCTTTTGAAAATATAAGAGATATTCCTCCTTTTTAACTTTGTCCCAGAAGGTGGCTTTCTTAGTGGCCATCACTTCTGTTAGACGGGTGTCTGAATTGGCGGCTCTGTCATGCAAGTCGCCTTACCTGGTCCTCCATAAGGATAAGGCGGTATTGCGACCGCGACCGTTTTTCCTTCCTAAGGTGGTTTCGACTTTTCACCTTAATGAGGACATTGTGCTCCCGTCCTTGTGCCCTCACCCATCGCATCCTAGAGAGTTTGCGCTTCACAATTTGGATGTGGTGCGTGCCTTACGGGTATACCTGGCGGCTACTGCTTCTATTCAGAAGTCTGACTCACTGTTTGTGTCTGTCTCTGGTCCGAAACAGGGCCAAGCGGTATCGTCTGCCACCATTTCTAGGTGGATCAGACAGACTGTTATACAGGCCTATGCCATTAAGGGGCGGGCGCCTCCCTTCCCGGTTACGGCGCATTCCACCAGGGCAATTGGTGCTTCCTGGGCTTTCCGACATCAAGCGTCGGTTGCACAAGTGTGCAAGGCGGCGACCTGGTCGTCCGTTCATACCTTTTCAAAATTCTATAAGGTTGATGTGACTGCATCTTCGGATGCTTCCTTCGGCCGCAAAGTGTTGCAGGCCGCTGTTTAATGTTGCAACTCCTCCATTGAGGAGCTCTGCTGGTTTGGAGTAAAGTTTTGGTTGTTCCTTTACTATTTTGCTCCCACCCTTTTCTTATACTGCTTTGGGACGCCCCACACGTAAACAGTATGAGAGCTGTGTCAGTCCATGGACGATATGAGAAAATAGGATTTTTGTACTTACCGTAAAATCCGTTTCTCTGACGTCCATGGACTGACACAGCACCCGCCCTTCCTTTTAAGTTTTGTACTGCTTTGTTACGAACTGAGGCTGCTAGCTGCAGGTGGGAGGGTAATGTCCGGAGAGACGGCCCCCCTGGGTGGGGCTGTTCAGCTCTGGTTTTGTTCTAGAATGTTTTAACATCTAACATTCTGGCTAGGTCTTCTCCTGCAAGCAGGGACATATACCCACACGTAAACAGTATGAGAGCTGTGTCAGTCCATGGACGTCAGAGAAACGGATTTTACGGTGAGTACAAAAATCCTATTTTTTTTTTTTTTACAAATATGTGACAAGTGTGGTGTGCATTTGTATTCAGCCCCCTTTACACTGATACCCCTAACTAAAATCTAGTGAAATCGATTGCCTTCAGAAGTCACCTAATTAGTAAATAGTCCATCTGTGTGTAATTTAATCACAGTATAAATGTTGCTTTTCTGTGACGCCATCAGAGGTTTGTTAGAGAACCTTGGTGAACAAACAGCACCGTGAAGGCCAAGGAACACACCAGACAGGTCAGGGATAAAGTTGTGGAGATGTTTAAAGCAGGGTTAGGTTAAAAAAAAAAAAACATTATTTGAAAATGGAAAGAGTATGGCACAACTGCAAACATACCAAGACATGTTCGTCCACCTAAACTGACAAACCGGGCAAGGAGAGCATTAATCAGAGAAGCCATGGTAACTCCGGAGGAGCTGCAGAGATACACAGCTTAGGTGGGAGAATCTGTCCACAAGACAATTATTAGTCGTGTACTCCACAAATCTGGTCTTTATGGAAGAGTGGCAAGAAGAAAGCCATTGTTGAAAGGAAGCCATAAGAAGCCCCATTTTGCAGTTTGCGAGAAGCCATGTGGGGGACACGGCAAACATGTGGAAGAAGGTGCTCTGGTCAGATGAGACCAAATTATACTTTTTGGCCTAAAAGCCAAATGATATGTGTGATGGGAAAACCCTGAACACACCATCCCCACCGTGAAACATGGTGGTGGCAGCATCCTGGTGTGGGGATGCTTTTCTTTAGCAGGGACAGGGAAGCTGGTCAGAGTTGATGGGAAGATGGATGGAGCCAAATACAGGGCAATTTTAGAAGAAAACCTGTTAAGATTCTGCAAAAGACTTTAGACTGGGGCGGAGGTTCACCCTCCAGCAGGACAGCGATCCTAAACAAACAGCCAGAGCTACAATGGTATGGTTTAGATCAAAGCATATTCATTTGTTAGAATGGCCCAGTCAAAGTCCAGACCTAAATCCAATTGAGAATCTGTGTCAAGCCTTGAAAATTGCTGTTCAGATGCTCTCCATCTGTCACGAGGATGCTATACACAGACCTCCAATACAGGTGGTCAGATCATTGGGCTGCACATTAAGGAATCGGGAACAGAGTAAGTGAAAAATATATATATTTATTAAAGATAAAGACACACGTGTAAACAAAACCACAGCAAACCATAAGCAAGAAACGAATACAAAGGAACACAACAAACCCCAAAAACAACCTAATCTAACTAGCTAACTAATATGTACAAAAGAGAACACACATACATGAACAAGGCAGGGATGAGGGACAAGGGGAGCAGAAGGCCAGGTACTGGGAGCAGTCAGCAAGGGGGAGCTGGTATCAGGGGACAGGGTACAAGGATCAGAGTCCAGGACAAGGCAGGGAACAGATCAGGTTCAGGACCAGGTAACGGATCAGGTTCAGGCAGGGACCAGGCTTACAGAAGGAATTTTGGAGCACTGAGCTTTGTTAAGGGCGGGTTTATATAGTCCAGCAGACCCAGATCAGGTGTGCTTGATGGCTGGTGGAAAGTCTTGGTGAGGAGACACCCGCTGGTGGCCACCAGAACTACACCCACTGCTGCCGAATGCAACAGTGCCACCAGCAGGTGAGCCCAGTAATGACACCATTCCTGACACCATCCAATCTGACCGAGCTTGAGTATTTTGCAAAGAGGAATGGGCAATTGACTCAGGGGGGCTGAATACAAATGCACCCCCCACTTTTCACATTTATTTGTAAAACATTTTGAAAACCATTTATTTTCCTTCCACTTCACAATTATGTGCCACTTTGTGCTGGTCTATCACATAAAATCTTAATAAAATGTTTTATGTTTTTGGTTGTAACATGACAAAATGTGAAGAATGAATACTTTTTCAAGGCACTGAATATTGATTCTTTGTTCTGTACCACATACTATACCTGAAATTTTGCAGCTCTTGGAACTCCCTATATAACACTACTGCACATTTAATTTACATTTGATCAATAAATCTTACTGCAGCTGCCATTGTTTCTCCTCCTTGAAACAGTTTATGTGCAGAAGTGACCCGAGAGGTATCATGTGGGCTAAAAGCGCACCATACAAAGTGTACAGCCATGATTGGTGGCCCTGCTGGGTGTTGTCCTAAAGAAAATAGTTTATTGTAACCCAGTTTTGACATACTGTATATATGCTAAAAAGTGTTAATTGAAGGGATATATTGAGGCTTCTGGGGACCTGTTGCGCTGTTAGAACATGGAATAAGGCGTTTATCCTTATTCTGGCTCCCTTAGGCATAGCATTTAATCACTGCAGCTTGGGGGTGTAGATGGCGTTGTCTTACGTTTTTGCTTTGCAAATATATAGAGGGTCTAGATTTTACTCACTGGGGTCAGTGGAATGGCAGGAACAGATTACTTTGAAGCAGCCTTGAGTTTTTGATTACATTAACCATTTGCGGACTGCCCACCGTAGATATACTGCGGCAGGGTGGCTGCTCTGCATCAGATCCCGTACCTAGTAGGTGATCCGACACTCCTAGGTCTGGGACGCGTGCTGCCAGCAACCAGCTCCTGCTGTGTGGACTCTGTCTTACGGCACCCGACGATTACAAAGGACCCAGGAAGGGAAGGCATTGATCCTGTGTTTCTGCTAAGCAGAAACACGGATCTTTGCCTTTCCCTAGTCAAAGCACCCCCCCACCACATTGGGCAAGCACAACCTAGCACAGTTAACCCTTTGATTGCCCTTCTTAACCCTTCCCAGCCAGTGTCATTAGTACAGTAACAGTGCAGATTTTTTAGCACTGATCACCGTATTAGTGTCACTGGTCCCCAAAAAGTGTCGGTTAGATGTCCGATCTGTCCACCAGCAATATTGCAGTCGTCCTAAGTCCTTTTTAAATAAAAATATCCTATAGCTTGTAGAAGCTATAACTTTTGGGCAAACCAATCAATATGCGCTTATTGGCATTTTTTTTTTAACCAAAAATATTTAGCAGAGTTTATATTGGCCTAAATTGATAAAAATAAATAAAAACAATTTTTGGGGATGTCTTCTAGCAAAAAGCAAAAAAAAAAATGTTTATAATAATATTATTATTATTATTATTATTATTATTATTATATAATTTTTTTATTTTTTTTTAATCGTCTGGGGTTTTTTTTTTTTTTGGTAAAAAAACCCCCCCAGAGGTGATCAAATTCCACCAAAAGAAAGCTCTATTTGTGAGGAAAAATAGGACAAATGTTTGGGAACAGTGTCGCACGACTGTGCAATTGTCAAAAATTGGCCTGGTCATGAAGTGGGTAAAACCTTCCGGAGCTCAAGTTGTTAAGGAACCTTTTAACTGTTCTAAAACTTTTTAAATTGGGGAAAAAAAGTGTGTAAATCATTACTAGACTTTTTTGTCTAAGGCAGTGGTTCTCAACCTTTTCTAGTGCCGTGACCCCTTGATAAAATTTCTCACGGTAAATTTATTTTCGTAGTGTGGGTTGTCGGCACCCAAGGCAAGTCAAGTCATTTGCACCCCTAACCCACGGCCATTTAGCGCTCCTCTGAGTCCCTTCCACTCGTACAGTATTAAAACCCCTTATGGTACATATTAGGATGTACTACTCTTTCTTGTTGTCTTTTCCATTTTTATCTCTCTCTATACCAATTTTTATTTATTTTTTTCCCCCATCCCTCTCTAGCCACCTTTTCTTGTTCTTTCTCTTATTCTTTCTCTCTCCCTTTTTCTTTGTTCCTCCCCCTCTTTTTCTTTCCCATCCATGTGTTCTCTATTTTTATTCCTTCTCTTACTCCTTGGTGGGTTGGGGCAATGGCATGAGTGGCAGTGCTGGGGGTAGTTCTTATCAGCCAACTTGGGTGCTTTTGATCAAGGTCCTATGCTGATCTGAGAACTGTAGTGGGGACTTTTAATGGCAACTATAATCACAGGTAGTGTTTCTCACTGTGTCTCCGACTTTGTGGTGTCTCATAGCAGTGACAACTATGGAAGCCCAGGCTCCAGGGACAGCCCTGCTGGGTGGCCGCAAAAAGGCTGGGAGATCGGTGCGGGCTTTGGGAACAGCCCAGAATTCAGTGACCCCTGGCAAATCATCATTCGACCCCCAGGTTGAAAACCACTGGTCTAAGGTATAAGAGAATGTCTCTAACCTTTTAACTTTCACAGAAAACCAAGAAAATATTGGCTTATGTTAAATTTTTTTTGTTGGAACTCCGACCGCTGATCGCGTTCTTGGTCTTCAATGAGCAGAGAGCCGGTGACTGTCTTCAAAAATTCATGTAAGAGTCTACCGCCGATAACTACCTAATGATCTGTCCTACCACCCCATTCAAAAAACAATGCTTAGACCAGACCTCGCTACGCCATTCTCTTTCCCCCCCTTTGTGCTACTTCATTATGGATGGAAACCAATTCGATGTTCTGTTCTTGTTGGAGATAGAGTTGTCTTGCGTTCAAACAGACCAGATAGTTTTTGGGCCCCAAAGATTCAAGCCTAGAAATACAAAAAAAAAATACATAAAAGATACAAGTTATTAAAATTGGAGGACAATTCAAAATCGCATGACAAGTTGCACCCTATTTTCGGCAATGCAATTGTTCAAATTGTTGCCACTCAAGTCGCAGCGACTTTGAAAAAGGCTCCTGTGCTACTTTTCTTTTATTTCATTGTGACTTGCACTGACTTCTGTTAAACTCCCTCCTGGGAGTTCACTTGCCAAAAAAACTTTCAGTCCAGGGAGAGGGTATAAATATACCTTGTCGAAAGAGAGCGAGGCAAAATCTGACTATCAGATTCTGCCTCCCTGCTTTGCTGATCGTCGGATAATGTTGACGTCACGCCAGCTGATCAGCTGGAGGCATTATCTGATGATCTGCAGTAATCGACAGAGCACTCGTGCAGAACCACCTCTTTAATGCATCTTAATGATTTGCTGTGTACGGCAGTAGTGGGTTTCAAAAATTTCGTTACTCAGGCTCTGCACATTGGACAGCGTGTGCATGTAGCCTTAATGTATAGTTATGCCGTGATGTACTGAAAACTTGCTGTGGTAGTCACTTCATTAGAGCCCAACTTCAGGAAAATATTTAGAATAATTTTTGCATTGGGACCGTAACAACACTGCAAGGAATAATTGCTCTTTTTGTCTTTGGAGAGGGGTCGAAATTGTTTTATTTGCCTGATCCTCCATTCCCTGGCAGATGACACTTCCCGCACTCCAGCAGTGGGCTGATATCAGTATCCACAAGCCCAATGCAGGACCATGGACCCTGCTTTGATCTTCATGACGTTGGGATCCTAGACCACTAAAGTGTTGGGGATAAGGGGCTGGGGAGAATGGTCTAGCAGTGGGAAGGAGCAGAGGATTGTGTAAATATTTTTATTGTTCCCCTAGACCTAAACGGGTAATTAAAGTGATTGAAAGGGAACAAAATGTACCGGTATTTAAAAAATAAACATGTCATACTTGCCTGCTCTGTGCAGCGGTTTTGCACAGAATAGACTAGATCTTCTGCCTTTTGGGTCCCCTGCCGCCTCTCTTGGCCCCTTCCCCTTGCTGAGTGCCCCCATAGCAAGCTGCTTGCTGTGGGGGCACTTATGCGTGCTTGTTCCCGAGCCGGCTCTTTGTGTCTATAATAGTGCCTCCGCTCCAGCCTCACTGGCTGTAATTGACAGCAGCAGGAGCCATTGTCTCCTACTGTTGAATCTCAGCCAATCAGGAGGGAGAGACCCTTGAGTGCCTCGGGTCTCGTGCACATTGCTAGATTGAGATCGGGCATTGGGTAAACATTATGGGGAGGCTGCATACTGAAGGTGTTTTTACCTTCATGCATAGACTGCATGAAGGTAAAACGCCTTCAGCCTTTACAACCACTTTAACCCTTGCGATGTGTCACACTGTAAGGGATAATTACTCTTTCGTCCATGGACCGACACAGCTTCTCTATTGACAAAGTGGGTATTATCCGTTAATTAGGAGTGACTAGGCAGAAAAACTTGTAAAAAGTGTTGCATCACACCTTCTACAGTACCGCCCAGGGGGCGGACCCTCTGGGTATACCCTCTCAGTCTGCACATCGCAGATCAGTTTTTTTCTGTCTAGCGACCTTCTGCTGAAGGGCCCTTCAAGCTCAGAATTAGAGGTAAGCGTGTCCATTACCTGTCAGACTCTTCGAGACTGTGGTTGGATACTAAACACGCAAAAGTCAGTATTGGTGCCCACTCAACGCCTAGTGTACCTGGGGTTGATTCTGGATTCCTCAGAGGCAAAGGTATTCCTCCCTGTGGAGAAGTTGCAGACCCTCCGGGCTGCAGTACGGCAGCTGACTTCCAGGAATTGGTCGTCACTCCGTTTTTGCATGCGAGTGTTGGGCCTCATGGTAGCCTCCTTCGAGGCGGTCCCATATGCTCAATACCACACTCGAGTGTTACAGAGGGAAGTTCTGTCCAGATGGAACAGATGCCCTTCATCTCTGGATTATCAAATCCGAGTGAGCCACCTAGTCAGGAGATCCCTGGTATGGTGGCTGACAGCACCGGCTCTAATGGCCGGGAAGTCATTTCTTCCGGTTTACTGGATAGTGATCACGACGGACGCCAGCCTTACAGGTTGGGGGGGAGTCTGGGGTGTCCAGTCGGCGCAAGGTCGCTGGACCCCAGAGGAAGCCCTCCTGCCGATCAATGTCCTGGAGATCCGGGCGATCAAGCTGTGCCTCTTCAAATGGTCTCAGAGACTGCAAGGGCGTCCAGTCAGGATCCAGTCAGACAACGCCACAGCAGTGGCATATGTCAATCATCAAGGAGGAACAAGAAGCTCAGCTGCAGCATCGGAGATCGCTCGCATCCTGAAGTGGGCAGAGAGGAGCGTACCGGCACTGTCGGCCGTGTACATTCCGGGTGTGGAAAACTGGCAGGCGGACTACCTGAGCCGCCAGATGCTGGACCAGGGAGAATGGTCCTTACACCCGGAGGTGTTCCAACTCCTCTGCCAAAGATGGGGCACACCAGACGTAGATCTTCTGGCTTCCCGACTCAATCGGAAGGTATTGAGGTTTGTGGCCCGGTCAAGAGACCCATGGGCAGACGCAACGGACGCGTTGGTAGCATCGTGGGGCCAGTATCGGCTAATCTATGCCTTCCCTCCCTTAAGGCTTCTTCCTCTTCTGCTCCGCAGAGTGGAGGCAGAGGGAATTCCAATGATCCTAATCGCTCCAGATTGGCCTCAGCGTCCTTGGTACGCCGATCTAGTACGTCTGGTAGCAGACGTCCCCTGGCGCCTACCACTACGGAAGGACCTGCTGTCGCAAGGTCCCATATTCCATCCTGCTTTACAGTCATTGGCTTTAACGGCATGGCTGTTGAGAACCAGGTACTGAGAGACCGGGGCCTGTCAGACTCAGTAATTTCTACTATGAGAAGTGCTCGGAAACCGTCCTCTAGGAAGGTCTATCACCGCACTTGGAGGGCCTACATCTCCATGTGTGAGGAAATGAAATGGCATCCGCGTACCTATTTGGTTTCCAGAATCCTGCTGTTTTTACAGCATGGGGTAGACCAAAGGCTTGCCCTAAGTACGATTAAGGGACAGATATCTGCCCTGGCTGTCTTTTTTCAGCGACCCCTGGCGACTCACTCTCTCGTGAGTACATTTGTGCAGGGGGTTCGACATGTGGCCCCTCCGGTCCGCCCCCCGTTACCTCCGTGGGACTTGAACCTGGTCCTCTCGGTGCTTCAGAAGGCACCGTTTGAGAATATTAGAGATATTCCCCTGTTGACGCTTTCTCAGAAGGTGGTCTTTTTGGTGGCTGTTACGTCAGTTAGACGAGTCTCTGAGCTGGCAGCCTTGTCCTGCAAGGCTCCCTATTTGATTTTCCACAAGGATAAGGTGGTGCTGCGGCCGCAGCCTTCCTTTCTTCCGAAGGTCGTTTCGGCTTTTCATCTCAACGAAGACATTGTACTTCCATCCTTGTGTCCTCAGCCGTCGAATCCTAAGGAGTCGGCGTTGCATTCCTTGGACGTTGTCCGAGCTTTGAGAGTATACATATCTGCTACTTCCCTGTTCCGGAAGTCAGACTCACTGTTTGTTTCGGTGGCTGGTCCCAAGAAGGGCCAAGCAGTCTCATCGGCCACCATCTCTAGGTGGATCCGACAGATAGTAATCCAGGCTTACGCCTTAAAGGGTCAGGCGCCCCCCTTTCCTGTCACGGCGCATTCGACCAGGGCAATAGGTGCCTCTTGGGCTTTCCGACATCAAGCGTCTGTTTCCCAACTATGTAAAGCGGCGACTTGGTCGTCCGCTCACACTTTCACAAAATTCTACAAAGTTGATGTAGGTGCATCTTCGGATGCCTCTTTCGGCCGCAAGGTTTTGCAGGCGGCTGTTTAGAGTTGCAACTCCTCCGTTGGAGGAGTGCTGTTTTGTGTTTTGGGGTGAAGTTTGTTTTTATGCTGTTACCACCCCTCGTTTTTTCTCTGACACTGCTTTGGGACGTCCCACTTTGTCAATAGAGAAGCTGTGTCGGTCCATGGACGAAAGAGTAAATAGGATTTTTTACTCACCGTAAAATCCTTTTCTCTGAGTCCATGGACCGACACAGCACCCACCCCTCCTTTTAAGTTTGTACTGCTTTTTGACGAACTGATCTGCGATGTGCAGACTGAGAGGGTATACCCAGAGGGTCCGCCCCCTGGGCGGTACTGTAGAAGGTGTGATGCAACACTTTTTACAAGTTTTTCTGCCTAGTCACTCCTAATTAACGGATAATACCCACTTTGTCAATAGAGAAGCTGTGTCGGTCCATGGACTCAGAGAAAAGGATTTTACGGTGAGTAAAAAATCCTATTTTTTTAGCAGTCTGGAGTTAAAGCGTTTGTTAACCCAAAAAAAAAACAATTAGTATAATGCTGCAGAGAGGATGGCAGCATGTAACAACTACTTTAAGCGATGCATGATATCTTTTTTATTAACATCTGCAATAGCATATATGCTTGTATTTATTTTGCTAGTAGCTGATTAAATAATAGTGTCAGTTGTATAATTCTCATGTTGAAAGCAAAGATCTGGCATGTAGCTTGTTCCATAATATTTTATTTTCTAAATTACTCTAAAATCATTCCTTTTTTTTTTTTTTTTTTTAACTGGTTAATGGAACTTGTGGGTTTCTCATAACACTTAGCAAGTGCAAGATGTTCTATACAGAGATGATGTCATCAGCTGATTAATCCTTTGCACTCCCTCCTTCCTTAGTCTAAATCCAGTCATTGCCACCCCCTTCTTCCCATCGTAAATCTGTTCTCATCGAATCTCCTCACATCTGCTCTGCTTATGGGCAAGAGGTAATAAAATAGATATATTAAGTGTACATTTTAAATCATCATCATGTGAATAAAAGCAGAAAATCAGTTTTTCCCAAAATGTTCAGGCTTTATCCTTTAAATACAGTGCCGGTTATGTAGCAGATTTGTTTCTGAATGTCAACTGTTGTATAGTTGCTGAGATATTTGTAATGGAAGAATCTCCTTACGGCATTTTAATGTGGTGGGTTTTTTTTGTGGTTAAAACTGGAGACACTGCAGATGATGGAAATTGGATTAAGAAAGACAACAAGTCTTGACTACTTAAATTAACTGGTTAACCTTCTTCTGTGTTGATGACTGATGTTGACATACCGTATTTATAATATGATTATTATCTTATTATTATTCATGATAAAGCAGATCACAGTATCCATGCTGGAAAGCACTTTACATAAAGTAGATTTTTCTTACAAAAGCATAGGAAGAGGGTCTATCAGATAAGCACAGCAACACAATGATCTTTGGTTTTACTACAGCATGTTTAGCTGCTTCTTCGAAGATGTAGCTTAACACTTGCTGCAGCCCACAATAGTGACATGTTTTATAAGCGATCTGCCCCTCCCTGAGGAAGGCAGGCTATGATGAACATGTAGTGTCTTTTACCACTGCAGTGCGTCTGGCTCTGTTCACACTTGAGCGACGCTACCGTGTTGGGTCTTTTGGCGCTTTTTTAGCATGTATTTGGAGTGGCACCATAATATTGGATGGGCCTCCCTCTGCTCAAAAAAAAAGCGCTAAAGAAGCTCATGCACCAAATTATGCCGCTGAGCCAAGAGCGAAAAATGCGTGCCAAAACACTACCCGAGTTTGGGGTGCCATTCAGAAATAATAGCACTGCAAGCGTGTCGTGGTTTTAGCGCTTTTTTCAAGTACTGGCACAAACAATTGTTTTTGCCTGCATTTCTGCTATTGAAAAATAAAGTATCTCGCGCCAAAAATAAAAGCAAATAAAGTAGATAAATTAATTAAGCTGCTATCCCCAAAACTGCAGTGAATGACTGAGACAAATGTGATAAAAGGTGAGGGTGGGGGCGCTGTACACAACCAATAGTGACTAATGGTAGTGATCTAATTAACATATTATAAAAATATAAAACTATATAAACAAACACCAGCCTACCTGGGCGAAGAAAATATTGAAAACAATCACTCACCTTTTAGACACTAACGTCTTAATAGGATAGTGATCCCCTGGGTGCTAATGTGTTCTAAAACCACTAGAACGACTTCATGTGTAGAACAATAATGTGTGACTCATACAAAGTGCCAATGCATTAAAATTAAACTGCTGCAGAGAAAAAGTCCTTATATAAAGTGCTTGATGCATATAAAAGTCCTTCAAGTGATCTCTGTAATCATCCTGTGAAACGGAATTCAATAATAACAAATAGATCCACCTTCACCGACTGTGAAATGACACCCAATAGTGCTCAAAGTAAGGATGGCAGCTTACCAAAAGTTGTTGACCCTTTTATTTAAAAAAGAGGTCAAATGTGCTTGTAGCAAGATTGACTTGCTGCATGAATGGAGAAGATGATACTGGAGTGACCCCTGGTTTCTGAAGGCTCCGGTTAAGATATGCAAAATGAGAGAAGGTACCGCAATAGTGTAATCCTGTTTTATTTTTAAAAGCAATAACAATAAAAAGCCAAATGGCTGCTTACTTGGGGGGTGCCCTGGGCTCGGCACTGAGGCTGTATGGCTGTATGTATTTTCTTTGCCTAGGTAGGCTGGTGTTTGTTTATATATTTTTATATTACATTAATTGGATCACTACCATTAGTCACTATTGGTTGTGCATTTCTGCTATGCCCAGGTATGAACAGGGCCGGCACAGTCTAGAAGTGGTGCCTGTGGAGATGTGCCCATCGCTGACCCAATTTATGCATCAGTGTTGTGGGCTTAGTACTTAATAGTCAGACTCCAGCGCGTGAGAGAGCAGGAGACACTTGGCGGACGTACACGTTACGGGAGCACAAACAGCAGCAGTGCAACGGCATGTGTGCGTGGAGGCAGCGGGAAACCCGAACCTCACGTAAGGCACAATCAGCAAAGCCGGGGGAGCAGCAGCCGGAGATCCAGCTCTACTTCACCCCCAAACAGGGTGGAGGACCGGAGTTCCGAGGTAAGAGTGGCCAGACAGACGAGCTGCAGCCGGGTGAACAGCTTACACAGATGCACCAGACACAGTCCCAGATGGCCGGGAGAGTTGGGGTGGAAGCTCTTCAGATCCCTCCACAGAGCCCTAGAACGGCGGGGGTTGTTGCTGGGACTATACCCCTTCCCCCCATACGAGGAGATGTTGAGACAGGGGGGTTGAAGAGGGAAATGGAGGATTTGAAAGCACTTATTCAAGCACTTCCCACAAGAGCAGATATAGGAGCTCTTATCTCTAAAGTGGAGGAAACACATCGCATGGAAGTAGAAATAATCCGAGGGGATTTGCAGGGGGTAATGGATCGAGTAACAGAGGGCGAGAATGCGTCCCATCTCCTGGAACAAAGGGTGAAGTTGTTGGAGGGATCCAGCCAGGCTCAAGTAGAAACTACGGTCGCCCTACAGTTACGCCTGGAGGACCTCGAGGACCGCAGTCGCCGTAACAATGTACGTATACGGGGTGTCCCAGAGGCGACTGACCAGAAAGATCTACAGGAGATGGTAAAGTGCATTTTTCAAAAAATACTGAAGGACGCTGTGCCTGCAAACTGTGAACTTGATAGAGCCCATAGGGCGTTGGGCCCTAAATCTAAAGATAGAAGTCGCCCCCGGGATGTGGTGTGTCGCTTGCACTATTTTGTGCATAGGGAGAGAATTCTAAGGCAAGCATGGGAGGCAGGAATAATAGAATATAATGGGGCACAGCTAAAGATTCTACCAGACTTATCAAGCGCCACTTTGCAGCGTAGAGCTCTACTTCGCCCAGTATTAGATCGAGTGAGGGAGTGGGGAGGACCCGCTGAACGGGACAAGACTAGGGATGAGCTTCGAGTTCGAGTCGAACTCATGTTCGACTCGAACATTGCCTGTTCGCCGAACAGCGAACAAATTGGGGTGTTCGCGGCAAATTCAAAAAGTCTATGGGAGAAATCTAAAGTGCTAATTATAAAGGCTTATATGCAAGTTATTGTCCTAAACGGACGTTTTTTCGGGAGCAGTGATTTTAATAATGCATAAAGTGAAACAATAAAAGTGAAATATTCCTTTAAATTTCGTACCTGGGGGGTGTGTATGATATGCATGTAAAGTGGCGCATGTTTCCCGTGCTTAGAACTGTCCCTGCAAAAAATTTCATTTTTGAAGGAAAAATAGTCATTTAAAACTCACTCGCGGCTAATAATGAATTGTCGGCTTTTATCAATACATACAAAAGTCATTGATAAAAAAAAAAAAAAGCGTGGGGGTCCCCCAGAATTCAATTACCAGGCCCTTTAGGTCTGGAATGGATATTAAGGGGAACCCCACCGCAAATTTAAAAAAAAATGGTGTGGGGTTCCCCCAAATATCCATACCAGGCCCTTCAGATCTGGCATGGATTTTAAGGGGAACTCCACCCCAAATAAAAAAAAAATGGCGTGGAGTCTCCCCAAAAATCCATACCAGACCCTTATCCGAGCACGCAACCTGGCCGGCCGCAGGGGAAGAGGGGGGGACGAGAGAGCGGCCCCCCCTCCCTCCTGAACCGTACCAGGCCACATGCCCTTAACATGGGGAGGATGTCCCCATGTTGATGGGGACAAGGGCCTCATCCCCACAACCCTTGCCCGGTGGTTGTGGGGGTCTGCGGGCGGGGGGCTTATCGGAATCTGGAAGACCCCTTTAACAAAGGGGACCCCCAGATCCCGGCCCCCCCTATGTGAATTGGTAAGGGGTACAATGTACCCCTACCATTTCACGAAGAAAGCGTAAAAAAATGTCAAAAAAAACACACAAACACCTTGAAAAAGTCATTTATTAAAAAAAAAAAAAAAAACATTCCAGCGGTGAAATCCAGTGTCCCGCGGCGATCCCGATAGACTCTATACATGTATTGCGCAGTGAAGGAAGTTCCCCATCAGGTCCGCCCCCTCGGTATTTCGGACCCCGCCTACGTCATTGGCCTGAGCGGGAAACTTCCTTCACTGTGTAAATTTAACCACTTAACAACCACCTGCCGACAAATAACGTCGACAAGGTGGTTGCTTAACTCTGGGAGGACGTTATATAACGTCCTCCCAGAATCGCGCTTCCGCGCGCCCCCTGGGGCGCGCACACGGGAAACTCCGTGACCGCCGGGTCCAGAGGACCCGGCGGATCACGAATCGCGGTAAATCGCCGCTGATAGCGGCCGTTTACCACGTGATCGCTCCGTCGAATGACGGAGCAATCACTTGTAAACAGACCGGCGTCATTTGATGACGCCGGTTCCTCCCTCCCCTCTCTGTACCGATCGGTACAGTGTGAGAGGGGAGGGGGAGGGAGCGGATGGCAGCAGCAGCTCTGTGGGCTGGATCTGTGACAATTGCAGTCACAGATCCAGCCATCCATCCATCCCTGCTCAGCCATCCCTGTGCAATACTCTGCAATACACCCTGTGCAATACTCTGCAATACACCCTGTGCAATACTCTGCAATACACCCTGCCAATACTCTGCAATACACCCTGCCAATACTCTGCAATACACCCTGCCAATACTCTGCAATACACCCTGCCAATACTCTGCAAAATACCCTGCCAATACTCTGCAAAATACCCTGCGCAATACTCTGCAAAATACTCTGCAATACCCTGGTGCAATACTCTGCAATACACCCTGCCAATACTCTGCAATACACCCTGCCAATACTCTGCAAAATACCCTGCGCAATACTCTGCAAAATACTCTGCAATACCCTGGTGCAATACTCTGCAATACCCTGGTGCAATACTCTGCAATACCCTGGTGCAATACTCTGCAATACCCTGGTGCAATACTCTGCAATACTCTGCAATACCCTGCGCAATACTCTGCACTACCCTGCGCAATACTCTGCACTACCCTGCGCAATACTCTGCAATACCCTGCGCAATACTCTGCAATACCCTGCGCAATACCCCCTGTGCAATACCCTGCAATACCCTGCGCAATACTCTGCAATACCCTGTGCAATACACCCTGTGCAATACCCCCTGTGCAATACCCCGTGCAATACCCTGCCATACTCCGCAATACCCTGCCATAGTCCGCAATACTCCGCAATGCCCGGCAATACTCCGCAATGCCCGGCAATACTCCGCAATGCCCGGCAATACTCCGCAATGCCCGGCAATACTCTGCAATAACCACTTCCCGCCCGCCGGCCGTCATATGACGTCCTTGACTATGTGCGGGGATATCTGAATGATGGGAGCAGCTACAGGCATCATTCAGATATCAGCTTTTTCAGCCGGCGATTCCCTGCACCATAAGAACGATCATAGCGGCTGTTCCGCCGCTTGATCATTATTATGGGAGACGAGAGGGGATGCCCCCCGCCACCCTCCGGTGCTTCTACAGACTCACCGCTACGATCAAAGCCAGGATTGTTGTTTTTTTTTTTTGTTTTTTTTTTCAGGCTTCCCAGCCTAGAGGTGAGATGTGGGGTCTTATTGACCCCATATCTCACTGTAAAGAGGACCTGTCATGCCATATTCCTATTACAAGGGATGTTTACGTTCCTTGTAATAGGTATAAAAGTGATCAAAAAATTTTTTGGGGCGGAAAAACATGTCAAACTAAAATAAATAAAGTAAAATGAACAATAAAATATATATTTTTTTTTTAAAGCGCCCCTGTCCCCGTGAGCTCGCATACAGAAGCGAACGCATACGTAAGTCCCGCCCACATATGAAAACGGTTTTCAAACCACACATGTGAGGTATCTCTGCAAACGTTAGAGCGAGAGCAATCATTTTGGCCCTAGACCTCCTCTGTAACTCAAAACATGTAACCAGTAAAAATATTTAAAGCGTCGCCTATGGGGATTTAAGTAGCGAAGTTTGGCGCCATTTCACGAGTGTGTGCAATTTTTAAGGGTGACATGTTAGGTATCTATTTACTCGGCGTAACTTCATCTTTCACATTATGCAAAAACATTGGGCTAACTTTACTGGGTTTTTTTTTTTTAAGCACAAAACATTTTTTTTCCGTAAAAAACGCGTTAAAAAAATTGCTGCGCAAATATCGTGCGAGATAAAAAGTTGCAACAACCACCATTATATTCTCTAAGGTCTTTGCTAAAAAAATATATATAATGTTTTGGGGTTCTATGTAATTTTCTAGCAAACAAATGATGATTTTTACATGTAGGAGAGAAATGTCAGAATTGGCCTGGGTGCTCCAGAACGCCTGAAGGTGCTCCCTGCATGTCGGGCCTCTCTATGTGGCCACGCTGTGTAAAAGTCTCACACATGTGGTATCGCCATACTCGGGAGTAATAGCAGAATGTATTTTGGGGTGTAATTTGTGGAATGCATATGCTGTGTGTGTGAGAAATAACCTGCTAATATGACAATTTTGTGAAAAAAAAAAAAAAAAAAGAAAAGAAAATCTTGATTTGCAAAGAATTGTGGGAAAAAATGACCACTTCAAAAAACTCACAATGCCTCTTTCTGAATACCTTGGAATGTCTTCTTTCCAAAAAGGGGTCATTTGGGGGGTATTTGTACTTTTCTGGCATGTTAGGGTCTCAAGAAATGAGATCGGCCGTCAGTACTTCAGGTGTGATCAATTTTCAGATATTGGCACCATAGCTTGTGGACTCTATAACTTTCACAAAGACCAAATAATATCCACCAATTTGTACTTATTTTTACCAAAGATATGTAGCAGTATAAATTTTGGCCAAAATTTATGAAGAAAAAATAGTAATTTGCAAAATTTTATAACAGAAACGAAAAAAAAATATTTTTTACAAAATTTTCTGTCTTTTTCCTCTTATAGCGCAAAAAATAAAAAACCCAACAGTGATTAAATACCACCAAAAGAAAGCTCTATTTGTGTGAAAAAAAGGACAAAAATTTCATATGGGTACAGTGTTGTATGACTGAGTAATTGTCATTCAAAATGTGAGAGCACCGAAAGCTGAAAATTGGTCTGGTTATTAAGGGGGTTTAAGTGCCCAGTGGTCAAGTGGTTAAATTACACAGTGAAGGAAGTTCCCCGCTCAGGCCAATGACGTAGGCGGGTCCGACATACCGAGGGGGCGGACCTGATGGGGAACTTCTCTCACTGTGGTAATACATGTATAGACCCGCCCCTTGTCATGTTCCGCATCTGGTCCGCTGAGCGGACCTGATGGGGAACTTTAGAAGGGGCGGGTCTATACATTTAAAACACTGAGGAGGAAGTTCCGAATCAGGTCCGCTCAGGCAAAACCAGTGACGGACAGCGCTGGACATCGGATCGCCGCGGGACACTGGATTTCACCGCTGGAATGTTTATTTTTTTTAATAAAGGACTTTTTCAAGGTGTTTGTGTGTTTTTTTTTTTTTTTACATTTTTTTTACGCTTTCTTCGTGAAATGGTAGGGGTACAATGTACCCCTTACCAATTCACATAGGGGGGCGGGCCGGGATCTGGGGGTCCCCTTTGTTAAAGGGGTCTTCCAGATTCCGATAAGCCCCCCCGCCCGCAGACCACCACAACCACCGGGCAAGGGTTGTGGGGATGAGGCCCTTGTCCCCATCAACATGGGGACATCCTCCCCATGTTGAGGGCATGTGGCCTGGTACGGTTCAGGGGGGAGGGGGGGCCGCTCTCATCCCCCCCTTTTCCCCTGCGGCCGGCCAGGTTGCGTGCTCGGATAAGGGTCTGGTATGGATTTTTGGGGGACTCCACGCCATTTTTTTTTTAAATTTGGGGTGGAGTTCCCCTTAAAATCCATGCCAGATCTAAAGGGCCTGGTATGGATATTTAGGGGGAACCCCATGCCATTTTTTTTTTTAATTTGCGGCGGGGTTCCCCTTAATATCCATTCCAGACCTGAAGGGCCTGGTAATTGAATTCTGGGGGACCCCCACGCTTTTTTTTTTTTATATCAATGACTTTTGTATGTATTGATAAAAGCCGACAATTCATTATTAGCTGCGAGTGAGTTTTAAATGACTTTTCTCTTATCGTCCATGGACCGACGCAGCTCTCATACTGATTACATGTGGGTATATGTCCCTGCTTGCAGGAGAAGACCTAGGCAGAATGTTAGAGGTTAAAACATTCTAGAACAAGCCAGAGCTGAACAGCCCCGCCCAGGGGGGCGGTCCCTCCGGACATTACCCTTCCACCTGCAGCTAATCAGCCTCAGTTTTTTTCTGCCTAGCAGAAGGAGAAGATGTGGCTCTCAGGAGCCAGTCTCCTGGAAGATTTTACTTTTGATTTTTATTCCTTTGGGAATTTTATTATTTTATTTTTGAGACCTTCAATCAACTGTCGGCTGGGCAACAGGTTGGGTACACTAGTATCCTCGTAGTCTTCCCTGTCCGACCATCGAGCGTGCTGATCCTCGCCTTGCGTGCGTGAGACTCAGTTCACGACATGCCCCATGACTCCAGGGGTGGCCGGGTTGCTTTCATGCTCCCGCGGTCCTCTCAAGATTGAACAGTACTTGACTGACTGTATCTCTCGCGGTGGACCGGGCCGACAGCTACGGAGTACGACTCTGTGATAGGTCTGTCTGAAACAAGCCAGTGGGTAAGTAGTCTCTCCTACTGCAGGTGAGTACATGCTGGCTGTGTTTGTGTGTGGGGGTTTCTCCCTGTCCCCCCCCCTGTTATGCTGCTCTCTGCACCCTGTACTGGTGCTGTGCTGTGGGGTGCTTGGGGGTCACTCTGGCCTGGTTGGGCGCTCATGTCTGCAGTTTTTTCTGGTGTGTGAGGTGATTATTGCGTGCGCCATTGGCGCTGTTTGAGGTGGTTATTGCGTGCGCCATTGGCGCGCATTAGAGCTTTGAATTTTGCGCTTGGCGGCCATCTTGGCGTTCAGTGGCACAGTTATAGCTGCGGACGGCGGCCATTTTCTTGTGGCCGCCGCGCATTTATTTCTGGCGGCGGCGCGAATCCCCTCACAATCTCCTCACAGACTGAGCTGTCCTTAAGGGTTGGTGGGTCCTCCCGGGTATCCCCTCCTCAGCGTAGCCAGTGGGTGGACTGTATATTCACTGTATAGTGTATAAGGTCTCAGAGGGTGGCGTTTATGGAGTCTGATACACCTGCTCTCCACATTGCCTGGGGCAACTGGCAGTGCTGCACAGTTAAACATGTTCATATGTTTCCTGCACCTGCGGTCCTTATGGACCAGTTGTCAGCAGTCCTGGAATCATTCCTGTCAGAATGGAAGCGGTGTGCGAGCAAAAGGAGCTATAAGCCCCCTCCCCCCACGAAAATCTTTAGTGAAGGAGTGCTCTGAGTCAGATATGGGCCTAGCTATTGGGCTCAGGACCCTACCTCTGAATATTTAATGTTTATGAACAGGACATTCCCTTGTGAGGAAGACTCCAGTTCTGTGTCAGTGAATGACAGGGCGCTTGTAAGTGATCTCATTGATGATGTGAGAAACACACTCAGGCTGAAATTGCTGTGACAAGCTTTTCTTTTACAGTTTCCTCACTGTTTTCCTCACACGCTGCCTCAAGAGCAGCATGGATGAGGGAGGACTTTATTCATTTATGTCTCTAATCCCTGTGAGCCTTGTGTGTGATACCTGAGGTAACATTTCCCGCCATTTCCTGGGGAATGATTTGAGCTCTGACAGACACACGGTCTGAGGATCAGAGGTTACCTGTTACCTGCATGCTGCTTCAGCAGCACAGTCAAGCAGGTTGGAATGATACAGAGAAGATTATGCGCCTCTGCGCCATAATTTAAACTCATCCTATACCTCTACACTGCATACATTCACAGTGTATGTATGTGTTATTGGTCTCTGTGTCTGAGTGGCTGTCTCCACGTTCCAATGCTGTGTTTCAGTGCCATACATGATATAAACGTACAAAATATGTTTATGCACGACTCCAGATACATTCACAGTATATGTATGTATCATGCTCTCTGGGCTGGCGGGGGCTCCGGTGTCCTCCCGCACTCTCATGGTATGTGCGCTTCGGCTCTCTGCACAGTATAGACATGTTCAATATGTTTATTGCACATATTATACATGTTTACAGTATGGGTATACTGTTTGCGTGGGGTTCCTCCGGGTACTCCGGTTTCCCCCCATGCTCCAATGGAAATGCACAGCATAAACATGTGCAATATTATGTTGATTCACATGCTATCATTCCTACACGGTATCTGTGTGCTGTCTGCGTGGAGTTCTTCCGAGTGGGCGCTTCGGCGCTATGCACAGTCTAAATTTGTGCAATTTGGACCTACCCGGTATGTCTTTGCAGTACAGTAGTTGTAGGTATTGCATTCTCTGAGTATGCGTGTGGTACTTCGGTTCCTCTCACGCGCCAACGGTGTGAGCGCCTTCGGTGCTATGCACACATGAGCTTGTGCAAAAGGTTTAGCACACACACTATAATACCTACACGGTATGCGTATGCAGTCTGCGTGGGTTTCTGCCCATGCTACATGACATGCATGCCTTTGGTGCAATACACGGTGTAAACATACACATTATGTCTATACACTACACTAAATACATTTACAGTAGCTGTAGGTATTGCATTCTCTGAGTATGCGTGGGGTACTTCGGTTCCTCCCACACGCCAACAGTGTGCGCGCCTTCGGTGCTATGCACACATGGGCTTGTGCAAAATGTTTAGCACACATACTATAATACCATACACGGTATGCGTATGCAGTCTGCATGGGTTTCATCCGGGTGCTCAGGTTTCTCCCCTGCGTTCCAATGGTGTGCGCATTCTCAGCGCTATGCACAGTATAAACATGTGCAATTCGTTTATTCGCAGGCTAACATACCTACACGGTTGTGTACGCAATCTGTGTGGCTGGTTTACGTCCAGGCCCCGATGATGTGCACGCCTTCGTCGCTGGCACAGTATATACGCGTTTAATAGGTTTATCCACAAATACTAAACTACATACGCCATATGTGGTGGTATTATGCTCTTTGTGGCTGGGTGGGTTTCCTCCCACACTCTCCATTTGTGCGTTTGACGCAATACATAGTATAAACTATGTGTTTGCACAATCAGCACCTATCCATGGGTAGCTGCTGGATGGAGCATTGTCACAAGGATCCCTGGTTTCAGGGGTATCACTTTCCACCTGCTTTCAGTGGTGATCAGAAGCGCTGACTTGGACTGTGTTTGCCAGGCTGGGGTTGGCGTTGCGCCCGTTAGTGGCTGCGTCTCTGGCATTTTTTGTAGCTCAATGAGTGGGCAAAAGCCTCTGCTTCATTCATCAGTCGTCTAGCAGGTGCACTACAACTGCTTTAGCCTTTAGGGTCTCTGTGCCCGGGGTGGGTTTGCGCCACCTGTGGAGGCTGAGGTACTAGTCCTCTGACCGAGTTTCTAGGGAAGTTCCGTCAAGTTGCCTTTATTGGCCAACATTTGAGGCACCCTGTACACTGGGGCCTCCCTTCTCCGATACATTGCGGAGTCTCTTTGGGATTTTCATACGTCTCGCTGCAAGACGGTCCTGTCGGCCGTGTGCATTGCAGGCGAAGGGTCCTTGCATCCGGAGGTGTTTCCACCTTCTTTACCGGAGGTGGGGCACCGGAAGTGGACCTTGTGTCCTCTCGACTCACTCGCAAGGTGGCAAGATCGTGGTCAGGTCCAGGGACCCCTGGGCGGATGCGTTAGATGTGTTGGAAGCCCGTGGGGGCAGTATCGCCTGATATATGCTTACCCTCTGCTACTGTTGTTGCCTCGCCGGCTTCGCAGAGCATACTTCATCCTGCTTTACAGTCCTTGGCTTTAATGGCATGGCTGTTTAAAGCCAGGTGCTAAAGGACCGAGTTCTCTCGTATTCGGTCATCTCTTCTATGTTGTTGACACGGGAATCTTCCTCCAGAAAGATATCTCATCGTACCTGGAAGGCTTACATCGCTATGTGCGAGGAACTTGAGTGGCATCCTCGGATGTTTTCCGTTCCCAGGATTTTGCTGTTCTTACAGCGTGGTGTGACCCAAAAGCTGGCCTTGCATACCTTTTTTTGAGGGTCGGATTTCGGTCGGACTGTCTTATTCAACGACCGCTGCCAGGCCATTCCTTGATTAGCACTTTTTGGGCAGGGGGTTCGCCATGTGGTCCCCCCTGTCAAGCCTCCTCTCCCTACTTGGGATCTGATTTTGATGCATCTCGGTTCTCCAAGAACATCCCTTTGAGAATATCAGAGAGATTCCTCTCTTGACCTTGTCCCGGAAGTTGGCCTTATTGGCCATTGCTTCGGTTAGACGGGTGTCTGAGTTGGCAGCCTTGTCTGGCAAGTCGCCTTACTTGGTCCTCCATAAGGATATGTTGGTGTTGCGCCCACGACCATCCTTCTTTTCTAAGAATAGTCTTGGCCTTTCACCTTAAGAAGGACATTGTTCTTCCGTCCTTGTGTCCTCACCCATCGCTTCCCTGAGAGTTTGCGCTTCATACATTAAGATGGGTACAAGCCTTACGAGTGTACCTGTCTGCTACTGTTTCCATTCGGAAATCTGTGTCTGGTCCAAAACAGGGCCGAGCGGTGTCGTCTGCCACCGTCTTTAGGTGGATCAGGCAGACCGTCATACAGGCCTATGCCCTTAAGGGGCGGGCGCCTCCCTTTCCGGTTGCGGCGCATTCCACCAAGGCAATTGGTGCTTCCCGGGCCTTCCGACATCAAGCGTCGGTTGCACAAGTGTGCAAGGCGACGACCTGGTCGTCCGTTCATACCTTTTCAAAGTTCTACAAGGTTGATGTGGCTGCATCTTCGGATGCTTCCTTCGGCCGCAAAGTGTTGCAGGCCGCTGTCTAATGTTGCAACTCCTCCGTTGAGGGGCTCTGCTGGTTTGGAGTGAAGTTTTGGTTGTTCCTTACTTTTTTTGCTCCCACCCTTTTCTTATACTGCTTTGGGACGTCCCACATGTAATCAGTATGAGAGCTGCGTCGGTCCATGGACGATAAGAGAAAATAGGATTTTTGTACTCACCGTAAAATCCGTTTCTCTGACGTCCATGGACCGACGCAGCACCCACCCTTCCTTTTAAGTTTGTACTGCTTTGTTACAAACTGAGGCTGATTAGCTGCAGGTGGAAGGGTAATGTCCCGAGGGACCGCCCCCTGGGCGGGGCTGTTCAGCTCTGGCTTGTTCTAGAATGTTTTAACCTCTAACATTCTGCCTAGGTCTTCTCCTGCGACCAGGGACATATACCCACATGTAATCAGTATGAGAGCTGCGTCGGTCCATGGACGTCAGAGAAACGGATTTTACGGTGAGTACAAAAATCCTATTTTTTTCCTTCAAAAATGACACTTTGTGCAGGGACAGTTCTAAGCACGGGAAACATGCGCCACTTTACATGCATATCATACACACCCCCCAGGTACGAAATTTAAAGGAATATTTCACTTTTATTTTTTCATTTTAAGCATTATTAAAATCACCGCTCCCGTAAAAACAGCCATTTTTAAAACTTCTTTTTGCATTGATACATGTCCCCTGGGGCAGGACCCGGGTCCCCAAACACTTTTTAGGACAATAACTTGCATATTAGCCTTTATAATTAGCACTTTAGATTTCGAACATTCAAGTCCATTGTATTTAATAGGGTTCTAAAGTTCACACGAACATTTTGTCTGTTTGCAAGTGGACAATTCACAACTTGTGGCCAGGTGACGTGGCAAGTGGACAATCCACAACTTGTGGCCAGGTGACGTGGCAAGTGGACAATCCACAACTTGTGGCAAGTGGACAATTCACAACTTGTGGCAGGTGACGTGGCAAGTGGACAATTCACAACTTGTGGCCAGGTGACGTGGCAAGTGGACAATCCACAACTTGTGGTAGGTGACGTCGCCAGGTGGACAATCCACAACTTGTGGCAAGTGACATGCTAAATACAAGTACACTGCTGCTCTCTCGGCTGCTGCTACTCACTCTGGTCTCACAAAATGGCTGAAAAGGTTAAATAATACTGTTTTTTGAGCTTGGGGAGGGTCTATGATTCTTAACTAAACACTTATAGACGCAAACGCGGTAAAACGCTGCTAAACGCGGCTGGAATTGCAACAAAACGGGTGTTTCTAATCGCCGGTTTCAGCCTTTAAAAACATGCGTTCAGCAGAGTTTGCACTGGCGTCTCGTGTGCATGGGGCCTTACAAGTGTCAGGCTTTTTTTCTGCAAAAACGCTGCTGCCAGGGGGAAAGGCTTCTAGGAGGGTTTACAAAACATCCTGTGTGCATGAGGCCTTCAGTCCATAGATACTTTCTCCAGCCCTGTAACCTGAAGGAAGAAAAGAACAAGAAAAGTGCGCCTACTAAGTGCAGTATGTAAAACAATGATGGGTTTATTAATAAAAATCAGCCAAATGGCTACTCACAAGACAGTGGTGGAATACACGCATATAGTATAGGAATGCTGTGTCACTCTGTCATTATCACTCTGTCAGCCAAAGCTCCGTGCAGTATAACATCTCCTCCGGTGCTGGATTGTCCGTGCCGTGGCGGGGCGAGCGATGTAGGGCTCGGTGAAAGTCGGCCGAGCCGTAACTAGCCCCGCAGCAGCATGCGTTTCAGCCTGGAGCGCAAACGGCTGTCGGCGGCAGGAAGTGACGTCAGACTTGGCTCGGATTGATGATGCATTTCAATGCTTCCGCATTTTCTTCAGATCTAATTGGGAAAGGACGCTGTCGGTCTTATATATGCTCCCCGGGGTGGAGCGATGGGAAAATTAATATAAAATGAGCACTGCTATCGGGCGGCCACATTAGATAAGATACTAGACCTTCAGTTAAAACAACGATGATGTAAACAACAAAAATATAAATATAAACACACCAAGATAGATAGGAATGAATGGCAAATATGATGACGACGACGATGTTACGAGGAATGATAATAACCTCCTATGTTGGACATATTGATAATACGTGTGTGTATGTATATATAAATAATGTGTGCACTAAGAATTATATGCTAATACACAGTGAATATTATATGCGTAATTTTATGTGTTATACTGTATATGTGCCTAACAAATTCAAAAATGTAATTAAATATAAAAAATAATTCATATATGGATACACACATGAATTACAATTTAAGTTATATTATATATAATAGTAAATATGTTAAAAATGGAAATAAATCTAAATTAATTTAAATAATGAAAATGAATATATGTGTATTTATCATAGGATATGACGCAAGAAGATGTCATATCTAATAATGAGAATGATCTACATGACGTCATGTGTGAGTGCGTGTGCACTTGCACATGCGTGTATATTGATGTAGAATTACACATTTGTTAGCTAAATGCATGAGGTCTATGAGCGTACCAGACGATATGAATGACAAAAGGGAACACAAAAATGAAAGACTGTGTGTGGTGTTTTATGTATTTTTCACACGCAATTATATAAAGATAAGCATGTATGAAACTGACTGGATGCACACACATGCCGTATACCAATTATAATTATACTCACTTAAAAAGTGGTGTAGATAATTGTAGGCCTAGATCATATGTAGATGCACGTATGGTACTGAGCACACATGCAGACTGGTATGACATAAAGATGTACGTACCGTTATGTTATTTTTACCTTTTTTTATTATTTTTTTTCCCCCCTAACATATGTACATCTTTATGTCATACCAGTCTGCATGTGTGCTCAGTACCATACGTGCATCTACATATGATCTAGGCCTACAATTATCTACACCACTTTTTAAGTGAGTATAATTATAATTGGTATACGACATGTGTGTGCATCCAGTCAGTTTCATACATGCTCATCTTTATATCTTAATATATTTATATAATTGTGTGTGAAAAATACATAAAACATACACACATAGTATAGTCTTTCATTTTTTTGTTCCCTTTTGTCATTCCATATCGTCTGGTAGCTCATAGACCTCATGCATTTAGCTAACAAATGTGTAATTCTACATCCATATACACGCATGTGTTAATGCACACGCACTCACACATGTTTATGACATGCATGACGTCATATAGATCATTCTCATTATTAGATATGACATCTTCTTGTGTCATTTCCTATGATAAATACACATATATTGATTTTCATTATTATTTAAATTCATTTAGATTTATTTTCATTTTTAACATATTTACAATTATATATAATATAACTTAATTGTAATTCATGTGTGTATCCATATATGAATTTTTTTAATATAAAATTTTATTTTTTAATTTGTTAGGCATATATAACACATAAAAATACACATATAATATTCACTGTGTATTGGCATATAATTCTTAGTCTATCTCTCTATCTCTCTAATACACACATGTATTATCAATATGTCCAACATAGGAGGTTATTATCATTCCTTCTTAATCATCCTCGTAACATTAGATAACAATAATAATTTGCCATTCATTCCTATCTATCTTGGTGTGTTTTATATTTATATTATTGTTGTTTACATCATCGTTGTTTTAATGGAAGGTCTAGTATCTTATCTAATGTGGCCGCCCGATAGCAGTGCTCGTTTTTATATTAATTTTCTCATCGCTCCGCCCCGGGGAGCATATATAAGACCGACAGTGTCCTTTGCCAATTAGATCGGAAGAAAATGCGGAAGCATTGAAACGCGTCATCAACCTGAGCCAAGTCTGACGTCACTTGCTGCTGCCGACAGCCGTTTGCACTCCAGGCTAAAATGCATGGCTAGTTCCAGGTCGGCCGACCTTCACCGAGCACTACATCGCTCCCCCCGATATGGCACGGACAATCCAGCACCGGGGGAGATGTTATACTGCACGGAGCTTCGGCTGACAGAGTGATAATGACAGAGTGACCCAGCATTCCTATTCTATATGCGTGTATTCCACCACTGTCTTGTGAGTAGCCATTTGGCTGATTTTTATTAATAAACCCATCATTGTTTTACATACTGCACTTAGTAGGCGCACTTATCTTGTTCTTTTTTCCCCCAGTCGTCTTCCAAGTCAGCCCTTGAGAGATGGAGCTCCTCCTCACAATCAGGAAACACATTGCCATTAATTTTCTTCCCCTTAAGAGGCGGTCCCTCAGGTCCCTGGTCAGTCTTAGTGTTTCTTCCGTCCGGAGGGGACATGTTGCCAAAGGGACCTAAGGGGGGGCCCCATCTCCCATGGGCTAACCTGGACAGGTGTCTGCAGGTACAGCAGTGTATGTCAGCAGGGCTGACTGAATGGAGCCTCCGTGTGGCAGGGGGTCAGGGGACCTTACCGGAGCCGTGTCACTGGCGTGGAGGAGGGCGGTTCTCTGACCACGGGCAACCCTCCTTAGGCTGCGTGCAGGAGGTGTCCCGGGTTCGAATTTTCTCTGTGCCCAGGCAAGGAGAAAGGCACCATTGCAGCATTCCCTTGGCGGCGCCAGCAGGGGGGGCATGTACCCACGTCTGAACGCCGCTTGACCCAGGGGCGTCATTTCCGAGTAGGAATGATGCAATCGGCGTGCACCGGGGAAGCTGGTCCAATCCCCTTAAAGGCGCGGGAAATTCGAACGGTCGGCTGGTGCTATTAGCGTGGACGCGGCTGCAGACGACAGTATCGGACGCCACAGCAAGCCAGGATGCTGGAAGAGGATGAGATTCCATCGGCCCAGGCTCCAGGAGGCAAAAGCACCAGCAGGATGCAGGTAGGCACCAGTGGGTGACCTTTGTATTGGGACAGCAGCTAGGTGGTGATGGTGCACTAGCAAGCTGGGGCTAGGGGGTTACTAGTGTCACTGGGTGTGCACTTTAGTAATGTATGGTGCAGTGTGTCTATTTTTCTCACCGCCATGGGTCCCCCTGTGTTTATCTTTTGGCAGGTGAAACCGCCTAAAGAACCAAAGCCCACTCCCAGGAAGCGGTGTGCAAAGTGTACTACCAAGATGCCCTTGGAAAACACAGAACCGCTATGCAAAACTTGCATTGACAAACTGATTGAAAAACAGTCGGATGCAGTTTATGCAAAGATTTTTTGATCTGTGAGAGGTGACATGGCTAACACCTTTTAAGGATCTCAAGTTTATCGCAGAAGTTAAACCTCTAGCAGTTCCTCCTGGAGGTTCCTCTCCCATGACCTCACCCATATCAGAAGTCGCCTCAGGGTCGCATGAGTCGGTGAGGGAGCAAGCGGGCAGCAGCGCAGCTAGTGTTATGGCTACCGATAGCTCAGACTCAGAGCAGGAAGATGGGAGAGAAGAAAGAAAGGGACCCAAATACAAATTATCGCTAGAAGATGTGGATGATTTGCTTGGGGCCATTTACCAAACTTTGGAAATTGAGCATGAAAAAGAACTGCCTTCCAAACATGACCTGATGTACCAAGGTCTGAGGAAGAAAAAATCCAAAGTATTCCCAGTTCATCCGGTAATGTCAGATACCGTGAAAAACGAATGGGCAGACCCATAAAGGAAACCCTTCTTTGCGGCTAGTCACAAAAAGCGATTTCCTTTCAGTGACGATCCAAAAGAAGTATGGAATAAAAATCCTAAATTGGATGCGCCACTTTCTAAAGTTTCAAAAAATTCTTCATTAGCATTTGAAGACATGGGACACCTTAAAGATGGCATGGATAAAAGAGGTGAAATTATCCTGAAAAGAGCCTGGGAGACCAGTGTCGCCAGTCTGAAGCCAGTGCTAGCCACCACTTGCGTGGCAAGAAACTTAGAGTTTTGGCTCTCACAGCTACAAGACCATATTAAAAATTGTACGCCTAGGGAGGAGATCCTGAAGACGCTTCCAGTTCTCTCCAAGGCGGTCGGCTACATTGCGGATGCATCCGCAGAGTCCGTCAAGCTAGCAGCAAGGTCAGGAGGACTAGCAGTTGCAGCTAGACGTGCGATTTGGATGAAGACCTGGCCAGGCGATGCTGCATCCAAAACGAGATTGTGCAATCTCCAATTTACTGGGGATTTTCTTTCTGGTTCAGGCCTGGACGAGGCCTTAGAAAGAACAGCAGACGGGAAGAAAACCTTCCCTGCTGAAAAACGTAAACCTCCACAAAAAAGTTTTTTTCGTGGACGAAGAGATCGTCCCCAAGAAGAAAAGAAAGAGTACCCTAAGAAAAACTGGACCGGTTACAAAGGGAAGCCAAAGAGTAATGTCCTCTTTGGCTCTTCTAACCAAGCCGCCAAACAATGACCACAGAGTGCCAGTAGGGGGAAGACTGGCTACCTTCCTACCTCAATGGCAGAAGACGACAGCCAATCAATTCATTTTGGACATTGTCGCAAGGGGCTACTCTCTGGAATTCAATTGTCATCCTCCAGAGAGATTTCTATTAATGAAACTTCCCAGGGATCCAGAAAAAGCCAAGGCTCTTCCACTGTTACTAGGGGAGATGGTGGACCAGAAGGTCCTTACTCCAGTCCCAGAGAAGGAAAAAATAAGGGGTTTTTACTCTCATATACTCGCACGATTTCACTCCCGCTGGCAGTCCCGATTTCAGCCACAATTTCAAAGACATCTGAAACAGATGTCAATGTAAATCGCAAAAAGTAATACAGAAACGACTTTTTGTAATCTGTGCAGCGCCGCAGATGCGGCGTTGCACCGATTAGGACGGTGCCATTGCCCGCAATTTGCGGCAAATTTCGCCGATTTTGACATGCGATTTGACATGTCAAATCGCACCAGTGTGAACCAGGGCTAAAGCCGTTAAACCAAGCGATTCAATACAAAAATTTTCGCATGGAGTCCATATTTTCGGTCATGGCGACCATGGATCTCAGGGATGCATATCTCCACATTCCCATCCGGGAAGAGTCCCAGAGATATCTAAGGTTAGCGGTGGAGATGGAGGGAAAGGAATACCACTTCCAGAGAAGAGCTCTTCCTTTCGGGTTAAACTCGTCACCAGGGATATTCACCAAGGTGTTAGCGGAAGCTCTGGCCCCTCTAAGGTTAAAAAAGATGACCGTAATACCGTACTTAGACGATCTACTGTTCGCAGCACCATCCGAATCACAGCTGATAAAAGACCTTACAGAAGCTCAACTGTGGTTGAAGTCGCTAGGCTGGATTCTAAACGAGGAAAAGTCCAATCTGTGTCCCACTCATAACATCCGGTTCCTGGGGTATCTGCTCAACTCCATAAAACAGAAGACTTCCCTACTGGAGGAGAAGATCCAAAACCTCATCAAGAGGGTGAGTTCAATACAGAACAACCTCCCGATAACTATCAGGGAGCTGATGTCGGTTCTGGGTCTGATGACATCATCAATACCAGCAGTCCAGTGGGCAAAATACCATTTAAGGTCACTTCAAGTATTTCTCTTAAAAAACCAAAGAGAAGACCTGGACAGGTCGGCTTTTCTCCCGACATCTGTGAAAAGGTCGCTGTGGTGGTGGAGGATCCACACAAACCTAAATCAGGGTCTGGCTTTGTCATTCCCCATCTCACGAAAATTGACCACAGACGCAAGCAGTTGGGGTTGGGGAGCTCACCTAGCAGGGCAACCTGCTCAGGGGAGGTGGTCCCCAGAAGAAGCCAAGGCATCTTCGAACTGGCGAGAACTTATGGCGATAGCCAAGGCCATAGAATTCTTCCAAAACCAACTCAGAAGTCATCACATTCTGATACTTTCAGACAACGCCACAGCTGTGGCTTATGTGAACAAGCAAGGGGGCACAAGAAGCCCATCCCTAAGCCACGTCTCCAACCAAATTTGCCGATGGGCAGAAGGGAACCTGCTATCACTGGGAGCAGTCCATCTAAAAGGGGAAGACAACCAAGTAGTGGACTTCCTCAGCCACCAGGAGATCTCCCAAGATGAATGGGTATTACACCCGGAGGTGTTCAGGGAAATTACAGCCCGCTGGGGAGTTCCAAACATAGACCTGTTTGCCTCTCGGAAGAATGCTCAGGTGAAGTATTTCTTCTCGGTAAACCAGCAAGACCAGCCTCTTGGGATAGACGCTCTCCAAAATCCTTGGAACTTCAAGCTATGCTATGCCTTCCCTCCGGTTCATCTGATTCCGCGGGTAGTAAAGAAGTTTCTACAGGAACAGACAAAACTGATACTGATCGCACCATACTGGCCCAAGAGAGCTTGGTTCTCTCAACTCCTCAGTCTCTCAGCAGCAGAGCCGTGGCTTCTACCTCACAGGAAAGACCTGATGTGTCAGGGACCCCTGACAGGCCTAAAACAGGAAAGTTTCAAATGGGCGGCCTGGTTACTGAGGAGGACATCTTGAGATCTAAAGGACTCTCAGAGAAAGTGGTGGCAACGCTTCTGAGCGCTAGGAAGCCAAACACAAGAGCCATCTATAGAAAGACCTGGAGGAAGTTTAACAGTTGGTACACTGAAAACAAAAGATTAAAAATGGATACACCGACCATCCTTGAATTTTTACAGCAGGGTGCTGATAAAGGTTTAGCGCTTAGTACACTGAAGGTTCAGATTGCAGCGCTGTCGGTGTATCTGGAACGGACACTACAAGAGGACCCGTTGGTCTCTCGGTTTTGCAGGGCATTAGCAAAATACAAAAAGCCCAAGACACAAAAATGTCCCACTTGGGATTTGTCAGTGGTCCTCGGGAATCCTCAAACCTCCCTTCAAGCCACTACAAGATGCATCTTTAAGATTATTGACTCTTAAAACAGTTTTCCTCGTAGCCATCACAACAGCACGTAGGATAGGGGAAATACAGGCTCTATCCATTAGAGAACCTTTTTTGAAGATTCATGACGATCGAATTGTCCTTCAAACAGATCCAGGATTTACTCCAAAAGTGACATCAACTTTTCACAAATCCCAGGATATAGTCTTGCCTTCATTTTGCAGTTCACCCAATAACAGCAAAGAGCAGGAACTAAGTCTCCTTGATGTCAGAAGGTGTCTACTTCAATATTTAGAAGTCACTAATGAATTTAGAACATCAGATGCTCTATTTGTCTTATACGCACGCCAACTGAAGGGTAAACAAGCGTTCAAAAAGACAATAGCTAGATGGATCAAGACAGCCATTCTAGAGTGCTATAGTGTCATGGAGATAACACCACCTAAAGAACTTAAAGCTCATTCAACAAGGGCTTCAGCAGCCTCATGGGCAGAAAGGGCAGGAGCCACTCCAGAACAAATCTGCAGGGCTGCAACCTGGTCAAGATTCTCAACCTTTGTTCGGCATTACAGACTGGATCTGATTTCCAGCCAGGACCAGGCTTTTGGTAGGAAAGTCCTCCAAGCCGTTGTCCCACCCTAGATCTGGTGAGTTCTTGGTTATCCTCTCAAGGGCTGACTTGGAAGACGACTGGGGGAAAAGCAGAGTTAGTTTCTTACCTGTAACTCTGTTTCCAGTAGTCTTCCAAGGCAGCACGATCCCACCCTAAAATGTCTAACCATGTGGGGTTGTGTTGTGTATTATATTGTTTCAGATTCCGGCCTTCGGTTCTCGGGGATGACTGACCAGGGACCTGAGAGACCGCCTCTTAAGGGGAAGAAAATTAATGGCAATGTGTTTCCCCGATTGTGAGGAGGAGCACCATCTCTCAAGGGCTGCCTTGGAAGACTACTGGAAACAGAGTTACCGGTAAGAAACTAACTCTGCTTTTTTTGCCATTTCAGAGTCTGCTTCACTGCTAAAGTGTTGCCAACGGTGCTGATGTAAATTTAACTACATGTATGGACTTTATTCCCTTACACAAATCGGGACATTATTATTTAATACTATTGTCATTATTATCGTCAGTATTTATTATTGTTATCACCACGGTGTGTTAATCACACAATTTTACTTTTTACTTATTTCAGTTTACATTATTAACATTGTGGTTCTGGCCTTCCTCTCACGCCATCATTCTGTCTGTTATTCCTGTAACCTGAAGGTCCTTGGCTTGGTACAGACCAGTTGCTGGTGAAATAGCCTGCAGCAACTAGAGCATTGTACTCATTGTGGTTGCAATGTTCTCCAGGCAAAGTGTAAGTTCACCTTAACAGAAAAATATGTAATGTGAACTTACACAGGACCCCCGCCTCGCCCCCCCCCCCCAGGTCCCGCTGACCTGGACTGCAGCATTCTGCCATTCTGAGCCTCGGTATATCTGCGTCAAGAGTCTAGGGTTTAGAAATCCCCTTAGCGGAATGTCTAAAACGTACCTAGTCAGGAGGGACGTTTCGGAGCATTCTAATTGGTCAGCGCCATTATATGGGCGGCGCCGACCAATCAGCAGGCGCATAGCCCCTCTTGTCAGCTGGGAAGAAGACTGCGTTGATGCCAAGGGGATTTCTAAGCCCCGGACTCATAACGCAGATATACCGGGGCTCAGAACGGGAGATTGCCACGGTCCAGGTCAGCGGGACCGGAGGAGGGGGTCCTGTGTAAGCTCACCTTACAGATTGTTCTGTAAAGGTGAACTTGCCCTTTAAGCAAAAGGGGGGAAAAAATAAATAAATGCATATTCTTTTCTCTTACCGTCCGTGGACTGACACAGCCTCTTCATACTGAACACGTGGGTTTATGTCCCTGCTCGCAGGAGAAGCCTAGGCAGAATGTGGATGTTAGAACATACATTCTAAAAACCAGAGCTGAACAGCCCCGCCCAGGGGGCGGTCCCTCCGGACATAACCCTCCTACCTGCAGCCAGCAGCCCTCAGTTTTTTTCTGCCTAGCAGAGGAGAAGACGTGGCTCTCTTAGGAGCCAGTCTCCTGAGATTTTTTTTAAATTCCTTTTGGAATTTTATTATTTTATTTTTGAGATCTTCTATTAACTGTCGGCTGGGCAACAGGTTGGGTACAAGATATCCTCGTAGTCTTCCCTGTCCGACCATCGAGCATGCCGATTCCTCGCTACGGCGTGCGACTCAGTTCACGGCATGCCCCATGACTCCAGGGGTGGCCGGTGGGCTTTTATGCTCCGCAGTCCATACAAGACTGAACAGTCCTGCTGTATCTTTCGCGGTGGACCGGGCTGACAGCTACTCAGTACTGCACTGTGATAGGTCCTTCTGGAACGGGTAAGTAGTATCTCCTGCCTTTTGCAGGTGAGTACATGCTGTGTGTTCCTTTTTGTATGGGGGATTTTCCCTGTCTCCCCCTTGTTTTTTGTTGCTCTCTGTCACCTTACTCTGGTGCTGTGCTGTCTGGGGGTGCCTGGGGGTCACTCTGGCCTGAGGGGGGGCTCATGGGTGTATGCTTATAGCTGTGGAGGTTTCTCTGTGAAATTGGGCCTGGGCGCCGTGTTTTTGTGTCACTTTGGCTTTTTTGCATTGGTGCGCATGGCGGCCATCTTGCCGTGGATCGCTATGGCGCAGTTACATTGCGGCGGGCATTTTCTTGGAGCTGCGCGTGTTTTTTGTAGTTGTTTGGCCTCTATCGCTCCTGCAACAACGCGATTTTCCTCACACTCTCCTCACTGCTCACTCGCGCTGTACGAGCACAGCACAGGCAGAGGAACCGAGCGGTCCTATCCGGGTTGGTGAGTCCCCTGGGTAATCCCCCACAGTCAGCGCAGCCAGAGGGTGGATTTTTTTCTTTTATTGGGAAAAGTCTCAGAGAGTGGTGAGTATGGAGTCTGGTTCACCTGCTTCCCCATTCATGTCAGAGGCAACAGGCAGTACTTCAGCACCTGCGGTCCCTATGGACCAGTTGTCGGCGGTCCTGGAATCATTTCTTGTCAGGATGGAAGCAGTGTGCGAGCGCAAGGGGGCTATGATGCGCCCTCTCCCCACACAATCTCCAGTAGGGGAGTGCTCTGATTCAGATATGGGCCTAGCTGCAGCTCAGGACCCTAGCTCTGAATTTTTTGATATTTTTGAACAGGACATTCCTTGTGAGGAAGACTCCTGCTCTGAGTCAGCAAAGGATAGGGTGCTTGTAAGTGAACTCATTGATGCTGTGAGGTACACTCTCAAGGCTGGATGCTGCGGCTGCGGAATCTAAGGCAGAAGCTGTCTCCTTTTTGGTTCTTTTAAAGCTAAGCCTTCTAAAAAAGTTTTTCCTTGCATGCCTTTCTTTGACAGGTTCATAAATCAGGTTTGGGAAAAGCCGCAGAAGACTTTTGCACTCCCGCGGCGTCTGTCTACTAGGTACCCTTTTGAGGAGACCCTGATTAAAAAATGGGCCTCTTCTCCGGTGGTCGACCCCCCCCGGTCGGCCGTTTGAGTAAAGCCACAACTCTCCCGATGGAGGGGACTCCTGCCTTTTAAGGACCCCACTGACAGGAGGTCGGAAGTGGTGAGCAGAGCCATGCTCGCCTTGCTGGGCTCCGCCTTACGTCCTATTGTAGAAAAATAGAAATAGGGTTGCCCCTGGGATAGTGTGGGCCGATGCAATGAAGTGGACTGACCAAAAATTGTTTATAAAAGTAAAAAAAGTTTTATTACATATAGATCTTAGAGGATCAACAGTGAAAAATTTGAAATATCTAATATTTAGGTTATTTGCGTTTTCAGATACAAAGGATGTCACTTATGTAATGGGCAAGCTCATATGGAAAAACGAAATGAAACTCCAACAATAATTTTTATAGGGAAGAAAACTTTGTAAATGAGATGTTAACCATACATGTATCTCATCCTTATCTCCTTCTGACCTTCAATTATGGTCAAACTGTAAGGTCAACTTGCAGTTTTTTTTTTTTCTCTGCATGGCTAGCCGAGGCTCCCCGGCACACAGGAGCCTCATGGACCTACTATGTTTTTCCCATGAGGCAGCACCCAATTTAGGGTGTACTTAGCGGTAGTTAAATTTACAGGTTCCATCTTTCCTGTTTCTTGCGATTCGGCTCCGCTATCGGAGTGATTCCTGACATGTCCATGCCCCCCCTTTTTCCATCTATCGGTGGCTGTGATTGGTCTGGATCCCTCTGAGCGCTGGACCCGAATGCGCATGCTCACTGAGCCTGGCTGGCTCAGAACCCTCGCTGCCCTGTGTGCCGGCGGTCATGTCGATGTCTGACGCCACCGCGCATCACCAGCGCGGTGATGCCGGACGCCGCACTGACCGAGGGATGAGGTTTGTCCCCGGAAGATTGCTCTGATTTGGCGATGGGATGCCGACGTCTTGTCGACGTCTGATGTCACCGCGCATTACCAGCGCGGTGACGCCGGACGCCGCACTGACCAAGGGATGATGCCTGCCCCCGGAAGACTGCTCTGATTTGGCGACTGGATGCCATCTGGGAGGTTCTACATTGCTCACCTTGCTGGATTACTCCCCTTCCTTGCTCCTCCTCCCTGGCGTCCACACCCACTGTCTGATTGGCCAAATTGACCAACAGCTGACCTATTTAAACATTGGTAGTAGCCACACTAGATCTCGCTGCACAGATGAGATCTATATAGCACTGAGATATTCCCGCAGGTAAGAGCTAAACGTCTTGTTCAACAGAGGGACATCGGGTAGCGATGATTTCAACCGCTTCCTATATACTCTGTTACAACAACCTCTCTTCATGAGAGCTGACCCCATTTCTTGCCTTTCAGGGCAACTCTCGGTGTTCATTGTTTTTATCCTTGTGAGCCTTGACGTGCCGTGCACACTATATCAGAGTAAGGATATTCCTACACAATCAGTGTGATTTTTCAACAAATATCCCCAACTTCCATATATACAGATATATATACTTCTTATCCTTTTCCAACAATCTGAGTGGCTTGTCAATATAAGATCGTTCTCAGTTTACTCTGAAACGTACACAAGCCCTCATTTGTTTCAACATTGAATTTGTCCCTTATCACCTGTTGGATTGGATTTTCTGCAAATTCCAAGGAGCTCACCCTAATGACATCTCATTCTACATCTACGTGTTGTAAAAAATCTTTGTGAGACGTAAGTAGTAACCTCTATGTTTTCCTTATTTTAGATATCAATTGTAATTTTGCCTAATGTCTATCCAATGTTGCATGCTATGCAAGATGTTTATTATGCAATGTCTCATAGATATCAAATATGATATATATTTTCATACATTGTCTCTTTTGTTGTTCTCCTTGAACCACAGATTAAATTCAATACATTGTTCTGCCTGTATACCTACCCTGAAGAAGGAACATATATATTCTGGCATTGAACCGCCTCATATATCCGAAACATGTCGGTGTCCATTTGCATCTCTTTGTATTGATACCTAGTGTCTATCACTATGGATGTGAATGTAATGTATATTGGCTTTTAATGTGAACCCACAATTTATGTGTGTTTCATTCTATATTTCTAATGTACAACCTTTTTTCACTGTTGATCCTCTATGATCTATATGTAATAAAACTTTTTTTACTTTTATAAACAATTTTTGGTCAGTCCACTTCATTGCATCGGCCCACACTATCCCAGGGGCAACCCTATTTCTATTTTTCTCAATATTGGGATGTGACCGGTTGTCTTTGAACTGACCATAGCATACTGCTGTAGCTTCATCTTATCCTCTTTATATACTACGTCCTATTGTAGCGGCGACCCTGACACTCACGGAATGGGAAAAGATTTTGCACCAGACTGTGCAGGAGCATAATCTTCCTCCAGAAACCATTGCACTGGTCCACCAACTGGCGCAGGGCCTAGTGTATGTGTGCAATGCCACTTTGGACGCTGCTCCCTTAATCTCTAGGTTGAAATGCTGGTCTGCTGACCTGGCTTCTAAAAAGCTCCTGACTGACTTTCCCTTTAAGGGCGGTAAGCTGTTTAGTTCTGCCCTAGACGACATTATTAAGGATGTCACGGGGGGTAAGAGCACCCTCCTTCCTCAGGCTACTAAGGGTAAGGAGCCCCGCCGTAAGCCGGGCCCCTCCTTTCCAGCTCAGAAGAGGTTTTTTCGTCCGTCAGTCAGAATCCACGGGTAAGCTCTCCCAGACTGAAAAAAGTGCGGCTGGTGGACAGAAGCGTCCCTGGGTGCGTAAGCTGACCAAGCCGGCTCTTAAGCCCGCCACCGCATGAAGTCTTGCCCCCGCCCAACTCTGTGGTGGGGGGACGGCTTCGCTGGTTCACGGATCGGCGGACCTCCAACCGGTGGGTGTGCGAGGTGGTCACCTCGGGGTACAGGATAGAGTTCCGCTCCTGGCCTCAAAACAGATTCTTTCCCTCAAATCTCTCTCTCCTTCCAGTGCGTCGGGCGGCCCTCTTAGGGGGAGTGCAGGACTTGCTCAGGTGCGGAGTAATTGTGCCGGTATCGTCACAGGACAGGTTTCTGGGATTTTATTTGAATCTGTTTGTGGTCCCAAAGAAGGACAGAGTCCGTCCAATTCTGGATCTCAAGGCCCTAAATGCCTTTTGTGAAGGTTCAACAATTCTGCATGGAATCCATTCGCACGGTGGTTGCTGCGCTCCATCCCGGGGACTTTCTGGCGTCCTTGGACATCAAGGACGCCTATTTGCATGTCCCAATCTGCGCAAGCCAGACAAAAGTGTAGCGCTAAACTAAATGAGAACTGCACTGGAATGAAGTGCAGTATGTAACAGTGATAAACAGTCAAAATAAACAACGTAACATTCAAGAAGTGATAAATGAATAAATGAAAATATTCAAATAGTCCTCAGTGATATGAGTTGTGTAATGTAAAAGTCACCAGAAAATACTGAGTTCATTAATAAAAACAAAATTGATAGATGCTGGTGAGAATCAAAATAATGGTGCTCCTAAATGAACTTGACGTGAAGCGAGTGCACTTAAAGTGACCACCACCAATCGATGGTAGAAAAGGCTTACCAGAGAGAGTGGACCCCAAAAACATACGTTCAGAGGGTCAACCAGACATGGGTAAGCCGCTGTGAACAGCGAATCTCCAGCTGCGATTCAAACAGGATCCTCAAACTTCAATCAAATACAGAAGGTAGGGAGAAGTGTCTCTTGTATCCAGATGGTGATGACACTTGCAGGTAGTGCCCGGTTAGGGCCAGGTGGTGTGTAATTTGAACTTGGCAGAGACATCAGTGATGTGTAATTCCCTGCAGCCCAGCAGGTGGCGCTGTCGCCCTGGGCTGGGGTTGAATCATTGCTGTGTGCCGTGCCTCCTTTTTGTCCTCCCTCGGCAGCGGTATGGTGGGGCGGGGAACCCGCCGTGCTTGCCGGGAGAGGGTATAAGGGGGCCGGCCATCTTTGTCACGGGGTCGAGTCCCAGGCACCTTCAGCCTGTGGGCGGTGGTTCGTGTCTGTCCTCCTAGGCGGCCTAGGCCTAGAGGACAGCCGGAGGTCGTATTCCATCCCAGGCAACTTTAGCCTGGGGTGAGGTACTCGGATGGAGGTCTGGAGCTCAGTGCCCAACACTGAGTTCCGCGAGGGAAGGAGATCCTAGGGAACCCAGGGGTTGGGAACCCGAATCCGGAAGGCGTAATGGACCGGGGGAGCTCTTCACTTGAAGACCTGGTGCAGCATATTGCCAGTGACGGGTGAGCCTCTCACCGGAGACCGCCTGGAAGGAAATTCCCCCCTCGCTCGGAGACCACAACCCACTTTCAGGGAGGAAAGTGGAGAACACATTGTGTCTGGGCCTACTCGCATCCACACCTCCTTTTCTGTTCTGTTTCTACAAGGGAGTTCAACTGATTGTGTTAATTCGAGAAGAATAAAGGAGTGTTGGACTTTAATGGTGTGGGGCTCATTTCCTGACAGACATTGTTCAAGGTAACTCTCGGTGGAGGCTCCAGGTGCACAGCACTGACCCGAAGGTAAAAGAACTTTGCTTATACCACACTGACACCTGTGGTGAAGGCCAGGTGTGGTGTCCCCGCTCCCTTCCCCTCTAAGGTACCCCTAGACAAGAGAAAAGATGAGCTGAAGACGAAGAGGGGAGTGAGGAGGGCGCTACATGTAATACTGTATAAAAAGGGTATTTAATGTAGGTAGGAATACTTACATTTAGAAGAATGTAACAGTGCTTCATCAAATGATCAAATGGCAACAGTAGCGTCTTCCGACGCGTTTCGCATCCAAATGCATCATCTGGGGTGACCCCAGACGATGCATTTGGATGCGAAACGCGTCGGGAGACCCTACTGTTGCCATTTGATAAAGCGCTGTTACATTCTTCTAAATGTAAGTGTTCCTACCTACATTAAATACCCTTTTTATACAGTATTACACTAATGTGCCTTTTCTTTCCTTTTACTTTCTGGCATATATCTGGTATCACCACCTGGCCCTAACCGGGCACTACCTGCAAGTGTCATCACCATCTGGATACAAGAGACACTTCTCCCTACCTTCTGTATTTGATTGAAGTTTGAGGATCCTGTTTGAATCGCAGCTGGAGATTCGCTGTTCACAGCAGCTTACCCATGTCTGGTTGACCCTCTGAACGTATGTTTTTGGGGTCCACTCTCTCTGGTAAGCCTTTTCTACTATCGATTGGTGGTGGTCACTTTAAGTGCACTCGCTTCACGTCAAGTTCATTTAGGAGCACCATTATTTTGATTCTCACCAGCATCTATCAATTTTGTTTTTATTAATGAACTCAGTATTTTCTGGTGACTTTTACATTACACAACTCATATCACTGAGGACTATTTGAATATTTTCATTTATTCATTTATCACTTCTTGAATGTTACGTTGTTTATTTTGACTGTTTATCACTGTTACATACTGCACTTCATTCCAGTGCAGTTCTCATTTAGTTTAGCGCTACACTTTTTTGTCTTGTTCGTATTCCACCATTTTTCAATTGGTTGTGTGAGCTGCTATACAATCAGGCAGCGCAGAATTTTTTGTTTTTGTTTTAATCTGCGCAAGCCACCAGAAGTTTCTGCGCTTTGCGATCGGCGAAGTCCACTATCAATTTGTGGCACTTCCCTGCGGCTTAGCGTCGGCACTGCGGGTCTTCACCAAGGTGCTTGCCCTGATTCTGGCTTTGCAGAGACAGCGTGGCATTGCTATCATGGGTTATCTGGACGATCTTCTTCTGAGATCAGACTCTGGCTCAGAATTAGAAGAAAATGTGACGATAATCAGACCCTCCGGGACTTCGGGTGGCTCCTGAACACTCAGAAGTCAGTCCTGGTCCCGACTCAGCGTCTGGAATATCTAGATTTTGATCCTGGACTCCTTGGAGGTTAAAGTATTCCTACCCTTTGAGAAGTTGCAGACTCTTCAGTCTGCGGTGCGGGTTCTGATGTCCCGAAAATGGTCGTCAATCCGTTTCTGCATGAGAGTCCTGGGACTCGTGGCCTCCTTCGAGGCAGTTCCGTATGCCGAATCTCACACTCGTGCCCTACAGAGGGGGATCCTGTCCACTTGGGACAAGTCCTCGTTGTCTTTGGATCATCAGATCCAGGTGAGTCACCCGGTCAGGGCGTCTGTCAGGGAAGGCTTTACCCACTGGTGGCGCTGTCGGTCCTATGGATCGCAGTACTAGTGTCCACCAGCAGGTGTCCTCCCGCAGCCTGTACCTTTTGACAGAGGATCTTACCTGCTGGTGGTAGTGCCTGATCCATGGGCCGTAGTACCGGCGTCCACCAGCGGGGGTATTCCGGCAGTGTGGGGCAGGCAGTACTTCCTTCGATCAGCTGTGACATGAGGGCAATTATAGCAGTCCTATAAATACTCGGCGAGCCCTTACATGCTCGCCTTGGTATCTTTCTCCTGGAGCCTTGACCTTGTAGCCTGTATCCGGACCTTGAGCCTGTACCTGTACCTGTCCTTGAGCCTGTACCTGTCCTGTCCCGTCCTGACCTGACCTGACCTGATCCCTATCCTGAGCCAATCCATCCGTCTTCTCCCTGCCTGGTTTTGTTCCCTATTCCCATCTGCTGACTCCCCGTGTATGACCTTGGCCTGGCTACGTTTATGCCCCTGGAACACTCCTCTGTCAATCTCCTGATCTGCTGTGTATGACCCCGGCCTGGCTTACATTCAAGATTCTGGTACTGCCCCTTTGTTGTATATATTATTTGTTGTTTGTGGGTTGTTTTGTTAGTTTGCACTGTTTGTATTTATCCATATCACCTTCTCAATAAACCCCATTATATTTCACTCTACATGCGTTTTGGTTATCTCTGTGCAGTCCACACAGTCTGGTCAATTAATTCCCTGATAGCGTCCCTGACGTGGTGGTTGAGATCCCCGGCCCTTCGGTCCGGGAAGTCGTTCCTTCCTATCCAGTGGACGGTGATCACAACGGACGCCAGCCTTACGGGCTGGGGGGGAGTTTGGGGAGTCCTCTCAGCTCAAGGGCTTTGGACCCCGGCCGAATCCCGTCTACCGATCAATGTCCTGGAACTCCGGGCAATCAGACTGTGCCTCTTCTTGTGGTCGGAGACGCTACAGGGCCGCTTGGTCAAGATCCAATCGCACAACGCCACAGCAGTGGCTTATGTCAACCATCAGGGGGGAACTCGGAGCTTCGCTGCGGCATCTGAGGTCGCCCACATCCTTCGGGGGGCGGAAAGAAGCGTGCCAGCTCTGTCGGACGTTGGACCAGGGGGAATGGTCCTTGCATGCGGAGGTGTTCCAACTCCTTTGCCGGCGGTGGGGCACCTCTTGGCCTCTCGACTCAATCGCAAGGTGTCGAGGTTTGTGGCCAGGTCCAAGGACCCCTGGGCAGACGCCTCAGACGCTTTAGTTGCCCCGTGGTGTCCGTATCGCCTGATGTATGCCTACCCTCCGCTGCAGTTGCTTCGCAGGGTAGAGGCTGAGGGCATTCCGGTGATGATCCTCATTGCTCCGGATTGGCTGCGACGCCATTGGTACGCCGATCTTGTACGGCTAGTCGCGGACGTTCCCTGGCGACTACCTCTGCGGGAGGACCTTCTGTCTCAAGGTCCCATTCTTCATCCTACTTTACAGTCCTTGGCTTTAACGCCATGGCTATTGAAAGCCAGGTGCTGAGGGTCCGAGGTCTCTCAGATTTGGTCATCTCGACCATGTTGAGGGCACGGAAATCTTCCTCCAGGAAGATCTATCACCGTACCTGGAAGGCTTACATCACTATGTGCGAGGAGCTAGATTGGCGTCCACGGACGTATTCCGTTTCCAGGATTCTGCTGTTCTTACAGCGTGGTGTGACCCAAAAGCTGGCTTTAAGTACCATCAAGGGTCAGATTTCAGCCCTGGCTGTCTTCTTTCAATGGCCGCTAGCGGGCTATTCCTTGATTAGCACCTTTGTGCAGGGGGTTCGCCATGTGATTCCCCCCTGTCAAACCTCCTCTCCCTCCTTGGGATCTTAATTTGGTGCTCTCTGTTCTTCAAGAACCTCCTTTAGCCATCACTTCTGTCAGACGGGTGTCTGAGTTGGCGGCATTGTCTTGCAAGCCGCCTTACTTGATCATCCATAAGGATAAGGCTGTGTTGCGTCCGCGACCTTCTTTTCTCCCGAAGGTGGTCTCAGCCTTTCACCTTAATGAGGACATTGTTCTTCCATCCTTGTGTCCTCATCCATCGCATCCCAGAGAGTTTGCGCTTCACACGCTAGACGTGGTATGTGCCTTGCGGGTGTACCTGTCTGTTACTGCTCCCATTCGGAAGTCTGACTCGCTGTTTGTGTCTGGTCCACTACAGGGCCAAGCGGTGTCGCCTGCCACCATTTCTAGATGGATCAGGCAGACCGTCATACGGGGCGGGCGCCTTAAGGGGCGGGCGCCTCCCTTTCCGGTTACGGCGCATTCCACCAGGGCAATTGGTGCTTCCTGGGCTTTCCGACATCAAGCGTCGGTTGCACAAGTGTGCAAGGCGGTGACCTGGTCGTCCGCACATACCTTTTCTAAGTTTTACAAGGTTGATGTTGCTGCATCTTCGGATGCTTCCTTCGGCCGCAAGGTGTTGCAGGCCACTGTTTGAAGTTGCAACTCCTCCGTTGAGGAGCTCTGCTTGTTTGGAGTGAAGTTTGGTTTTTCCCTTACTACTTACTACTGCTCCCACCCTCTTCTTTATACTGCTTTGGGACGTCCCACGTGTTCTGTATGAAGAGGCTGTGTCAGTCCATGGACGGTAAGAGAAAATAGGATTTTTGTACTCACCGTAAAAATCAGTTTCTCTGATGTCCATGGACTGACACAGCACCCACCCTTATTTTCAAGGTTTGTACTGCTTTGTTACGAACTGAGGGCTGCTGGCTGCAGGTAGGAGGGTTATGTCCGGAGGGACTGCCCTCTGGGCGGGGCTGTTCAGCTCTGGTTTTTAGAATGTATGTTGTAACCTCTAACATTCTGCCTAGGCTTCTCCTGCGAGCAGGGACATAAACCCACATGTTCAGTATGAAGAGGCTGTGTCAGTCCATGGACGTCAGAGAAACTGATTTTACGGTGAGTACAAAAATCCTATTATTATAATGCATACATATTATTTAACAAAAGCTGGGCTTGGCCTTTAAACGAACTCTGACTTGGGCCCCTTTCACACTGCCGCAACTTTAAAAGTCGCACGATTTCAGGGAATTCCTGTGTAAACTTGAGGTCTGTGGACCTCAACTCGCATGAAAGTCGGACCAAAGTAGCACAGGGACCACTTTGAAGTCGGTGCAACTTGAAGTCGCACATGTATGAATGGTTATCGTTGGAAATCATGGGGTTACAACTTGTCATGCGACTTTGCAGTCCCAAGTCGCAGGACAAGTGGCACAAGTGTGAAAGGGGCCTTAACTGCTCTGGTTGAGCACTCTGGCATGCTACTTCCTGTGATTCACTCTTGGTCTCATGAGTGAGTTAAAGAAGACAAGAGTGTCAACTCCCAACCATACACCTAGAAGAAAGGGAAACCAGTATGTAGTCATGTGTCTTAAAGTGGAGCTCCACCCAAAAGGGTAACATCTGCTTGTTTGCCTCCCGCCCCCCTGCCTTACCTGGTTTTGACAAGTACCTGCTTCCACTTTCGGCTGACTTTGCCATGGTGAACTTAGCAGGAAGTTTGGCCCTCCTCTCCCTTCCCCCGCCGCCAGGTCATTCACAAAGTGTAGCGCAGTTTGCGCATGCACAGAATGGAGCTGAAGGTGCCTGAAGCTCCGCTTTTATTGATAGGATGGAGGGTAGAAAGAGAACCTTCATCACCAGGGTCCTCCAAAAGAAATGAAGGAAGGAGATGGTTACATCACAAAAGAAAGCTCTTAAAAAAAAAAAAAAGACATGGCTTTAGGTTGAGTTTTACTTTAAGCAGATTTATTTTTTGTTGTTGCTCATTATTTGCATATATCTCTTCCTTTTTTTTTTTCTCTCAGATGTGGTGGGAAAGAAAACTGCTTCTGAGGTGAGACCTATATTCAAATTTTATATAAAACGTATATAGTACCTGCAATTTTTTGTGCTGAGCATTTTGGTTGATACAAGCTTATAAAATGATTAATAGTTAAAGCTTTCAACTGGGTGTTATTGTCACTGATGGTATATTGATTAATGAAGATCTCTTCTTTTCCCAAAACCCCAAGATTGGTAGGTTGGGGGAATTAAACAAATACTAACCCCCTAAGTTATAGGTTTTCCAGTGTTTCAGCGCAATATACAGTGGGGCAAAAAAGTATTTAGTCAGCCACCAATTGTGCAAGTTCTCCCACTTAAAAAGATGAGAGAGGCCTGTAATTGTCATCATAGGTATACCTCAACTATGAGAGACAAAATGTGGAAACAAATCCAGACAATCACATTGTCTGATTTGGAAAGAATTTATTTGCAAATTATGGTGGAAAATAAGTATTTGGTCACCTACAAACAAGCAAGATTTCTGGCTCTCACAGACCTGTATCTTCTTCTTTAAGAGGCTCCTCTGTCCTCCACTCATTACCTGTATTAATGGCACCTGTTTGAACTTGTTATCAGTATAAAAGGCACCTGTCCACAACCTCAAACCGTCACACTCCAAACTCCACTATGGTGAAGACCAAAGAGCTGTCGGAGGACACCAGAAACAAAATTTGTAGACCTGCACCAGCTGGGAAGACTGAATCTGCAATAGGTAAGCAGCTTGGTGTGAAGAAATCAACTGTGGGAGCAATAATTAGAAAATGGAAGACATACAAGACCTCTGATAATCTCCCTCGATCTGGGGCTCCACGCAAGATCTCACCCCGTGGGGTCAAAATGATCACAAGAACGGTGAGCAAAAATCCCAGAACCACACGGGGGGGACCTAGTGAATGACCTGCAGAGAGCTGGGACCAACGTAACAAAGGCTACCATCAGTAACACACTACGCCGCCGGGGACTCAGATCCTGCAGTGCCAGACGTGTCCCCCTGCTTAAGCCAATACATGTCCGGGCCCATCTGAGGTTTGCTAGAGAGCATTTGGATGATCCAGAAGAGGATTGGGAGAATGTCATATGGTCAGATGAAACCAAAGTAGAACTGTTTGGTAGAAACACAACTTGTCGTGTTTGGAGGAGAGAGAATGCTGAGTTGCAACCAAAGAACACCATACCTACTGTGAAGCATGGGGGTGGCAACATCATGCTTTGGGGCTGTTTCTCTGCAAAGGGAACAGGACGACTGATCCGTGTACATGAAAGAATGAATGGGGCCATGTATCGTGAGATTTTGAGTGCAAACCTTCCATCAGCAAGGGCATTGAAGATGAAACGTGGCTGTGTCTTTCAGCATGACAATGATCCCAAACACACCGCCCGGACAACAAAGGAGTGGCTTCGTAAGAAGCATTTCAAGGTCCTGGAGTGACCTAGCCAGTCTCCAGATCTCAACCCCATAGAAAACCTTTGTAGGGAGATGAAAGTCCGTGTTGCCCAGCGACAGCCCCAAAACATCACTGCTCTAGAGGAGATCTGCATGGAGGAATGGGCCAACATACCAGCAACAGTGTGTGACAACCTTGTGAAGACATACAGAAAACGTTTGACCTCTGTCATTGCGAACAAAGGATATATAACAAAGTTATGATGAACTTTTGATATTGACCAAATACTTATTTTCCACCATAATTTGCAAATACATTTTTTCCAAATCAGACAATGTGATTGTCTGGATTTGTTTACACATTTTGTCTCTCATAGTTGAGGTATACCTATGATGACAATTACAGGCCTCTCATCTTTTTAAGTGGGAGAACTTGCACAATTGGTGGCTGACTACCGGTAAATAAATACTTTTTTGACCCACTGTAGCTCCATGGATCAGAGCCCAATAGAAGTAAGTAGAGTCTACACAATACCATCTGATCTATTTATCTACGTGTAGAGGAAACAGGAGTTTTTTTTTTTTTTTTTTACATCTACCATTTTTTATAACACTTAATGAAACTGGCATTTGAATGGTTTCATTTGAAGGGGCAGTATGTCTTGAAGGTCCAAATATCTAAAATGTGATATCTACAGGTGATACTCGAAAAATTTGAATATCGTGCAAAAGTTCATTTATTTCACTGATTTGTCATAATTGTGATGATTATGGCTTACAGTTCATGAAAACCCCAAATCCACAATCTCAGAAAATTTGAATATTACATGCAATAAATAAAACAAGGCTTGTACATAGAACAATATCAGACCTCTGAAAAGTATAAGCATGCATATGTACTCAGTACTTGGTTTGGGCCCCTTTTGCAGCAATTGATGCCTCAATGCGGCGTGGAAAATAAGCTATCAGCCTGTGGCACTGCTGAGGTGTTATGGAAGACCAGAATGCTTCAATAGCGGCCTTCAGCTCTTCTGCATTGTTCAGTCTCATGTCTCTCATCTTTCTCTTGGCAATGCCCCATAGATTCTCTGTCAAACCCAAGGCCCGCGGGCCGAATCTGGCCCCCCCAGGCCATTTCATGTGGCCCTCACACCTCTCCTGCAGCTGCAGGAAAGCTTCAGCCCTCCTCAGGTCCTACTCCAGACCCTTACTTTCTGCTTTCAAGCAATGCATCCAGCTTCTTCCCAGGAGCAGCATAAAGAAAGGGGGGTGCACTGTGATGTAAGGGAGAGTGGGGGACTCAACTTCTGATCGTGGGGTGGCTCTTGACATCTAATTTAAAAGGAAGGGGATGCGCTGGACATCTAATCTTACAGATACAACCGACCCTTTTGAGGACAATCGTAATGCTGATGCGGCCCACAATGAAATTGAGTTTGACACCCCTGCTCTATGGGGCTCAGGTCAGGCGAGTTTGCTGGACAATCAAGCACAGTAATCCCACGGTCATTGAACCAGGTTTTGGTGCTTTTGGCAGTGTGGGCAGGTGCCAAGTCCTGCTGGAAAATGAAGTCCGCATCCCCATAGAGCTCGTCTGCAGAAGGAAGCATGAAGTGCTCCAAAATCTCCTGGTAGATGGCTGCGTTGACCCTGGACTTAAAGAAGCACAGTGGACCAACACCAGCAGATGACATGGCTCCCCAAATCAACACAGACTATGGAAACTTCACACTGGACTTCAAGCATCTTGCAGTGTGTGGCTCTCCATTCTTCCTCCATTGTCTGGGTCTTTGGTTTCCAAATGAGATGCCAACTTTGCTCTCATCAGAATAGAGGACTTTGGACCACTGAGCAACAGACCAGGTCTGTTTTTCTTTAGCCCAGGTAAGACGCTTCTGACTTTTGTTGTTCAGGAGTGGCTTGACAAAAGGAATACGACATTTGAAGCCCATGTCCAGGATCCGTCTGTGTGTGGTGGCTCTTGATGCACTGACTCCAGTCTCAGTCCACTCCTTGTGAAAGTCCCCAACACTTTTGAATGGCCTTTTCCTGACAATCCTCACCTTTTTATTCCACACTTTTCCCTTCCACATAACTTTCTATTAATGTGCTTTGATACAGCACTTTGGGAACATCCAACTTCTTTTGCAATTACCTTTTTTGAGGCTTTCCCTCCTTATGGAGGGTGTCATTGATGGTTTTCTGCACAACTGTCAGGTCAGCAGTCTTTCCCATGATTGTGATTCCTACTGAACCAGTCTGAGAGACCATTTAAAGGCTCAGGAACCCTTTGCAGGTGTTATGGCTTAATTAGCTGATTAGAGTGGGACACTTTGAGCCTAGAATATTGCACCTTTTCACAATATTCAAATTTTCTGAGATTGTGGATTTGGGGTTTTCATGAGCTGTAAGCCATAATCATCACAATTATGACAAATCACGGCTTGAACTATTTCATATATTAGTTTCACCTTTTAAGTTGCATTAGTGAAATACAGTAGGTGCTGCCGATTTTGTGTCAATCTCGCCTCTTCTAGCGGCGAGATTGACACCCTACGAGCCCCATCGCGAGAGCCAGCGCCGAGCTGTCTCGTCATCGGGAAAGGAAAAATTTTGTTTTTCCTTTCGCAATGAGCGACACGCATTGCTGACATTGAGGCCGGTGGACGGGATCCGACGTGGATTCCCGCCAATACCAGGCACTGTGTTTGGTATGAATCCTGAGCGGGAACTCCGCGCCAAATTTTAAATAAAAAACAGGCATGGGTTCCCCCTCCAGGAGCATACCAGGCCCTTCGGTCTGGTATGGATTTGAAGGAGCATCCCCATAGCCAAAAAAACGGCGTGGGGGTCCCCCTCAAAATCCAAACCAGACCCTTAGCCGAGCACGCAACCTGGCAGGCCGCAGGAAAAGAGGAGGGGGGACGAGAGAGCGCCCCCCTCCCTCCTGAACCGTACCAGGCCGCATGCCCTCAACATGGGGGGTTTGGTGCTTTGGGGCAGGGGGGCGACCTGCGGCCCCCCACCCTGAAGCACCCTGTCCCCATGTTGATGGGAATAAGGGCCTCTTCCCGACAACCCTGGCCGTTGGTTGTCGGGGTCTGCGGGCGGGGGCTTATCGGAATCCGGGAGCCCCCTTTAATAAGGGGGCCCCCAGATCCCGGGGCCCCCACTCTATGTGAATGAGTATGGGTACATCGTACCCCTACCCATTCACCTGGTGGAAAAAAAATGTCAATAAAAAAACATACACAGGTTTTTAAAGTAATTTATTACACAGCTCTGGGGGTCTTCTTCCGACTCCGGGGGTCTCTTCCGACTTCAGGGGTCTCCGGTGTCGTCTCCACGCTCTCCGGTTCTTCTCTCGCTCTCCGGTTCTTTCTTTCTTCTGCCGGGCCTCCGCTATCTTCTTCCAGCTATTTTGCTAGCGGAGAGGCCCAGTCTTCCCCGTCGTCTCGTCCGGCTCTCCGTTGTCCTTCTGCCGGCCCCTCCTCTATCTTCTTCCAGGTCTTTTGCTAGTGGAGGGGCCCGGTCTTCCCGTCGCCGTCTTCTTCCCTCTTCTCCTCGATGTTCACTCGTCGCTTCCTCCCGCTGTAATGCTGGGTGTTCGGTCCGCAACGATTTATATAGGCTTCTCATGACGTCAGTCGCATGCTCCCATGACGTCACATTCACATGCTCCGGGGCCACCTGGAGCATGTGACTGTGACGTCATGAGAAGCCTATAATAAATCGTTGCGGACCGAACACCCAGCATTACAGCTTGAGGAAGCGACGAGTGAACATCGAGGAGAAGAGGGAAGAAGACGCTGACGGCGACGGGAAGACCGGGTCTCTCCACTAGCAAAAGAGCTGGAAGAAGATAGTGGAGGGGCCGGCAGAAGGACAACAAAGAGCCGGACGAGACGACGGGGAAGACTGGGCCTCTCCGCTAGCAAAAAAGCTGGAAGAAGATAGCGGAGGCCCGGCAGAAGGAAGAAAGAACCGGAACGCGAGAGAAGAACCGGAGAGCGCGGAGACGACACCGGAGACCCCCGAAGTCGGAAGAGACCCCCGGAGCTGTGTAATAAATTACTTAAAAAACTGTGTGTTTTTTTTTTTTTTTTGTTTTTTTTTTTTACATTTTTGTTCCACCAGGTGAATGGGATGGGGGCCCCCGGGATCTGGGGGCCCCCTTATTAAAGGGGGCTCCCGGATTCCGATATGCCCCCGCCCGCAGACCCCGACAACCAACGGCCAGGTTTGTCGGGAAGAGGCCCTTGTCCCCATCAACATGGGGACAGGGTGCTTTGGGGTGGGGGGCCGCAGGATGCCCCCCTGCCCCAAAGCACCAAACCCCCCCATGTTGAGGGCATGCAGCCTGGTACGGTTCAGGAGGGAGGGGGGTGCTCTCTCGTCCCCCCTCTTTTCCTGCGGCCTGCCAGGTTGCGTGCTTGAATAAGGGTCTGGTTTGGATTTTGAGGGGGACCCCCACGCCGTTTTTTCGGCTTAGGGGATTCCCCTTCAAATCCATACCAGACCGAAGGGCCTGGTATGCTCCTGGAGGGGGAACCCATGCCAGTGTTTTATTTAAAATTTGGCGTGGAGTTCCCGCTCAGGATTCATACCAAACACAGTGCCTGGTATTGGCGGAAATCCACGTTGGATCCCGTTCAATACAGTGCTGCGTCTCCTTCTCGCTATTGCAGCGAGCGCGAGATGTCGCCACCCTGTCGCCGAGAATCTCCGCGATGGGATCGCGATGGATATACAATGTCGCGGCACCTACTGTAAATGAACTTTTGCACGATATTCAAATTTTTCGAGTATCACCTGTACATCATGTCAAGAAAATGACTGTTGGCTCCTACAACTTGGTTACCCTGGAACACTTCAGTGCTACAAGTCATGTTCTTTATGGCCAGACAGGAAAGATGGTCCTTGAAAAAGTTGTTGCTTATTAGGACTAAACCATGAGCCACTGTGAATATCTAAAAAGTGAAACTCATTGAAATGTGTACTTTAAAAAAAATATATTTTTACATATAAATATTAACACATTTACTAAAGGCAGTTATACTAGACCTGTACTGTGACAAATGAGCTGTGAATGCTAACCTTCAGTCAGGGACCCAGAGCAACCTTGCACCCAGAGATGTAATAGTTGTCAGAACGTGGATATTGTGCTTGATCAGTGGATCGAATGACACTCAATCAAGTGGATCTACATAATAGCCATGAAATATATTTTCAACTGTAGAGATCGGCAATGGCAGCCTATATATTCCTCCCAGTACAATTTTTATTTAAAAAAAACAATGCTACTGTCCCTTTTTTATTTGACTTCATTTATTTATTTTCATTTTATATGCATTTCTCAAAATATGTGCCTAAACTGTTTGTCTTCTTTTTTTTTTTACTTTTATTTGTTAATGTTGTAAACATGTAAGGAAGCTCTAATAGGTCTTTCTTTGCACTTATCCATCATAGTTAAGTACTGTTTTTTTACTGAAAAATGTTTGAGTTTTTCATACATCTTTGCATATTTGATTCATATTATGCTGCAGAGTTATTGGTTGGTGACTTGTGGCGCTGCCCAGGATTGCAGTAGCCTCAATTTTCCAGCAAATAATATTAGAGAGGGGAGATGATGTTTCTGTGCGCTGCTTTGAACTGAATTGTCTCCAAAAAGACTTCTCCATTAAAAAAGGTATGGTAAGCCTCCTACCCGTCATAAAGTGAACCTGTGCCCATTCACCCTAGAGTAGTTACATATTATGAATGGACTGACACAGCTCTAATACTGAAACACGTGGGTATATGTCCCTGCTCGCAGGAGAAGATCTAGGCAAAATGTTAGATGTTAGAAACATACATTCTAGAAAAAAACAGAGCTGAACAGCCCCGCCCAGGGGGGCGGTCCCTCCAGACATAACCCTCCTACTCGCAGCTAGCAGCCTCAGTTTTTTTCTGCCTAGTAGAAGGAGAAGACGTGGCTCTCTCTCAGGAGCCTGTCTCCTGGAAGATTTTATTTTTATTCCTTTGGGAATTGTATTTTATTTTTGAGACCTTCAATCGACTGTCGGCTGGGCAACAGGTTGGGTACACTGGTATCCTCGTAGTCTTCCCTGTCCGACCATCGAGCGTGCTGATCCTCGCCTTGTGTGCGTGAGACTCAGTTCACGACATGCCCCATGACTCCAGGGGTGGCCGGGTGGCTTTTATGCTCCCGCGGTCCTCACAAGATTGAACAGTACCTGCTGTATCTTTTGCGGTGGACCAGGCCGACAGCTACTCAGTACTACTCTGTGGTAGGTCTGTCTGAAACAAGCCAGTGGGTCCCTATGGGACGGGTAAGTAGTCTCTCCTGCTTCAGGTGAGTACATGCTGGCTGTGTTTCTCTTTCTAGGGGGTTTCTCCCTGTCTCCCCCGGGTATGCTGCTCTCTGCACCCTGTACTGGTGCTGTGTGGGGGTACTTGGGGGTCACTCTGGCCTGGCGAGGGGGGGCGCTCATGTCTGTGTGCTGGGGCTGTGAGGTGTGAGTGTTTGGAGAAGCCACTAGCTTGGCCTCTATCGCCGCTGCTGCGGCGCAAATCCCCTCACACTCTCCTCAGACTTCACTCGCGCTGGCAGCGCGGCGACATACAGCAGAGCTGAGTGGTCCTTACAAGGGTTGGTGAGTCCTCTGGGTATCCCCTCCTCAGCCTCAGCACAGCCAGTGGGTGGACTGTATTATTCACTTTATAGTGTATAAGGTCTCAGAGGGTGGCAAATATGGAGTCTGGTTCACCTGCTTCCCCACTCTTGCCAGAGTCAACTGGCAGTGCTCCAGTACCTGCGGTCCCTATGGACCAGTTGTCGGCAGTCCTGGGGAAAAAATTATTGTCAGGATGGAAGCGGTGTGCGAGCAAGGGAGCTATAAAGCACCCTCTCCCCACACAATCTCACACATGGGGAGTGCTCTGATTCAGACATGGGCCTAGCTGCTGCTGCTCAGGACCCTAGCTCTGAATATTTTAATGTTTTTGAACAGGACATTCCTTGTGAGGAAGACTCCAGTTCTGAGTCAGTAAATGACAGGGCGCTTGTAAGTGAACTCATTGATGCTGTGAGGGACACTCTCAAGCTGGATGCTGTGGCTGTGGTACCTCAGGCGGACACTTTCTCCTTCGGTTCTTTTCAAGCTTTTCTTTTACACTGCTCCCTCACTGTTTCCTCACACGCTGCGTCGAGAGCAGCATGGATGATACAGTGGTACACAGTGCCTCCCCCCCCCCCCCGGTAGGTGCAGCATGGTGGAGGGCACTTTATTCATTTATTTCTATAGTCCCTGTGAGCCTTCTGTGTGATGTCTCTGAGGCAACAACCTGTGGTTTCCTGCCATTTCCTGGGGAACGCTCTGAGCTCTGACAGGACCACGGTCTGCGGTGTCAGAGGTTACCTTTTACCTGTTTACTGCTTCGGCAGCACATTTAAGCAGGTTGGAATGATACGTTTTAATTATGGCGCCGAGGCGCATAATCTTCTCTGTTATCTTATAACTCTACACTGGATACATTCACAGTGTATGTATGGGTTATTGATCTCTGTGTCTGCGTGGGTTTCCTCCCACGTTCCAATGCTGTGTCTGCAGTGCCATACACGATATAAACATACACAATATGTTTATACACGACTCTAAATACATTCACAGTATATGTATGTATTATACTCTCTGGGTCGGCGTGGGGGTGCTCCGGTGTCCTCTCACGGTATGTGCTCTTCGGCTCTCTGCACAGTATAAACATGTTCACTATGTTTATTGCACATGCTATAAATACTTACAGTATGTGTATGCTGCCTGCGTGGGTTTCCTCCGGGTACTCCGGTTTCCTCCACGCTCCAAGGGTAATGCACAGCATAACCATGTGCAATATGTTTATTCACATGCTATCATTCCTACACGGTATCTGTGTGCTATCTGCGTGGGTTTCTTCCAGGTGTTGCGGTTTCCTCTCTCGCTCTGACGGTATGGGCGCCTTTTGGCTCTCTGCACAATTTAAACATGTTCCATATGTTTATCACGCATACTATAATACCTACGCGGTATGTGTATGCAGTCTGAATCTTGTGCGATTTTGATTATCCACATGCTAACATACCTACATGGTATGTGTGTGCAGTCTGCCTGGGTTTCCTCCGGGTCCTCCGGTTTCTGCCCACGCTACATGACATGCGCGCCTTCGGTGCCATACACAGTATAAACATACACTAAATACATTTACTGTAGATGTATGTATTGTATTCTCTGGGTCTGCGTGGGGTTCCTCCGGGTACTCCAGTTTCCTCCCACGTGCCAACGGTGTGCGCGCCTTCGGCGCTATGCACACATAGACAGGTTCAAAATGTTTATCACACATACTATAGTACCTACACGGTATGCATATGCGGTCTGCGTAGGTTTCATCCGGGTGCTCCGGTTTTTCCCCCGCGCTCCAATGGTGTGCGCATTTTCAGCGCTATGCACAGCATAAACATGTGCAATTTGTTTATTCTCATGCTAACATGCCTACACGGTTGTGTACGCAGTCTGAGTGGCTGGTTTCCGCCTACGCCCCAATGATGTGTGCGCCTTCATCGCTGGCACAGTATAAACGTGTTTAATATGTTTATACACACATACTAAACTACATACGCCGTAGGTGGTTGTACTATTTTCTTTGGGGCTAAGGGGGTTTCCTCCCACGCTCTAATTGCGCGTTTTGACGCAATACACAGTATAAACTATGTGTTGTACAATCAGCACTTATCAATGGAGCAGAAGCGCTGGCTTGGACTGTGTTCGCCATGTTGAGGTTAGTGTTACGCCCGGTAGTGGCTGCGTCTCTGGCATTCCTGAAGCTCAATGACTGGGCAAAAGCATCTGCTTCATCTATCAGTCGACCAGCAGGTGCACTGCAACTGCTTTAGCCTCTAGGGTCTCTGTGTCCGGGGTGGGTCTGCGCCACCTGTAGAGGCTGAGTTACTGGTCCTCTGACAGAGTTTCTAGGGAAGCTCTGTCAGGTTGCCTTTCTTGGCCAACAATTGAGGCACCCCGTAAGCCGGGGCCTCCCTTCTCCGATAGATTGAGGGGTCTCCTTGGGTTTATCATACCCATCCCGCTGCAGGACAGTCCTGTCGGCCGTGTGCATTCTAGGGGAAGGGTCCTTACATCCGGAGGTGTTTTCACCTCCTTTACCGGAGGTAGGGCACCGGATGTGGAGCTTTTTGCCTCTCGACTCACTCGCAAGATGTAGAGATTCGTGGCCAGGTCCAGGGATCCCTGGGCAGATGCGTCAGACGCGTTGGTGGCCCGTGGGGGCAGTATCGCCTGATGTATGGTTACCCTCCGCTACTGTTGTTGCCTCGCCTGCTTCGCAGAGTAGTGGTCGAGGCCATTCCGGTGATCCTCATTGCTCCGGGACGGCAACATTGGTACGCCGATCTAGTTTGGCTAGTCGCAGACGTTCCTTGGTGACTGCCTATTTGGGTGGACCTTCTGTCTCATGGTCCCATACCTCATCCTGCTTTGCAGTCCTTGGCTTTGCCACGGCTGTTAAAGCCAGGTGCTGAGGGACCGAGGTCTCTCGGATTCGGTCATCTCATCTGTTGTGGCACGGACATCTTCCTCCACAAAGATCTAGCACCGTACCTGGAAGGCTTACATCGCTATGTGCAAGGAGCTTGATGGCGTCTACGGGCGTATTCCGTTCCCAAGATTTTGCTGTTCTTACAGCATGGTGTGACCCAAAAGCTGGCCTTGCGTACCATCGAGGGTCGGATTTCGGCCTGGGCTGTCTTTTTCAACGACTGCTAGTGGGCCATTCCTTGATTAGCACCTTTGTGCAGGGGGTTCGCCATGTGATCCCCCCTGTCAAGCCTCCTCCCCCCTCCTTGGGATCTGAATTTGGTGCTCTCGGTTCTCCAAGAACATCCCTTAGAAAATATCAGGGAGATTCCTCTCTTGACCTTGTCCCAGAAGGTGGCTTTCTTGGTGGCCATTACTTCTGTTCGACGGGTGTCTGAGTTGGCGGCCCTGTTCCGCAAGTCGCCTTAGTTGGTCTTTCATAAGGATAAGGCGGTGTTGCGCCCACGACCGTCTTTCCTTTCAAAGGTGGTCTCAGGCTTTCACCTTAATGAGGACATTGTTCTTCCGTCCTTGTGTCCTCATCCATCGCATCCCTGAGAGTTTGCGCTTCATACATTGGATGTGGTACGAGCCTTACGGGTGTACTTGTCTGCTACGGTTTCCATTCGGAAGTCTGACTCACTGTTTTTGTCTGTCTCTGGTCCAAAACAGGGCCAAGCGGTGTCGTCTGCCACCTTTTCTAGGTGGATCAGACAGACCGTTATACAGGCCTATGCCCTTAAGGGGCGGGCGTCTCCCTTTCCGGTTACGGCGCATTCCACCATGGCAATTGGTGCTTCCTGGGCTTTCCGACATCAAGCATCGGTTGCACATATGTGCAAGGCGGCGACCTGGTCGTCCATTCATACCTTTTCTAAGTTCTATAAGGTTGATGTGGCTGCATCTTTGGATGCTTCCTTCGGCCGCAAGGGTTGCAGGCTGCTGTTTAAATTTGCAACTCCTCCGTTGAGGAGTTCTGCTTGTTTGGAGTGGAGTTTGGTTTTTCCTTTTACTACTGCTCCCACCCTTTTCTCATACTGCTTTGGGACGTCCAACGTGTTTCAGTATTAGAGCTGTGTCGGTCCATGGACGATAAGAGAAAATTGGATTTTTGTACTCACCGTAAAATCCTTTTCTCTGACGTCCATGGACTGACACCGCACCCACCCTTCTTTAAGGTTTGTACTGCTTTGTTACGAACTGAGGCTGCTAGCTGCAGGTAGGAGGGTTATGTCTGGAGGGACTGCCCCCTGGGCGGGGCTGTTCAGCTCTGTTTTTTTTCTAGAATGTATGTGTCGAACATCTAACATTCTGCCTAGATCTTCTGCTGCGACCAAGGACATATACCCACGTGTTTCAGTATTAGAGCTGTGTCAGTCCATGGACGTCAGAGAAAATGATTTTACGGTGAGTACAAAAATCCAATTTTTACATTTCTTCTTGATGTTTATAGATGCAGAGATGGATAAGGGTGTGTTTTTTTAAAATTCAGAACACAATTGTTAAAATCTTAGCTACTGTCTTTTTTTTTTTTTTTTTTTTCTTGTGTTGCGCCTTCTAGGCAGTTGATGCGTGTTTTTACCGCCCCTGACTGCCATATCTCAAGTGAACGTGGTCAACAGCCATGTTAATACACATTTCCTTGGTAAAATGTATAAAACATGTTGTGTTTGGCAGGAGGTACTGCAGCTAACGTGTCCGATTCAAGTGAAGTAAAAGGGATGTTTGCCAGTCCCAGTGATGTCTTCAAGCTTTTAGCTGTTAATTGTAGGTTCTTCTTTACCTTCATTCTAAAGAATGCATGAAGGTAAAAAACCTTGAGCCTTTAGAATCCCTTTAATTGTGCAGTGACAAATTTAAAGATTTTTGTCTAGAATCCCTCCTAAAAATAGCAATGTACTGTCTAACATGTGAAGGGTGCAGGTTCATAGGCCACTCATGTGCTTTACAGCCTCATAGTTGTGTATCTGCAGTGTGAGATACTCCACTGCATCTGTTTGCTTGTCTCAGGAGATTTAGTGGTGTTACTACTGTGCTGCTTGCTGAAAAGAAGTCTTTACTGCATGCATCTCTCTGCTTCTGCTTAATTCTGTGGCTCTGTGTTGTGTGAACCATTTCCTTCAGTTTTTTGAATATTCCTACACTGATTATTAGATCTCCAGTCGTCAGGGCACAGTTCTGACAAAGCAGAATTACACTTCTTTACCAAGATTGCTGCCCGCACCGAGACGGTGTGAAACTGGGTAGACTGACCATTCGGACACTGCCCGAGGGCCCGGGGCCAATAGGGGGCCCCATCTGGGTTGCCTACCTCAGTAAATGCAGGGACAGTTTGTAAAAATCTGTCTTTTTTACATCTGTCCCTAGAATGTCCATTTCCGACTTCGATTTTCTGTAAAAATCCAGAGGCTATAGCTGCTCCGCCTCTCCACTGCCTCCTCAGCCAATGGGAACGCAGTGTACCCACCCCCTTCCCCAGCGCGCCTTATTTGACTTTAGAACATAAGATGCTGGCAGCTGGAGGGGGAGGAGTGTACACAGCCTGAAGTGTGGGACGGCTGCACCCTGCTAGAAGAAGGTAAGCTGGCTCAACTGAGATAAATGTAGTCTTGTCTGTGGTTTGCCTTGAGGAGGGGGAGGAGGGATAGGTGGTTTCCTCTAGCAAGGCTCCTGCCTCTGAGGCTGTTATTTAAATTTTCTGTGTGAGGAAAGACCTGTTCTGAACTTCTCCCCCAATCTCTGCTACATGCCTACACCTCCCTACCCATTACCTGCTTACCAGTACACAGACACAGTCTCCTCTTCTTCTGCATTATCATCACACGTGTCTGTGAGCTGCTGGGGCACTACAAGTACCAGCATGCCAGGAGATGGGGCCAGCAGCAGCAGTGTGTTAGATCAGGCTTATTTTTAGATGAAAAGTACCAGTGTTTGTCCGTGTGGTGTGTGTATTGTGTGTGTGTGTGTGTGTGTTTTGTATAGTGTGTGTGTGTGTGTGTGTATATATATATGTGTGTGTGTGTGTGTGTGTGTGTGTGTGTGTGTGTGTACATACCAAAATGAGCACTCTGTTAAAGAGTTTTTTTTGGGAGTGAAAATCTGTGCTATTCTAGTCCAATGCAAGTTTTAGCCATTGATTCTAATGATACAATTGCAGCTTCCCCAAATAACTCACATTTTGTATCTTTTTCTGAAATAAATGTTCCTTTGCAACATTGCTGCTTCTACTTAATCTATTTTGTTTTTAAGAATGCTAGAATGTGGAATGTTTTGGTAAAATATATTTTTCTTTCACTTGTTGCTCTTCATCTCACAACAATCTTTACCCAAACTCACACAGGTGTCTTTACAAACCACAGAAAATTCTATTGCTGATGCAAATTTAAAATGAGTCACAATTTTTTGTGCTTTTTTATTTATTTCCAAATAATCATAATTTGAGCCCAAAAAATGTGATATGTGTGCCAACATCAGAAATCAAAATGTAATTCCCCAAAATTTGAGGGTAATATCACTATTCTACACTCTCCCACAAAGAACCACCAAATATTACAGAATAAATTAAGAAGAATAACTCTTGAGTAATGTAATTCCACCACCTGTATGTCCAAAGAAATGCAGTATATGTGTATTTGTGTAGGAGGTTTACACATGTGGCAGCTCCGTGGCTTAGAGGCTAGAACTTCTGTTTAGCATCCCTGAGCATCTTGGTTTGAATCCCAAACATGCCGCTTCATGTAGAGAAGTTGTCCCAGGTCCTAAAATTATGTCTAAATGTATTTATGCGTAGGAGGGTTCCACCACCGTGGTAAATCTTGCCAGATACACTATCTAGCCAAAAGTATTGGGACACATGAACTTTATTGGCAGACCAGTCTTAGTTCGTAGTGTTAAAATTTGATTTGGCCCACCCTTTGCAGCTAGAACAGTAGCTTCTGGGAAGGACAGGAAGGCTGTCCACAAGGTTTAGTGTGTCTATGGGAATGTTTGACCATTCTTCCAGAAGTGCATTTGTGAGGCCAGGCACTGATGTTGGATGAGAAGGCCTGGCTCGCAGTCTCTGCTTTAATTCAGCCAAAGGGTGTTCTATGAGGTTGAGGTCAGGACTCTGTGCAGGCCAGTCAAATTCCTCCACCCCAAACTCGCTCATCCATGTCTTAATGGACCTTGTTTTTTGCACTGGTGTGCAGTCATGTTGGAACAGGAAGGGGCCACCCCCAAACTGTTCCCACAAAGTTAGGAGCATGAAATTGTCCAAAATGTCTTGGTATGCTGATGCCTTAAGAATTCCCTTCACTGGAACTAAGAGGCCAAGCCCAACCACTGAAAAACAACCCCACATCATAATCCCCCCTCCACCAAATGATTTGGACCAGTGCACAAAGCAAGGTCCATAAAGAATTGGATGAGTGAGTTTGGGGTGGAGGAACTTGACTGGCTTGCACAGAGTCCTGACCTCAACACAACAGAACACCTTGGGGATGAATTGGAGCAGAGACTGTAAGCCAGGCCTTCTCGTCCAACATCGGTGCCTGACCTCACAAATGCACTTAAGAATGGTCAAACATTCCCATAGACACACTCCTAAACCTTGTGGACAGCCTTCCCAGAAGAGTTGAAGCTGTTATAGCTGCAAAGGGTGGGCCAAATGAATTTTGAACCCTACAGACTAAGACTGGGTTGCCATTACAGTTCGTGTGCGTATAAAGGCAGGCGTCCCAATACTTGGGAATATATATTGCTGGTGACACTGAGCATGGCTATGGACTTAGGGCTGGTTCACACCACAGAGATGTAGATAACATGTGTGAGGCTCCCCGCTGGCTAAGTGGGTAGCAATTCCATCTAGCAGCACTGCGTTTGCTGGTTCAATTTCCCAACATCCTAATGCTTGTGTTTTGAAGTTTATATGTTCTCCCTGTGTGGGTTTCTCACCACAATCCAAAGACATGCTGGCATTTTATTTGTCTCCTGTCAAAATAGTCTCTAATGTAAGAAAGTTAGTTTTGGACTTTAGATTGGAAGCTCATTGCAGTCAGGGACTGATGTTAATGTTGGCACTAATCATGCCCAGGGACTTGGACATTTAAAATTGTAGGGTTTACACTGCACAGGTACACATGCTTAGAAAACTGTTGCTTTGTTTATGTGCATGCAAATGGACTTCGATATTTAGCCTGTAGTTGGAGATTTGATGCACATAGCCAAGGAGAGACAGATTAAAAGATACTGGTGGGCGTGTACTTCTATTGGGCGTGTGTCAGTGTGCTAACAGTACAACCTATCTTATATAAAGGGCTGCAGTAGGAGGGGTTCGTTTTGGCCTGAGAAGGCCAGTTTTTTTGCTGTGATTTGTGGGGGGAGAAGGAATGATATTGTGCATATTGACTAACGCCCAACTAGGGGTGTTTGTTGAAATTCTTGTAAATTTTTTCAATCAAAAGTCGGTTTATGTGGTCATGCTGTCAATGTTGTGTGTGTGTTTTCCTGTCTGACCATGCATTATTCTGACCTTCCGGTAGAACATACTCACCAATGTATGTATGTGTGTGGAATGTGGGCTGGTGGTGGGTGTTATATTTTGAATACAGTACTTGCCGCCGATATTGTGTTTCCAGCGCGATGGGATCGCGCTGGAAATCACCACTGCGAGGCTGTGCTTCTCGCGCTCGCCGCCCCCACGAGATGCCGCGCATCCATAGGAATCCATCGGGGTCGGCGAGCGGGAGGAGCGACAGAGCTCGTCACTGGCTCCCGCAACGGGGCTCGCAGGTGTCAATCTCGCAGCTAACAGCGGCACCTACTGTATGTGGTTTTTATTTTTTTGACCGCTTAAGGACTGTCTCCTGTATATATACGTCCTGACTTTGAAGAGGGATATCTCGGTAACGGCAGCAGCTGCTGCCACAACCAAGATATCCATCTCTTCAGGCGGCGGTCCTGTAAATGATAATGGTGGTCTCCGTGGCGGATTCGCTGCGAGATCACCGTTATCGACAGTGGTAGAGGGCCCCCTTCCCGCCGCTCTCCTGCGCCCTTCGCCGCTTACCGGAGTCGTCGGTAGCGACTGAGGCGATCGGGTCCTCTTCCTAGCTGGGTATGGAGACGAGTGAGGGGAAGTTGGCCCCCACCTGTCTCCATACCATAGCAGGGCAGAAGCAATGTCAAAATGTCACTTGCGCCCATACGTCTTAAAGGCATATTTTTTTTGTTGTAATTTTTTCAAATGACAATTTTTATTTTATTTTTTTATTGCATTTTAGTCTAAATATGAGATGTGAGGTCTTTTTGACCCCAGATCTCATATTTAACCACTTTACAACCACCTGCCGACAAATAACGTCGACAAGGTGGTTGCTTAACTCTGGGAGAGAATCGCGCTCCCGCACGCCCCCTGGGGCGCGCACACGGGAAACTCCGTGACCGCCGGGTCCAGAGTGCAATCACTTGTAAACAGACTTGTGACGGAGCAATCACTTGTAAACAGACCGGCATCATGTGATGACGCCGGTTCCTCCCTCCCCTCTCTGTACCGATCGGTACAGTGTGAGAGGAGAGGGGAGGGAGCGGATGGCAGCAGCAGCTCTGTGGGCTGGATCTATGACAATTGCAGTCACAGATCCAGCCATCCATCCATCCCTGCTCAGCCATCCCTGGTGCAATACCCTGCCAATACTCTGCAATACACCCTGCCAATACTCTGCAAAATACCCTGCGCAATACTCTGCAAAATACTCTGCAATACCCTGGTGCAATACTCTGCAATACCCTGGCGCAATACTCTGCAATACCCTGGCGCAATACTCTGCAATACCCTGGGCAATACTCTGCAATACCCTGCGCAATACTCTGCAATACCCTGCGCAATACCCTGCAAAATACTCTGCAATACCCTGCAAAATACTCTGCAATACCCTGCGCAATACCCTGCACAATACTCTGCAATACCCTGCACAATACCCTGCGAAATACTCTGCAATACCCTGCGAAATACTCTGCAATACCCTGCGCAATACTCTGCGCAATACTCTGCAATACTCTGCGCAATACTCTGCAATACCCTGCGCAATACTCTGCAATACCCTGCGCAATACTCTGCAAAATACTCTGCAATACCCTGCACAATACTCTGCAATACCCTGCGCAATACTCTGCAAAATACTCTGCAATACCCTGCACAATACTCTGCAATACCCTGCACAATACTCTGCAATACCCTGCAATACCCTGTGCAATACCCCCTGTACAATACCCCGTGAAATACCCTGCCATAGTCTGCAATACTCCGCAATGCCCTGCAATACTCCGCAATGCTCTGCAATACTCCGCAATGCCCGGCAATACTCCGCAATGCCCGGCAATACTCCGCAATGCCCGGCAATACTCCGCAATGCCCGGCAATACTCCGCAATGCCCGGCAATACTCTGCAATAACCACTTCCCACCCGCCGGCCGTCATATGACGTCCTTGACTTTGTGCGGGTATATCTGAATGATGGGAGCAGCTACAGGCATCATTCAGATATCAGCTTTTTCAGCCGGCGATTCCCTACACCATAAGAACAATCATAGCGGCTGTTCCGCTGCTTGATCATTCTTACGGGAGGCGAGAGGGGATGTCCCCACCTCCCGCTGCCCTCCGGTGCTTCTACCGACTCACCGCTACGATCAAAGCCAGGATTGTGTTTTTTTTTTGTTTTGTTTTTTCAGGCTTCCCAGCCTAGAGGTGAGATGTGGGGTCTTATTGACCCCATATCTCACTGTAAAGAGGACCTGTCATGCCATATTCCTATTACAAGGGATGTTTACGTTCCTTGTAATAGGTATAAAAGTGATCAAAAAAATTTTTGGGGCGGAAAAACATGTCAAACTAAAATAAATAAAGTAAAATGAACAATAAAAAAATATTTTTTTTTTAAAGCGCCCCTGTCCCCGTGAGCTCGCATACAGAAGCGAACGCATACGTAAGTCCCGCCCACATATGAAAACGGTTTTCAAAACACACATGTGAGGTATCTCTGCGAACGTTAGAGCGAGAGCAATCATTTTGGCCCTAGACCTCCTCTGTAACTCAAAACATGTAACCAGTAAAAATATTTAAAGCGTCGCCTATGGGGATTTTTTAAGTAGCGAAGTTTGGCGCCATTCCACGAGTGTGCAATTTTTAAGGGTGACATGTTAGGTATCTATTTACTCGGCGTAACTTCATCTTTCACATTATGCAAAAACATTGGGCTAACTTTACTGTTTTTTTTTTTTTAAGCACAAAACATTTTTCTGCCATGTTGGGCCTCTCTATGTGGCCACGCTGTGTAAAAGTCTCACACATGTGGTATCGCCATACTCGGGAGTAATAGCAGAATGTGTTTTGGGGTGTAATTTGTGGAATGCATATGCTGTGTGTGAGAAATAACCTGCTAATATGACAATTTTGTGAAAAAAAAAAAGAGAAAAAAAAAACTTCAAAAAACTCACAATGCCTCTTTCTGAATACCTTGGAATGTCTTCTTTCCAAAAAGGGGTCATTTGGGGGGTATTTGTACTTTTCTGGCATGTTAGGGTCTCAAGAAATGAGATCGGCCGTCAGTACTTCAGGTGTGATCAATTTTCAGATATTGGCACCATAGCTTGTGGACTCTAACTTTCACAAAGACCAAATAATATCCACCAATTTGTACTTATTTTTACCAAAGATATGTAGCAGTATAAATTTTGGCCAAAATTTATGAAGAAAAAATAGTAATTTGCAAAATTTTATAACAGAAACGAAAAAAAAATCATTTTTTTACAAAATTTTCAATCTTTTTTCTCTTATAGCGCAAAAAATAAAAAACCCAACAGTGATTAAATACCACCAAAAGAAAGCTCTATTTGTGTGAAAAAAAGGACAAAAAATTCATATGGGTACAATGTTGTATGACTTAGTAATTGTCATTCAAAATGTGAGAGCACGAAAGCTGAAAATTGGTCTGGTTATTAAGGGGGTTTAAGTGCCCAGTGGTCAAGTGGTTAAGAGGACCTGTCATGCTTTTTTCTATTACAAGGGATGTTTACATTCCTTGTAATAGGAATAAAAGTGACCCATTTTTTATTTATTTATTTAAACGGTGTAAAAATAAACAAAAGCAAGTAAAATAAATAGGAAAACAAAACAAAAAAAAATATTTTTTAAAGCGTCCCGACGAGCTCGGGGGCAGAAGCGAACGCATACGTGAGTAGCGCCCACATATGAAAACTGTGTTCAAACCACACAAGTGAGGTATCGCTGCAATCGTTAGAGCGAGAGAAATAATTCTAGCCCTAGAACTCCTCTGTAACTCAAAAGATGCAACCTATAGAATTTTTTAAACGTCGCCTATGGAGATTTTTAAGGGTAAATGTTTGACGCCATTCCACGAGCGGGCGCAATTTTGAAGTGTGACATATTGGGTATCAATTTACTCGGCGTAACATTATCTTTCACAATATAAAAAAAAATTGGGCTAACTTTACTGTTGTCTTATTTTTCAATTCAAAAAAGTAAATTTTTACCCAAAAAAAGTGCGCTTGTAAGACCGCTGCGCAAATACGGTGTGACAAAAAGTATTGCAATGACCGCCATTTTATTCTCTAGGGTGTTAGAAAAAAAACCAATGTATAATGTTTGGGGGTTCTAAGTAATTTTCTAGCAAAAAAACGTATTTTTAACTTGTAAACACCGAGTCTGAAAAACAGGCTCGGTCCTTAGTGGTTAATATTATGTTTGGAATGCTTTGTAAGTATAATGTTTCTATCTTGCAAATAAAAATGTGGGCTGGGGGGTGAGTAGTTGTACTATGAAATGTTATACACGGAATTTTAGATTGTAAGCGCCTATGAGCAGGGCCCTTTAAAACCCTTAAAAAAAAAAATTGTGAACTGTTTTGCTAAATGTAACACCATATATCTTGTAGAATATTTTTTGAAGCTAGTAAATGAATGTACAGAATTGTGTTTCTACTGGCAAAATATAAGTACATTATTGAGTTTGTTTTTGTGGGGGGTTTTTTCCGCTTTTCTTCTTTTTAATTACCGTATTTTTCAGTGTATTAGACTCCCCCATGTATAAGACGCCCCCCACTTTTCCAACCCAAAATGAAAAAAATCAATATTTTAAACATAGGTAAAACAGAACACATTTTTATTTAGTAATTACCGCAGGTAACGTTTACATACCAGTATATTATGCAGCATATCACTTTATTCAGCCTCTGTTGCATCAATGTTCTCTTCTTTATTACTAGTAGTGATGAGCCGAACACCCCCGGGTTCGGTTCGCACCAGAACCCGCGAACGGACCGAAAGTTCGCACGAACATTAGAACCCTATTAAATACAATGGATGCGAACGTTCCGATTCTAAAGTGCTAATTATAACGACTATTCATGTTATTGTCCGAAACAGAGTTTGGGAACCCGGGTTCTGCACCAGGGGACATGTATCAATGCAAAAAGAAGTTTTAAAAACGGACGTTTTCCGGGAGCAGTCATTTTAATGATGCATAAAGTGAAAAAAAAAAGTCAAATATTCCTTTAAATATTGTACCTGGGGGGTGTCTAAAGTATGCCTGTGAAGTGCCACGTGTTTCCCGTGTTTAGAACTGTCCCTGCACAAAATAACATTTCTAAAGGAAAAAAAGCCATTTAAAACTGCTAGCGGCTTTAATGCAATGTCTGGTCCCGGTAATATGGATGAAAATCTTTAGGAAAAATGGCATAGCTACCCCATCAACCCCCCCCCCACCCCAGCCAATTACCAGCCCCTTTGGGTCTTGTATGGATATTAAGGGGAACCCCGCACACAAAATAAAAAAGGACCTATATACTCTGAACAGCCGTATACAGGCGGTGCATACAAGACAGGGACTGTAGGTTTGTTCTTATGTAGAATCTGTTTGTAATTTTGAACAGCTGCATTGTTTAAGTGGAGCTCCATGCCAAATTCCTTTTTTTTAGCTTTTTGTAAAACATAGGGAACGGTTATCACCCCTGTCACATTTTTTTTGCTGTCTGTGCCCCTGTTCAGAACATTTCACCTCACTTTGCGTCCCAATGACAACTGTCTTTGAAATGTGGTGTTTTTATTGAAACAAGGATTGGTGATAAAGCATCAGTAGAGAGGAGACACCTTTCTCCCATATTAATTCTTACAGGAGAGAATTTTCCTTCCAAGGGGTAGATTTCCTCTCACTTCCTGTTGTCTTCTTCCGTTTGCAAGTAGTAGTAGTTTGTAAGTTGGATATTTGAAAGTAGGGACCTGCCGTATATACTCTGCAGAAATTGGCCCCTTAGGTGTTGGTGTTGGCACAACACTGAAAGCACTCAGTTATTCTTGGTGGGTGCTGGAACGCCCTGCTGTCAACTATTATATCAGGAATTGTAATAACATATAATTGTTGATCAGTGGTAGTAAAAATTGGGCCTTTGATGGTGGTGCTGGTGCCACAACACTGTAAGGCCTGACAGTTACTCTTGGTGGGCGCAGCAATGGTCCCTGCTGTGAATTATTAGATCAATAATTATAATTGCATGCCCCTGTTGAATAGGGGCTGAAAAATTGGGCCTTTGGTGGTGGTGGTGGTGGTGGTGATGGTGGTGCTGGTGCCACGACACTGTAAGGCCTGACAGTTACTCTTGGTGGGCGCAGCAATGGTCCCTGCTGTGAATTATTAGATCAATAATTATAATTGCATGCCCCTGTTGAACAGGGGCTGAAAAATTGGGCCTTAGGCACTGGTGGCACAACACTGCAACCCCTCACAGATACTGTACTTGGAGCACAGCAATGAGGCCTGTTGCAAAGTATTGCATCAAAAATTTTAATTACACGCCCCTGTTAAACAGGGGCTGAAAAATTGGGCCTTAGCCACTGGTGGCGTCACCCATAAACCAAAATGATCTTCCAAGCTATCCTCATTAATCGTATCATTGAGGAGGAGGATAGCCAGTCAACAGAACAGCACAGGCACTCAGCATCAGCATCAGTCTTGAAGGGATGTGACATTTTAAAATCAATTAGTCTGTTATATCAGCATCTGGTGTGTGGTAGCTGGTGGTGATCCAAGACTGGTTCATCTTGATGAAAGTCAGTCGATCAACCGAGTCGGTGGACAGGCGCACCCTGTGATCCGTGACAAATCCTCCAGCAGCACTGAATGTGCGTTCTGAAAGAACGCTGGATGCAGGACAGGCCAGTAGCTCAATTGCATACTGTGCAAGCTCTGGCCAGTGATCCATCCTCAAGACCCAGTAAGCCAGAGGATTTTCGGTGGGGAAGGTGTCCAAGTCTGACCTTGCCCCTAGGTATTCCTGGACCATCTATATCAGACGCTGGCGATGGTTGCTGGAACCGATCATACTTTGGGGCTGCGGACTAAAGAATTGTCTGAACGCATCGGTCAGACGGCCACCTTCCCCACCGCTCCTTCTTTGACTGCCCGAAGCCTCAGCAACTCGTTGTCCAGGACCAGGAGTTTGTAACCTCCCAGTCTCTGGGAACGCGTTGCACAGACCTTTCTGCAAGGCCTCCCGGAGTTGTCTCATCCTCAACTCCCTCTGCAACGGTACGATAAGGTCCGCAACCTTACCCTTGTACCGTGGATCAAGGAGAGTGGCCAGCCAGTAATGGTCCCTCTCCTTGATCCGAAGAATACGAGGATCCTTCCGCAGACTTTGCAGGATCAGGGAGGCCATGCAGCGTAGGTTAGCTGAGGCATTCAGTCCGGAGTCCTCTGGGTCACTAAGGACGACATGATCCGCAGCCACCTCCTCCCAGCCACGTACAAGTCCACTGGTTTCTTGGGACTGTAAATCATCCCTAAAAGACTGCTGCTGATGATGCTGAGTGCCAGCCTCCACCTCCATGCTGACACAATCCTCCTCCTCCTCCTCCTCCTCCTCCTCCTCCTCCTCTTCCTGTGCGATGGGTGGGACAGAAGGAACACTGTCTGGATAAAGGGGGCCTTGAGAGGCAAGGAAGTCCTCCTCTTCCTGCCTCTGTTCTGCCTCAAGTGCCCTGTCCATTATTCCACGCAGCGTGTGCTCCAACAGGTGGACAAGAGGTACAGTGTCACTGATGCATGCACTGTCACTGCTCACCATCCTCGTGGCCTCCTCAAATGGTGCCAGGACAGTGCATGCATCCCTGATCATGCCCCACTGGCGTGGTGAAAAAAACCCGAGCTCCCCTGACCCTGTCCTGGTGCCGTAGTCGCACAGGTACTCATTGATGGCCCTCTGCTGCGTGTGCAGCCGCTGCAGCATGGCCAACGTTGAGTTCCACCTGGTGGGCATGTCACATATAAGGCGGTTCTTGGGCAGGTTCAACTCCTTTTGCAGCTCAGCCAGGTGAGCACTGGCATTATAAGATCTGCGGAAATGCACACAGACTTTCCTGGCCTGCCTCAGGACATCCTGTAAGCCCGGGTACCTGCCCAAGAACCGCTGCACCACCAGGTTAAGGACGTGAGCCATACAGGGCACATGGGTCAGTTGTCCCTGTCGGAGGGCGGAGAGGAGGTTGGTGCCATTGTCGCAAACCACCATTCCTGGCTTAAGCTGGCGTGGCGTCAACCACCTCTCGGCCTGCCCCTGCAGAGCAGACAGGACCTCTGCCCCAGTGTGGCTCCTGTCCCCCAAACACACCAGCGCAAGCACGGCATGGCATCTTTTTGCCTGCGTACTTGCGTAGCCCCTTGAACGCCTACGGAGCACCGCTGGTTCCGAGGACAAACCACAGGAAGAGGCCATGGAGGAAGAAGAGGAGGGGGTGGAGGAGAGAGGTGTGTCACAACCAGTAGTAGCATTTTGGAGGCGTGGCGGTGGAACAACCTCCAACACTACTGCACCTTGTCCTGCATCCTTCCCAGCTGCCAAAAGAGTGACCCAATGGGCCGTGAAAGAAAGGTAACGTCCCTGTCCATGCCTGCTGGACCATGAGTCAGCGGTAATATGCACCTTACCGCTGACCGCCCTGTCCAGCGAGGCCAAGACATTGCCTTCCACATGCCTGTAGAGAGCCGGAATCGCCTTCCGTGCGAAAAAGTGGCGTTTGGGAACCTGCCACTGAGGAACCGCACATTGCACAAACTTACGGAAGGGGGCCGAGTCTACCAACTGAAAAGGCAGCAGTTGAAGCGCTAGCAATTTAGCCAAGCTAGCATTCAACCGCTGGGCATGTGGATGGCTGGGAGGGAACTTCTTTTGACGGTCCAGCAGCTGGGGCAGGGAAATTTGCCTGCTAGAATCGGACGTTGGTGTACTGCTAGCAGAGTGCCCGCAAGTACTTGCCGGTGACACACCTAATTCTACACCTTCATTCCTCTCAGAGCAGGTTTCAGAGAGGAGTGAAGGTATAGTGGGGTTGGAGATCCCAGCTGATGCGGTGCAAGAAGAGGTCAGCTTTGTTCTTTGGTGTGGGTCTTTAAGGTAGGCTTGCCAACGAGCTGCATGGCAGGTCAACATATGTCTGATCAAGCATGTGGTGCCCAAGCGGCTGATGTTTTGGCCACGCGATATACGCTTGAGACATATGTTGCAAACAGCAGCTGTGCGATCTGATGCACTCCCCTCAAAAAAGGCCCACACCAAAGAACTTTTTGAATGACGGGCAGAGGCAGCGCCCTGCACAGGCGGAGCTCTGCGGTGTGATTCCGTCGGTGTGCTGCCCATACGCTGGCCACTCAAGGGCATCCTGCCTCGTTGGAGATGTGCCTCCTCCTCATCCTCCTCCTCCTCTCTCCTATTAGGCACCCACGTGGAGTCAGTGACCTCATCATCCCCTCCCTCCTCATCACTGGAGCCAATCTGGCAGTATGCTGCAGCTGCTGGAGCATGACTGCCAGATTGGTGTCCTTCTTGAGCATCCCCTCTCTCTGCTCTCACGCTGCTGCTTTCCTCTAGCTGGGTATCATCATCAGATCCTTCCAAACGCTGGGCATCCTCCTGGAGCATGTACCCAACACTGTGCTCAAACAGTTCGGGGGACTCCTCAGGAGGAGGACATGGTGGGTCTAGGGAAGGATTGACTAATGAAGATAATGATACCAGAGAAGAGGACGCTTTGGCAGCTGCTTTGCCAGTACCCTGAGCCTGGGTGAGAGAGGATGAGGAGGATGAGGTGGGCTTGGTCATCCACTCTACCAAGTCTTCGGCATGATGTGGCTCAACATGTCCAGCTGCCGAAAAGAAGGACAAGCGTGTCCCATGGCCATGTGCTGATGACAATGCACCGCGTCCACGACCAGCACTGTTGCCCCCAGACACAGAGCCTGCTTGCCCTCTTTTTTTGCCTCCTGACTGTCTGCCTCTCCTTGTTTGCCTTCCAGACATTTTAATGGATGGCCTGCAGGGAGATGGGAAAAAGAGCAATAAGGGCTACCTTCAGGTGTATACTGTACAGGAGGCTTAGCAACAATGACACTGACACTGTCCCCTGCCTATCCTTCTCTGTCCCTAAACTCAAGGATTTCAAATATGGAACAGCAAAATTGGTTTAGAACAGAATAGCACACTGTCAGTTTCACTCACTGTACCTCTCTGTCCCTAAACTCAAGGATTGAAAATATGGAACAGCAAAATTGGTTTAGAACAGAATAGCACACTGACACTTTCCCTCACTGTCCTACTCTGTCCCTCCCTACAAACAAGATTTAGCACAGAATAGCACACTGACACTTTCCCTCACTGTACCTCTCTGTCCCTACAAACAAGGTTTAGCACAGAATAACACACTGTCACTGACACTCTCCCTACCTATCCTTATTTGTCCCTAAACACAAGGTATCCAGGAATAGTAAAGGAAAAAAATGACACTGTCCCTGCCTATGCTTCTCTTTCCCTGCTCCGGAACACACTACACAAGGCCGCCGCGCTGGCGGCCTTTTATAGTGTGGGGCGTGTACTAAACCCCCTCAGCAATAATTGGCCACAGGCATCCTGCCTGTGGCCAATCATTGCTCTCCTCGCTGCCGGCGCTGTGATTGGCCAAGCATGCGGGGTCACAGTGCATGCTTGGCCAATCACAGCGCCTGGGTGACACTGCGATGGCGTAGTGCATTGTGGGCCGTTCGCGTCACTCGAATTTGGCGCGAACGCCCCAAATCGTTCGATCTTCGTCGAACGATCGAACAGCCGATGTTCGAGTCGAACGTATGTTCGACTCGAATACGAAGCTCATCCCTAATTACTAGTACTACAATGTTCTCTTCTTCATTACATCACTGCTGTCTTCTGAGCCACTGTCTATATATGTGAGATCATCCTCAGTTCCGTCCATGGCATTGCTGATTCCACATTTCTTGAAGGACTTCACAATCGCCTCTTGTTTGAGGCCATACCATGAGTTTAGGACCCAATTGCAGACCTCAGTAATGGTTGGTTTTTTCACTCTTCCTGCCGGGGTCAAGTTATCGCCTGCTTTTTGCATCCATTTACTCCATTCTTCTCTCATCAGGACTTTAAATGGCTGGTTTATTGAAACATCTAGTGGCTGTAGCTGACCTGTAAGTCCACCAGGAATAACTGCTTGGTGTGTTCGCAAATCTGATGCAACCCTTTTAGTCTTTTCTGTTAAATGTGCTCGGAATTGATCAAAGACAAGCAGAGCTGGCTTCTTTAAGAGCCCTCCAGGTCTTCTGGACCAAACCTTTGCAAACCAAATGGCCATAATGTCTTCATTCATCCATCCCTTCTCTTGAACTTGCACAATAATGCCAGGTGGTATGGTCTCTTTAGGTTAGGTTTTCCTCTCAGAAATAAGCATAGGAGGCAGTTTGGTACCATCTGCACAGCATGAAGGGACAGCAGTTGGTGTGTCTTTTCATGGCCACTTGTTTTGATTCCTTTCACATCAACAGTTCTGTTGGAAGGCACATCAAAATTGAGAGATTCCATGTTTGCAATCTGACTTGGTTCAAAATCATATTTTTTCTGAAGTTGTATGACATAGGAGTGAAACTGTTGGATTTTGTCTAGGGCTGTTGCTGATTAAAATTTTCATGTTCGATCAATCAATTTTTTTTATTTTTTTTAATCGATTAATCTACTAATTTCGATTTAATTAAAACGCACATACAGATCCAGATCTGTAATATCCACATCTCCCCTACTGTAATATCCACATCTCCCCCATCTGCCTGCTTACCACTACACAAGCAGGCAGATCCACGAGCAGTTGAGGCGGGTGATGATGACGTCAGCGCGCCGCTCACCTAAGCCACCGCCGGGTGTACCAAGATGGACGCCGTTCCTGAGCTAGGCCGAAGCCGCAGTCTTTCCTATGGCCGAGGCAGCGGAGCGCTCCGCGGATTTCCGATGGAACTCCCTGAAGACCCGGAAGCCGACGGAGAGGTGAGTACCGATCAAAATAATTTTGATCGATCAAATTTTTTTACGATTAATCGAGGAATTAATCGTTAATTTCCGCAGCCCTAATTTTATCCTCATAAACTGGTGGCATTTTCTGAGCTAACTGTTTGTGTTCTCATGGCCAACCCTTCTCTCCTCATGAAATTTGAAGCACCATTTTGCCTTTCCTGTAAAATCAACAATGTTCATTTCGCTTGCAAACATTCTTGCCTGACATTGAATAAGCTTGGTTGACATACATAAGCCACTCTGGCTCTGCTCCAAAATCCAAGTCTTAAGCCTCCACTCCAAATTTGGCCATTTTGCTGGTCGTCTTCTTCTTTCTTCTTTCTTCTTTCTTCCTTCTACTTTCTTCTTTCTTCTTTTTCCTCCCAAACTGTCTCTCTGTAGCTCTATTACCATGCAACATTCAGTTTGAATTTTGCAGAATAAGGCAATTGCTTACTTTTTATTTTTCTGTGACATCTTGGGCTCAAAACGCTCCGGTCCCTAATGCATCTGCGCACTCTCCACCTCCAGCTGACGTCAGTGACATACAGCTCGTGGAGGAAGCCGTTCGACGAGCTATGACCAGCTACGCACCTGCGTGGCTCTCTCCCAGGCTGACTGACCGTGTATAAGACGCTGCTCGATTTTCAGTCTAATTATTTCTTCGAATCTCTTCAGCACACGTAAATGATAAAGGTGGAATCTTATATACCGTAAATAAAAAAAAATATATATTGTACAGGACGCCAAGGTTGGGTCCTGGACGGGTGCTATATAGCACCAATATTTGGGTTGTGGTCCCTTTAAGGAGTGGTGATGGTGTTCAGGAGTTCACCCAGAATGGGTGAGGAACTCCCGGCAAAAGAAGTAGCCAAGAGAGGACTGGCTCGCAGTCCTCTTTGTCTTGATAGTTATTTGGGGCCCGGAATTTTGGAGGCTCTAAAGTAATATTCGGGTGGGATAGAGCCTCCACTCCTGACCACTGGGAGTCAGCACACAGGGGGTTAAAGGCTTCCAGGAAACGGCTCATAAAACAGGAAGTGGTGCAAGAGGTGTGGTGAAAGGAGTATCCAGATTGCACCTGTGAAGATGAGCTGTGTGTCTGCTGGGAGCTTTTAAGGATTCAGCAAGGGCTCTGGAAGTTCTGGGGCGAAGACCCCTCTACAAAAACTGTATGTGCCTTTTCTTTAATTTTTTTTGTGCTGAAGACAAGCAGGACTTTACTTTATGCTGGAGATAAGCGGACTTTGTTTTTATATTTTTCCTGTGTGCTGAATGAAGCTTTATTTTAGGTTTATTTACAAATAAAATCCTTTTTGTTCAAGTTCAGCCGTTTATGCACTTGGTCCCGTGGAGCTATAATCCCCAAAAGTTTACTATATATATATATATATATATATATATATATATATATAGTAAACAGTTGTGGAGAATTGCAGATAATCAGCTGGTGGATAGGCAGTGTTGTATGTGTCAGCCCTGGTTCACATTGGTGCGATTTGACATGTCAAATCGGCGGCAGTGGCACCGCAATTTCCAAAAGTTCCTGTACTACTTTTTGGTGACTTCGGGGTGCGATTTTTTTTTTTTTCTTATTGACTTCTGTGCAGGAATTTGCACAGATGTCTCTGAAATTCCCCCCCGCAGTCGGGACTGACATGCGGGAATGAAATTGTGAGAGTTCAGCTGAACTCGCATGATTTCCTCCCACTGTCAGTGTGAACCAGGGCTCAAACTATGCCTTTTTGACTTTGTAATTCACCTGCTGCTATCCCAGGGACACCATTTCTTATCAAACTCCGCGCTATAAACAAAAATAGAGCAACAATTTAGAAAAAAATGCTATATTTTTTACTTTTTTGCTATAATAAATATCCCCAAAAAATATATGAAAAAAAAAACGTTTTTTTTTCCCCTCAGTTAAGGTGGATACGTATTCTTCTACATATTTTTGATAAAAAAGTCGCAATAAGCGTTTGTTGATCGGTTTGCGCAAAAGTTATAGCGTCTACAAAATAGGGGATAGTTTTATGGCATCTTTATGAATAATTTCATAAATCCGTAAGGACTATGCCAGGGCTTGACAAATTTACTTTGAATTTAGGAGCCAGCAAAAAAAGTTAGGAGCCAGGCTTTTTTTTTTGTGTAGTGTGGGTTGTCAGCGCCGGGGGTAAGGCAAGTAATTTGCGCCCCCTAACTTACTCACAGCAGAGCAGCCAGTCAATAACCTGTTATAAGGGGGGAACTCCCTATTATGCCTAATGCATCGTGACTGCGGCATGTAAAACGCCCTCATCTGCTGCCTAATGGAGCTTAAGGGTGGCCATTGGTAGGTGGAAAAAACATGTCTCTACTGCACATTTTTACCACCCAACTGCACATCTAAATGAAGCCTTAGTGACACTTTAAAATACAAAAAAAGGTGAAAGAAGTATTCCAGTGCTGCTGATCTGCTGCCTCTTTGCAGCCACTTCCTGTCCACATGGGAGACGATCGTGCATGAAGAGTGAGGCCAAAGTTCCATGTCTAGGCCTAATAGTACCATTTGCGGTGTTAGGGGCACAGGATCCGGTAGAATGGAAAGGGAGTTTTGAGAGCTTAGTCCACAATGTTGTGGTGATTGGGCAGTCCCACCATATGTGAAGTGGGGTCCCTGGGGATCCACAATTTCTCCAGCAGAGATTGGTTGAGTTTGGGTAAATCCTGGCAAGTTTAGATGGCGTAAGGTACCAGTTGTGGAATAATTTTTGGACAGTTTCCCAGTGGAGGAGACTTCTGGATATTTTTAGAGGTGCTTGTAATGAGCGATACCATTGTTGGGGAGTGTAGGAACATTGTAGTTTTTGCTCCCATTGTAGCATCGTTGGTGACTTCGAAGTGGGGCCGGTGTCAGTAAGAAGTTTGTAGCAAAAAGAGATTCCAGAAGGGGGCGTGGCCTGGAGCGGCATGTGATAGGACGTTAGGGCACTGAGCTCCGCCGGCCGAATATCCTAATCCACACATCCTGTGACCCACAGCGCAGTCAGAGACCACCGGTTGCTAAATACTGCTGGGGGAACCTGCAGGGATCATGTTCCCTCCGAAAAAAGCGGCAGATGCGGTAGCCAAGTTAGGTAAATACCGCCGAACAGATCCGGACCCTCAAATCCAAGATGGCGCCTCGCCGAGAGGGGAGCCCTCCATGCAGGGAGACACAGCAAAGGTGCTAGAGGCAATCACCGCTTGTCAGGAAGCAGTCACAGCCTGCCAAACTAACCTCACGGCCAAAATTGATGAGGTGAAGGTGGATATCTCCCTGGTGCGGCAGGACTTTCAGAAGCTGAGAGAGAGAGTGACAGAGGCTGAGAATCGAATCCGCAGCGTGGAGGATTCCCTCCCCCCCCCCCCTTCAGGTCTCCTCAGAAGCTATGCAGTTGCAGGTCAATCAGCTCCTACAAAAGCAGGATGACCTCGAGAACAGACTTCACCGCTGCAATCTGCGGTTCATCGGTCTGCCGGAGGGGGTGGAGGGGAAGGACCCCCCCACATTTCTGGAAGGTCTGTTATGCGATACCTATGGCAGGGAGGCGTTTTCTCCCATGTTTGTAGTCGAGCGAGCACACCGCATGTCAGGGAGATTGCCACCAGCCGGGGCACCCCCCCCCCGCACCTTTATTGCCAAATTCCTGAACTTCAAGGATAGAGACACCATCCTCCGCCTCAGCAGAGAAAAAGGAAACATCCCCCTGGGGAACAAGATGGTGGCTGTCTTCCCGGATTTCTCAGCAGAAGTTCAGCGCAGAAGGAAATCGTTCACTGAAGCCAAAAGACGCCTACGCATTAAGAACTTCAAATATGCAATGCTGTTCCCAGCTCGCCTGCGTGTGGAGGGAGAGGACAGAGTCTACTTTTTTGAGGATCCAGAAGCAGCTATCGCATGGTTGGAACAAGGAGAGGCACACCGCTGAGGAAGAGTGAGTTTTGCTATTTTCAGTACCCTGTTTTTTCTTTTTTGACATGGCTCTGTCCCCAACCTTTCTCCACGGCAGAGGCCTGACCACTGCTCCCCTGATTCCCCTGAGTATATCCCCTCTATTCATGGGGAGCTGACCTATACAATTGCTCCCTTTGCAACACTTCAGCCTTCTCCCCTTCTCCTCTTCCCCCCCCCCCCATTCTTGATTTAGAGGGCACTCAAGACTATATTAATCGCCTACCTCCCATTTCCTTCCCTGAACGATAATCAGCCAAACAACCCCTCGGCCCTCAATCCTACTCATGGGTCAAACACACCCCTATGTACAATATACTGTGTGGACCAATTTTTCTTATTTCATCAGGCCTTTTTGTTTTGCCCGGCGGAAGATAACTTTGCCCTATTGATCTCACTGAACACAGTTAACACCGTCCTTCAATGACTAACGTTACACAGCGTAGTTTCGCCCCCTTTCACTACGCGTGCACCCTGCGGGGGAACGGCCCACCATCACGAGTATGTACACCTTTTGGTTGCTCTCCTCAGCCTTATATTGGGAAATGCAGGAACTGCACTGTTTGAATTTTGCTTTTCCCCTACAGGGTGGACAACTTTGTTGCCATGTTGGCAGTTTAGGGATTATGCCCGCACAAGTTTGGGTCAGTGCAGTGCAGGGCGGGGTGGGGGGGGGATGGTTTGCATTTCTGAGCAAAAAGTTCATGTTACATGTTGATGCTACTTATGCATGTTGTTATGTTCAACTTACAGTACTGCTACAGTTTTCTAACTCTTACTATATGTACCAGGGCACATTGGCTGCCCTGGGGTTACTGGGGTCACAAGATCCGCATACTGATTTCTCCTCACCCACATGGCCACCCTGAAGTTCCTATTGTGGAATGTTCGGGGCATGGGAGACCCAATCAAAAGGTCGGCAGTGTTTTCTATAGTAAAAAAACAATATGCCAATGTGATTGTCTTGGTAGAGACACATGCAGAGGGACGGGTACAGAGGGCGCTTAAACGCCCGTGGGTTGGATGGGCATACCACTCAGTGCACACATCCCATTCCAGAGGGGTGTCTGTCTTGGTGTCAAAGTCCACCCACTTTGAGCTCATAGATTTGGAGACCGACCCTGCCGGTAGATATGTGTTCATGCGGGTTAAACTACAGGGAGAGGTGTTTCTACTGCTAGCTTTTTATGTACCGCCTCCGTTTAGTTCAAATGTACTGTCCGCTGGGTTTGACTTTATGGCATTACACCCCTCCGTCCCGGCAGTTTGTCTGGGAGACTTCAACAATGTCCTTGACCCCAGCCTTGACAGGCTGTGTCAATCCACGACTGCCCCGCCGCCTCTGCATCCTACAAGGTTTGCAAGACTACTAACCGACTTTAACCTTATAGATGCATGGAGATCCATGCACCCCACCGCTAGGGCCTACTCCTGCTTTTCTCCTTCCCATCATTCCATGTCCCGCATAGACCTCATTCTCCTTTCCTGACCCCTGCTACCACGATTGGCTGGGGTGGGTTTCTCCCCTAGGTCACTATCAGACCACTGCCCATACTGGATCACGATATCCATACCACAAGACAAACCACCAGCGATTGAACCCATTCTGGCTTACCCTGATCCCAGAAGACGATGACATTACAACCGACTGGGAACAGTACTTAGATAGAAATGAGGGCACATCCACACCCCAGATAGTCTGGGACACATTCAAATTGCACGTACGTATGACACTTACCAAACGTATCAATCTAATTAAGCGCACCTCAGCCACAGTCTTGGACAGGGCGTCGGAGGACCTACTTACGGCGGAAAGGGAGTTTATAAGGGATCCTACCGTAGAAAGGGCAGCTGCTATTAAGCTTAGATCTAGGACGGTTGACCTCTTACAATATGAGAAGTCTAAACGTAAAATATTCTTCCACAGACAAAACTCATTTGAGCATGGGGAGCGAGCTGGTAGACTTTTGGCATATATGGTGCACTGCGAGGAGAGACCGCCTGTGGTGATATCACTCCGCTCTCCTGGAGGTGCGCTGATAACAGACCCTAGATGCGTAACGTCACAATTGCGAGACTTCTTCGCTTCCTTGTACGCCACACGGGCCCCGGAGAACACATCTGTGATCAGTTTTTCTCAGACCTACCTATCCCCAGACTGACCGAGGAACAAGTCGGGGAGTTGGAAGCACCGCTGACGGCGAACGAGATTTCCAGGGCCATAGCGGAGCTCCCTGGCTCCAAGGCCCCGGGCTCGGATGGCCTACCAGCGGAATTATACTCCACATATGCGGATCTCCTGGTCCCTAGACTGTTGTCACTTTACAACTCCATCTTTGAGACCTCCGAGCTCCCATCGACTATGCGTGAAGCCACCATAGTGCTGATTCCCAAACCGGGTAAGGACCCACACCTTCCTGAATCGTACCGACCCATCTCCCTGTTGCAGGTGGATGTCAAGATCCTTGCGAAAGTGCTTGCCATCCGTCTTAACAAAGTCATACTCTCCTTAATACATGGGGACCAGACAGGATTCATGCCGGGTAAAAATACGTCCTTTAACTTACGTCGTTTATTTATGAATCCCCAGGCTACACACGATACCACGGGGTCTAGAATAATAGTAGCCTTGGATACGGCAAAGGCCTTCGACTCTGTCGAATGGGGGTACCTATGGACTTGCCTGGGAAAATTTGGCCTAGGCCCAAACTTTATAAAATGGGTCCAACTCCTATACCAGGCCCCGGTGGCGCGGGTAGTGGCTAATGGGTGGCCCTCGGAGCGCTTTCAGCTCTTCAGGGGCACCAGGCAGGGATGTCCTCTGTCGCCACTGCTATATGCGCTGGTGGCGGAACCACTGGCGATCGCTATACGCGCCCATCCTGGGATAGTGGGGCTCAGTAAAGGGGGCGTGACGGAAACCATTAGCACTTATGCTGACGATACCCTTTTGTATCTAGACGACTCTACCAATTCTCTCCCGACAGCTCTGAACCTGATAGACCGGTTTGGAGTGTTCTCAGGACTTCGCATCAATTGGGATAAATCCCAAATACTACCTTTGGACAGCTTCCCACCACCCGCAGACAGAGCTCAGCTCCCTCTACAGAGAGTAGACACCATCAAATACCTAGGTATTCAGACCACCCGAGATCCGGCAGACTATATCTCACTTAATATAGTTCCACTATATGGCATGCTTAAACACAAGACTCAGATTTGGGCAAGACTCCCCTTGGGAGTGATGGGCCGGATAAACCTCATAAAGATGGTACTTCTGCCCAAAATCCTTTATGTGCTATGGCATACTCCTGTCTACCTGATACTCAGACACTTTAAACAGAGTCACTACTAAAGCCGTTTGTTTGGGGTGGTAGTAGACACAAACTCCCCTGGCAGAAGCTTAAAAATCCCACTGATCTAGCTGGTACAGCCCTACCTGACTTTAATCTATACTACCTGGCAGCCCAACTGTCGCAACTTTTCCATATAGACAAGTCAGATATGGGGAGGTTCCTTTACTTGTTGTGCCCAAGGTGGGCCCAGATTCAGGGAGATCCCATGGCGATTATTGCAGGCAGGGGAGGGGATATTAATGGCCCGACTGAACGCAAATCCTTGATTTACCACTATAGAAGGATATGGGATATAGCCTCCACTAGGCTTAACATACCTACAAGAAATGATTACACTCCCCTATGGCATAATATGGCCTTATCGGAATTCCTCTCCATCCCTGACTGTGCCCTCTGGAGTTCTAGGGGGATACTCTACCTGAAACATATAGTTCACAATGGTTCACTCAAAACCTGTAATGGGCTCCAAATTGAGTTTGATCTCCCAAACCACATGTCGTTTAGATATCTACAGCTCCGCCACGCCTATCGTGCGCAATTCCCATTAGATGATGCCCCCATGCCTGGCAATCCACTGATGGCAGCAGACCCCAAAAAACTGATCTCGCAATTTTACTGTATGCTTACGACTGTTTCCGCCTATGCAGTGAAGTCCAGGTGGGAGGAGGACCTGGAGCCTGTGGGGGACGATGAGTGGAGTGACGCTTTGGACACTTGTAAGTTAGTCTCCCCTAAATTGTCTGATCGCCTAACACAAATTTTTATAGTCAATAGGGCATACCTCACTCCGCTCGTGGTCTCCAGATATAGGCCGGAGCAGTCCAATATGTGTCCCATGTGTGGTCTGGCCCCGGGCACCTTTTTCCATCTTCTCTGGCGCTGCCCCAAAATACAGGCATACTGGTCCCAGGTTGTCAGGTTTTTACATGACACCATGGGCTCCCCTGTCACATTGCAGCCTAAACTATGCCTATTAGGGATTTTCCCTGATCCGGACCTAAATAAATTCACAAAAACATTTCTCCACGAAACATTGTTTTCCGCAAGGAAGGTTATTGCTAGAGTGTGGATGAGGGCAGAACCACCGAGGCTTTCACATTGGATAGCGGAGGTCAATGCTACTCTTCCTTATAAAAAGTTGGTGTACTCTCATAGAGGCTGCCCCGAAAAATACGACAGAATTTGGGATAAGTGGCTCCAGGCATCTGAAACCACTGAGTAATGTGGGAACATGTAATTTATGGTTTATCTATGAAGTCAATGGTACTGACCGTACTCCTTTCTATGTTGCAATATGCATGTAGGCCACTGGAGGGCCCCATGACCCCAGGTACGCTGTCTAGGAAAGTCATATTAAGATATCTTTGTTACTGACTGTAAGTTGTATACCTGTCATGTACAGTTTGAACGTGTAACTATGTTTTCTATTTTTAATAAAGCTATGTTTGATAAAAAAAAAAAAAAGGAGATTCCACGTTGTCGAGATGTTTTCAGGTTGAAGAATGTGGATATATGCCATGGCAGTAAGTCATCAGTCCATTGTACTTTAGAGAGGATCGAGCGTATCCTAAGGTATATGAAAAAATCTTTGTGTCCAATGTGGTAATCGGTTTGTAGTTTTTGGAAGGACATGAGGGTGGAGCCTTGGTATAGGATCCAATGTTGGAGATGCCTTTGCTAATCCAGTCAGAGACGTTGATGTTGGGTGTGAGAATGTGCAGGGCTTCCATTGGTATTTGCTTGAGCAGACATAGTGGTATACCTCGAGAGGATTGTATGGTGGCTTTCCATATCCTGATGGTAGCATTAATAGTGTCAAGGTATGAGTGAGTCCCTGGATGTCGCAGGAGAAGGGCGCAGAAAGTCAGTTTAGGGTGGGACATTAGTGTTGCTTCTTCTATTTGAAGCCAGGTGGTTTGTTGCATAGGGTTCCACCAGACTCTGGCTTGATCAAGTATAGTTGCTTTGTAATAGGCTATTAATTCCGGCGCTCCCATCTCTCCAGATGTGACTGGATTGCACATAGTGCTACTCTTGAGACGTGATCTTTTTCCGCCCCATATGAAGGTTGTGATAATAGATTGTAGCTGCAGTAGTTGTTTGAGGAAGGGTATCGGCAGAGTCCGGAATGTATATAAGGCATGGGGTAGAAGATACATTTTGGTGAGGGCAATTCTTTCTGCCCAAGAGGCAGTAGTATGTCAAAGGTCTTGTACAGTTTTCTGGAGTTTGGTTACAAGACTATTAAAGTTGGTGGAGCGTAAGTGGGTTGAGGGTGGGGTTAATTGTTTGCCTAAGTACGTGAGTATGGAGTTGGGGGCCCATGAGAAAGACGTGTTGTTGGTGATATCAGTTTTGGTGCTTTGGTTTAGTCCTATACCGAGCATGCTGGATTTGGAAAAGTTGATTTTATATAGTGAGGCTTTTCTGAATGTGTCTAAAGTGTGATAGAGAGCAGGGAGTGAGTTGGTAGGGTCAGTCAGGAAAATGATGACATCGTCAACGTACAGGCCTATCTTGTGAGTTTTATCTGCGGTCTTTATCCCCGATATGAGTGGGCTGTGTCTAATGGATTGGGCCAGGGGTTCCATAACCAGGGCGAAGATCAAGGGTGAGAGTGGGCACCCTTGACGCGTCCCATTAGAGATGTGGAAGGGGTGCGAGAGTAGTGCAGAGGTCATTACTCTAGCACTGGGCGAGGAGTAGAGAGAGAGAGTATAGCTTGCAGGATGGTCCCTGTGAAGCCAAATTTCTGAAGGACTGCCTGCAGGTAAGACCAGTCTACTCGATCGAATGCCTTCTCTGCATCGAGAGATGAGCAGAGAAAGTGTTCGGTGGTGTTCCACCCATTGTTTCAGGTCTATGAACCTATGGGTACCGTCCGACGCTTGTCTGCCAGCCACAAAACCCACTTGGTCAATATGCACAAGTTGTGGGATGATGTTTGAAAGTCATGTGGCCAAGATTTTGGCATATAGCATGGTGTCTGTGTTTAGCAGGGAGATGGGTCTGGGAGATGGGTCTGTAGCTGGCAGGTTCATCGGCCGATTTGCCCGGCTTTGGAATAGTGGCTTGCAGGGATTCTGGTGGGATGGAGCCAGTACTAGCGGTGAAGTTGAAGGAGCGGCATAGGTGGGGGGTGAGGAGCTTGGAGAATGTTTTGTAGTACTCATTGCAGAACCCATCAGGGCCTGGGGCTTTGTGGAGAGGTAGGGTGGCAATGGCTGATTCCACTTACGTGAGGGAAAACGGGTTGGATAGCTGGTGTAGTTGGTCTTGTGAGAGTGAGGGGAGATGTATGTCCTTGAGGAAGTTAGTAATGTCGGTAGAGGAGGGTTGTGGCGCAAGGTTGGAGCTGGTAAGGTTGTATAATTTAGAGCAGGGGTCTTCAATCTACGGCCCTCCAGCTGTTGCGGAACTACAATTCCCATCATGCATAGTCATGTCTGTGAATGTCAGTTTTGCAATGCCTTATGGGATTTGTAGTTCCGCAACAGCTGTGGGCCGTAGTTTGAGGATCCCTGGTTTAGAGTAATAAAGACTAAATTGGTCTGCAATGTCTTTAGGGTTTGTTTTATGCCGCGGTGGTCGGTAAGGTACGGTATTTTAGTTTGTATGAATTTGCGTTTAAGCTGTCTAGCTAGGTATGCCCCAGGTTTGTTGTGTTGGGAGTAGGATTGTAGTCTGAGACGTTTAAGGTGGAAATCAAAGTTTGCGTGTAGGTGGTCACTCAGGGCCTGTCTAGCTGTGTGCAGTTCAGAACTGAGTAGAGGGGAAGGTTGAGGTTTGTTGGCTCGCTCTAGCAAGCGTATTCATTCTAGAGAGTTTGTTCGTAGTGATATTGTGGTGTTTTTTCTCATGGGCTCCCAGTTTAATCAGGAGGCCTCATATGCAGGCCTTGTGGGCGTTCCATAGTGTGGTGGGCTTGTCTACTGATCCAGTGTTGGTTGTGAAGTACTGTTGCAGCTCGGATAGGATCTGTTTTTGATATAAGGGACGTGCGATAATGGAGGTGTTGAGCCTCCAAGTAGTGAGGTTTTTATTGGTAGGTGCTGGATATAGTCTCATTGATATGGGTGCGTGGTCAGACCACGTAATGAGTCCAATTTTAGACTCCTGTACCATTTGCAGGGTATGTTTGTCAGTCAAAAAGAGATCTATCCAAGAGTAAGCATTTTGTGTGTGGGAGTAGAAGGTGTAATCTCTTTCAGTGCCGTGAAGGCATCTCCAGGGGTCGTATAAATCTTCAGAGTGGAGTAAGGAGGAGAGTGAGGTAGAACGTTTACGAGCAGGATTAGAAGTGTCTAGTGAGGTATCAACAATTTGGTTGAAGTCACCGCAGATAACTAAGGGGCCCTGTCTGAAAGGTTCTAGCTTCTTTAGGACGGTCTTGTAGAAGCGGTGTTGTTTGGTGTTAGGGGAGTAAATGTTCGCTATGGTGATATTATGATTATTGATAGTGGCGTTCAAGATTATAAATCTACCCTCCGGGTCTATCTCGGTGTGGAACAGCTGGAGGGAGACCATGGAGCGTATAGCAATCATAACTCCTGCTTTCTTTTTTGCAGAGTTGGCAAAGTAGCAGTGTGGGTACTGTTATGGGAGCAGGAGGGAGGTTTGGTGGAGGCGAAGTGGGTTTCCTGTACGCACAGTATGTCAGAGGTGAGGGCTAAGGCCTCTTTCCACAGTAAATTTATTTTGTAAGGGGAGTTTAAGCCTTTGGCGTTGATAGAGGTGATAGTGAATGATATTTTGTGAAGTGACTGGTGGGGAGGGATATAGGATTACTGCTGTGAAGTAGTGCGTATAGGTGGAGGTAGACCAGTGATGGTGTTGCACAATAAGCAAAATGTAGCTAGCGATTTAAGCTAACCAAGTGAACAGCGTAACAATAGGCACTAACTATGAAAAACAAAAGGTAAAATTCGAAACGTAAAGGATATAAACAAGAAACAAGAAAAGAGTATTAAAGTGTGTGGCACTTTCCTTTCACTGGGGGAAGAGTGAAGATCGTAACAGGTGGTGCGCTCATTAGAGACATCAATGAAGTGTACAATTGCAGGATTGGCATATTAAATGTTTCCGATGGGCACCCGGAGATTGGGGTGAGAGGAGATGGAGGAAGTTTTTATTTGTGGGTGGTGGTAGGAGCATAACGCCAGTGATCCTGAGCGAAGGTTGAGGGCCTCTGGAATGGGGGTTCAGGTGGAGGTGAGGAGATTAGGCCCCAGTTGAGCATCCGTTTGATTCCATCTTTGTGAGTCAGGATATTGGTGTTCTGGTTTTGGTACGTGACCACTAGTTTAGTAGGGAAGCCCCATTTGTATGGGATGTTGTGCTTCCTAAGAGCAGTGGTGGTCTGGGAGAATTCTCTTCTGAGCGGTGGCAGCAGAGATGTCTGTGTACAAGGACACTGTAGATTAGGGGTCGGGCAGCGGAGAGGAGGACCTGGCAGCCGCCATGATCGTTTTCTTTCACTTGAAAGACATGGATGCGTGCTAGAATGTCTCTAGGTACTGAGGCAGGGAGGTGGTTAGGTTTGACAAGGCTGTGTGCCCGGTCAATAATCATGTCAGTTTGACGAAATTGAGGGATAAGCGTGAGGAAGAGTTGCTAACTGTAGGGGATCAGTTCGGGAGGTTTAACAGGTTCCGGTACACCCCTAATTTTAATGTTGTTCCTCCTCGAACGATCCTTTAAATCTGCGATTTTGGTGTGCAAATAGTTAATCTCGTCAGTGTGCTGATCATGGGCATCCTCCATTTCATTATAGGCCGCAGTGTGCTCAGTGAATGTTTTTTCAATGTCATCCATGCGGTCCTCCACTTGATCGATTCTGGAATGCAACATGGAGATGGAGGACCGGAATTCATTCCGCATATCATGCTGCAATGACATCAGCATAAGTTTGAGTGTGTGCTCAGATGCTGGCTGGTCAGAGGCAGGTAGTGTGGCTAGGGAGTCAGAACGGGGCACTTTAGGGCCTGTGGTTGCTGGGGGATCCCAGCGCTGTTTTTTTTTAACTGAGGAGCTTTAGTGGGTGAGAGGGCTGGAGATTGTGCGGCTCTTACCTCGATCAGCAGGTGAGGGCTGAGAGGGTTCTGCGTGTGGAGCTGAGCTGTCTATCTCCTCTATGTAGGCAGGGTTTTCCTGTGAGTTCCCGGCATCCAGCTGTGAGGGACATGGCGCCGCCTTCAGCAGTCAGCATTTTGGCTTTCCTGAAGTAGTCTGTGAGACGGTGCGGCTGATACAGGCTGACGGCTCTCCTCCTGGACATACCGATCGGGTGCCCACCGATTCCTCTCCCCTCTGGAGTGTCAGAGAGGGGGGGATATGCGCTGACTAGATGCTGGTAGTCACTGATTGTCCCTCGGCTGAACGGAGCAGAGATTTCAGGCAGCAATCTTGCTCCGCGGCCAGCCACGCCCCCCCCAACAACCACCATTTTATTCTCTAGGGGCTCTGCTAAAAAATGCGCATGGAGACAGGATACCCCAGCTGTGCCACCCCAGTTGCGAGGTCGCTAATTCTAGTTGCAAATGCGACCTGGCGCCCGGGGGTTTGTCGAGCCCTGGACTATGCAAATACAAAGAGACCTCCTTTCTATTAAAATTTATATGACTTGTTTCACAGTTGGGCGACACTTCCAGCAAATTTGGACCCCCGAGTTGCATGACAAGTTGTACCCCATGATTCTCAATAATAACCATTCATATCTGTGCTACTTCAAGTTGCAACAACTTCAAAGTAGTCCCTGTATTACTTTGGTGTGACTTTCATGTGAGTTGAGGAACATATGGTGCAATATTACACAGTCATTCCCAGAAGCTGGGGCCAAGTTGCAGCAGCAAAGTGGCAGCATGAGATTTATGGATAATACCTTTGAATTAGGCAATATTCTCACTTGTGTATCCTGCAAGTGGGTCAAATTCATGTCTGCACTACTTTTGGTTTGACTTTGATGCGACTTGAGGTCCATATACCGCAAGATTACGCAGGCATTGGTCGCACAAGTGCAAATGGGGCCTAATTCAAAGGTGTTATGATTCTCATTGGGTTCCTTTCACACTTGGCTGACTTTTCATACAACTTGAGGTCCATAAGGCCCTTTTCACACTTGTGCGACCTGATTTTGCAGCGTTTTTTCCTGCAAATTTGATGTGATTTGAAGCAATGCCAGTGTAATCTTGAGGTCTTTGGACGCATGAGTCGCAGGACAAGTCACACAAGTGTGAAAGGGGCCTTAGGGCCGGTTCACGCTGCTGTGCTGTCCGACATCGGATGTGATTTTCCCCGCACTGCAAATCACATGTCTGTGTGATGCAAACTCAGCCATACAGATTGTATGGTTGAATTTGAATCTTATTCGGACCAAACTCGCACAGGACCCTTTTTTGGTCCGCAGCAGAATCGGATTGCATAGGTGTTGTCTGAATTTGCAGTTTGCTCTGAGATTTGCAAACTGATTTAGGGGTGTCATTAGCTTTTCTACTGACACTCCCAGCAGTTTGCATATGGCAGTGTGAACTGTCTGCGATGCGGGAACCTGCACTGGATTCGCAGGATTCCCAAATTGCTCTAGTGTGAACTGGCCCTGACCCTAGGTTCACACCTATGCATTTTTTTAGTGCGTTTTGCAGTTTGCAGAAACTCTACAATCCATTTAACATGGTTTCCTATGGTACTAGTTCACATCTATGCTTTTTGCGGCCAGTGCTTTTTGGAAATGGTCAGGGACTTTTTTCACGCGATTTGCGGATAATAGATTTAAATGGAACCGCACCAGAAACGCAACTGTTGCATTTGTGATGCGATTTTTGATGTGTTTTGCGGTTTTCTATTTTAACACTGTATATAGCTGGTTTCTAACCGGGGAGTTGGGAAGCCAGCCACCGCATCCTTTTTAAAGGTGTTTATTTTTGATTTTCAAAAGAAACGATACAAAAGAAAACAAAAACAGTACAGTCTGACAATTGAGTTAGTACACGAAACCAGCAATAAAGTGTGGAGGAGTGCATAGACATACTGCAGTAACAAAGGTAACCCAAAAAACACTCACAAATAAGGACCAGTCACACTTACACACCCACACAAAAACATACATCCTTGCAGCAACTACGACCCCCTAGAAGTATCACATTGCTAATGGTCAGTAGACCAAATATCACCCGTGACTCGCACAGTGAGTGCCCACCAAAAGTATGATTAGTAACCCACACTAGACCTTCAATCAAAAAAATATAAAAAATTGTTTTAGCGAATTCAGAAGTTTACTGAGGAAGCTGTGAGGAGAGGACCCCCCCCCCCCCCCAAAAGTCCTTTGACACATCCATCCATGGCTGCCAGATCTTAGCAAATTTCTTAGGACATGCCCTACTTTTGTAAATCAGTTTGAACCTGGGGAGGAGACCATGAATAAGTCGAAGGACAGCATGAGCCGAAAGAGGGCCCGCGTCCTTCCAGTGCAGCAGAATGGTTTTTCGTGCATAAAACAATAGTAGGCGTAGCAAAGTTCTGGCATGAGCACGAGGGACGTAATCATTCAACACCCCCAATAGTCCAACCTCCGGCGTGTGGGGTAGTGGCAGGTGCAGTTTGTCAGCACAAAAGGCAAATAAATCCTTCCAGAAGGCGGAGAGTCCCGGGCATGTCCAAAACATATGAAAGAAATCAGCAGCAATTGTACCACATCGAACGCATGCAACATCATGACCAAGCCCCCTCCTAACCAGCCTAGCTGGTGTATAGTGTAAGTGATGGATGAACTTAAACTGTATCAATATATCGGCAGTGCTAATAATACCCTGGAAGCATACTTCCGTTACCTCCTCCCAATCCTCTTCAGAAAGCTCAGGTATATACAACTGCCATTTGCGGTGAGAATTCTGAAACGGATCTGCACCCACCCCCCGGAGGCGGCCATAAAAGGATGTCACCAATTTAGCCATTTCTGGGAAAGACAGGAGGTCTTCAATGGAAGAGTCCGTGAGCTCTATGGTCAACGACCCGAATTGTGTCTGGAGGGCATGTCTCAGTAGGAGATATTTAAATGCCCAAAGAGCTCCGGAAGGTTCGGGTTCCGCCACAGGGGAGATTGCGGCGAAACCCCAGTAGAGGATTGAGACAGTGTTTTTCCCCCTCCCTCCAGGCCAGAAAACCCACCTCCACAGGGGAGAGTCTGGAACCTCCAACTATCCTAGAGCTGTGTAATTCATCACGTAGTGTAGTAGGGGGTTTAAACAGGGAGTGCAGGAGAGCAGTGGCGGGAGTCTGGGGGTCAGTGTGCATCCAGTCATGAACAAATGTAAGCTGGGAGGCTAGAAAATAGTGTCGCAGGTTCGGACAAGCCAGTCCACCCGCAGCCTTGGCTGCTTGGAGGGAGGACCGAGCTATACGGGGCTGGCAACCGTTCCAAATAAAGCCAAAAAGGGCGGAATTAAGTTTTGCAAATAATTTTTTGGTGAGAAAAACCGGGGAAGCTCAGAAACGATAAATTTTGGTAAAAAAATCATTTTAAAGATATTTATGCGGCCAATTAGATTAAGGGGCAATGATGACCACGTACGAAATGTAACCATCATTTGTTGAACTATTGGGGTAATATTTAGTTCCTCATACCTAGAGAGGTTAGCATGTATCTGTATGCCCAGATATTTAAAGGAAGATGTTCGCTGAACCTGTGACCTTTGTAAGTATTCGACCGGACACGGAGGGCCAATGGGTAATGCTTGGGATTTCTCCCAGCCCACCCGGAGACCCGAGACCGCGCCAAACTCCTCAACCACCTGCAGCAATTTAACAAAGGAGCTCTCCTCGCCATCTAAGTATACCAGGGCATCGTCTGCGTAGAGAGAAATCTTTTCTGTCAACAGGCCAGACCGGATGCCCCCAATCTCAGACGTCTGCCGCACCGCCAGAGCCAGGGGCTCAATGGCCAACGCGAACAGAAGTGGAGAGAGAGGGCACCCCTGTCTGGTGCCTCTACCCAGAGGGAAAGAGCCTGAAATATCCTTGTTAGTGCAAACCCGAGCTCTCGGGTCCGCATACAACAAGCGGGCCCATTTGAGAAAACTGGTCCAATCCCCATCCTAGTCATAGCTTCCCAAAGAAAGGGCCAGCTAACCATGTCGAAGGCCTTTAGTATGTCTAAGGAGAGGACCAAACCACTACATTCAGTGTGTGCAGCCCTGTGGATGTGCAGGAACAATCTACAAATGTTATCGAATGTACTCCTGCCAGGCATGAATCCGGATTGATCCGGGGGTACGAGGGACAGAATGACCGTCTGAAGTCTAAGGGTAAGTATTTTTGCGAGGATTTTTGCGTCACTGTTAAGGAGAGAGATGGGCCTATATGAAGAGCAGTATAACTTATCCTTACCGGGCTTAGGTATTACTACTATGAGGGCCTCATTCATAGAGTCAGGGAGCCTTCCAAGTTCAAGGGAGTCCTGAAATGTCTTGAGGAGCCTGGGGGCCAACACCTCTACGTGGGCCTGATACCACTCCGAGGGAAGGCCGTCCAAGCCCGGGGTCTTATTGGAAGGCAATTGACCAATGGCCGCAGTGACTTCCTCCAGAGTTATGGGCTTATCGAAGAGAGTCTGTTGGGAGCAACTGAGTATCGGAAGGTCAAGGGATTCAAAAAAGCCTAGGAAGTCAGGTTCAGAAGGGGTGTCAATGCGCCTGTACAACGTACTGTAGAAGTCTGCAAACGTCTGGTTGACGGCTAGAGCATCAGAGGTGGTCGAACCGTCGGGAAGTTGGATGGAGGCAATCGAGGTATCCTGGAAATCAGTGTGGGCAAGATACGCAAGGAGTCTACCATTCTTCCCCCCATGCTCGTGAATACGAGCAGAGAGGTATAACTGCTGTTTCTTGGTCAGGTCAACCATATGAAGTTGAAGCGCCCGATGGGCATCCATCAACATACCCCTAGTCTCAGAGGAAGGAGCACCCGTATGGATCTATAACTTTTTATCCGGGAGATATAAGAGCCGCTAACCACCGCCTTAAATGCATCCCATGTGGGGCCTCCGGAAGCTGTGCCCAGATTCAAGGACCAGTAGACAGCCGTGTCGGTCGGGATGGCCTCAGAGATCTCTGGCGTAGCAATCCAGAGAGGACTGAGACGCCATGTCCGAAACGAGGGCCGGTGACCCAAAATTAAACCCACCTGTACTATAGAGTGGTCAGATTCTGTCTGCTGGGGCAGGTAGTCCACGGACCGGACACAGGGGAGAAAGTCCCCCGTGGCCAAGGCGTAGTCAATTCTGGAGAGGGCGGCATAGGACCTAGACTGGCAGGAGTACACTCTAGCAGTGGGATACCTCCAGCGCCACAGATCTACATAGTCATAAGCAGTGCACCATTCACGGAACAATTTGGATTCCGACTGCAAAGGTTTCAGCCTATCCAGCTCAGGCTTCAATACGGAATTAAAATCCCCAAGGATTAACATAGGGCAAGTAGGCAGAGAGGCAAAATGGACACTAAGTTCAGAGAACACTGCAGCCATGACCAGAGGGGAGAGGTACACCGTAACCAAAATCAGGGCGGTCTCATGGATGGAAACATGGAGGATGACATACTGACCCTTAGGGTCAAGGATAACTTGGTGACAAAGGAAGGGTAACCCCTTACGGACAAGGACGGCCACCCCCCCGGCCATAGTTTGAATAAGTGGACTGATAGTGATGAGCCACCCAGTGTTTTTTGAGGGCCATTACCTTGGACCCCATGAGGTGAGTCTCCTGGAGGCATAGAATATGTGGCTTAACATGCTTCAGTGCCTCAAAAACAGATGCCCTTTTAAATTTGGAGTTCAGTCCACGGACATTCCATGAGCAAATAGTTACCTCAGCCATAGGTACTGCCGTAAAACCCCGGGCCTAGGAGGGAAGGGAGAGAGAAGGGGCAATCGGGTAGCACCCCACCACCGGTCACGGACACAGGAACAAAAGAGGGCCGCAATGCTGCACACACGCACATCCATACACACTCCATACATACAAACAACCAAATTCAACAAGAAAAAAGGCGCCCAAAAAAGGCAACAGTACCCCTGCCCCAAAAAAGAGGGGAGGGCCTATACCCCAAACTTAAACCATGCGAGGGGCGCATGACCTATTGCAGAGTACAAGAGAGCGCTAAAGCGGTAAAGTAAAAAAAAGTGTTCAGAGTCAATGTTCCAAAAGAAGAAAAAGGGGGGGGGTAAAAAAAAAACAAGGCAGCTAGGTCAAAGCCAGGAGGACCAGGACCTGGTTTTCTCCCACAGGAGAGTGGTTTGATCACCCACAGTCGGCAGCACTGAATCATCACATTAAAGAACCAAAACATGAAAAATGAAAAAGAAAAAATCAGTGGGAAAACGACCACAAATACAGAGGTGACACAGAATCATCATATCAACATGTTGATGGGGACAAGGGCCTCATCCCCACAACCCTTGCCTGGTGGTTGTGGGGGGTCTGCGGGTGGGCAGATTTCTTATCAGAATCTGGAAGCCCCCTTTAACATGGGGGTCCCCCAGATCCCGCCCCCTCCTATGTGAATGGGTATCGGGTACATTGTACCCCTACCCATTCACCAAAGAAAAGCAGTGAAATGTGACAAACAATAGCCGGTTTTTGACAATTCCTTAATTGTAAAATAGCCCGAGCTGTGTTTCTCGCCATCATCTTCACCTGGTGCTGTCTCTCCCGCCTACTTCTCCCGCCGCCGCGTTCTTCCTCGCCGCATTGTCCCTTGCTGTCTGGCGTCTCTTACAGAGCCAGAGACATTATTTTTGGAAAAAAGGGGGCAAGCTATCTGTGATGTCAACAGATGGTCACGCCCCATGGCTGTGTAAGATATGCCAGAAAGCGGGGGACAACACAACAGAGGAAGAACACGGTGACGGAAGAGACGGCGACAGAAGCTGATGGCGGTAGAGACAGCACCAGGAGAAGATGACGGCGAGAGACACGGCTCGAGAGAAGACCACTCGGAGCTATTTTACAATAAAGGAATTGTCAAAAACTGGCTATTGTTTTTTTTGTCACATTTCCCTGCTTTTTTAGGTGAATGGGTAGGGGTACAGTGTACCCGATACCCATTCACATAGGGGGGGGCCAGGATCTGGGGGGCACCTTGTTGAAGAGGGCTTCCAGATTCCAATAAGCCCCCCTGCCCACAGATCCCCACGGGCAAGGGTTGTGGGGATGAGGCCCTTGTCCCCATCAACATGGGGACAAGGTGCTTTAAGGGGGACCCCCAAAGCACCCTCCCCATGTTGAGGGCATGTGGCCTGGTATGGTTCAGGAGGGGGGCATTTCCTTTAGAAATGTCATTTTGCTGTGGTACAGTAATCAACACAGGAAAGATGCGCTACTTTGCAAGGCATACTAAGGACACTCCCCAGGCACGATATTTAACCGCTTCAGCCCTGGACCATTTTGCTGGCCAAAGATCAGGCCACTTTTTGTGATTCGGCACTGCGTCGCTTTAACTGACAATTGCGCGGTCGTGCGACGTGACTCCCAAACAAAATTGAAGTCCTTTTTTTACCACAAATAGAGCTTTCTTTTGGTGGTATTTGATCACCCCTGCGGTTTTTATTTTTTGCACTATAAACAAAAATAGAGCGACAATTTTGAAAAAAATGCAATATTGTTTACTTTTTGCTATAATAAATATCCCAAAAAAATATATAAAAAAAACATATTTTTTCCTCAGTTTAGGCCAAAACATATTCTTCTACATATTTTTGGTAAAAAAAAAAATCGCAATAAGCGTTTGGTTTGCGCAAAAGTTATAGCATCTACAAAATAGGGGGTAGTTTTATGGCATTTTTATTAACATTTTTTTTTTACTAGTAATGGCAGCGATCTGCGATTTTTATTGTGACTGCAACTTTATGGCAGACACATCGGACACTTTTGACACATTTTTGGGACCATTGTCATGTTTACAGCGATCAGTGCTATAAAAATACACTGACTACTGTAAAAATTACACTGGCGCTGAAGGGGTTAAGTCGATACTAGGGAGTGAAAAAACGTCCATTCTAAAAACATTTTTTCCAATGGATACATGTCCCCTGGGGAAGGACCCAGGTCCCCATACACTTTTTATGGCAAAGAACTTGCATATAAGCCTTCAGTGAGAACTTTGGATTTTGAATGTTCGAGCCCTATTGACTTTCACTATTCCTGCATATGTGATCTGACAGGCATGTTCGCCGGCAATAGCGCTGCTTTCCATTTGCATTAGCGCACAGTTTCTGAGAGTTGAAGTCTTAATTGGGCGCTATGTTCCGGGACTGCAGGATCATCTATTGGCGCTATAGTAAATGACCGCCTATATGGGACCCCCTTATGTATTTGTTCATGTTGATCATAGCCTCCCTTAAGATTCTCTTCTCAAGAGAGAATAAATTCAGTTCCTCTAAAATTTCCTCATAGCGGAGTTCCTCCATGCCTCTTATCAGTTTGGTTACCCTTCTCTGCACTTTCTCCAGTTTCCTGATTATCTTTTTTGAGAATGGGTGCCCAAAACTGAAATGCAGATTCCAGATGAGGTCTTAATGATTTGTACAGGGGTAAAATTATATCTCTCTCTCTGGAGTCGATACCTCTCAACCACTTTAAGACCGGCCACAGTGGCTCTCCTGCACGAATCGCCGTAGCCATACGCGGGTGGGCGCGTGCACGGAGGACCGGCGGCCCTTGATTGCCTTGTACACAGGCAGAACGGGGAAATGCCTATGTAGACAAGGCATTGCCTCGTTCTGACAGGTGACATCATGGTGATCTACTGTACCCAGTGGTCGGGAACGGTGATCTCTGTCGTGTCCCAGTAAGCCCATTCCCCCCCAAGTTAGGAACACTCATAGGGAAAACAGATAATCCCTTGATCGCCCCCTAGTGTTAACCCCTTCCCTGCCAGTGACATTTATACAGTAATCAGTGGGTATTTTAGCTCTGATCACTGTATAATTGTCAGTGGTCCCAAAAATTTGTCAAAAATGTCCGATCTGTCCGCCGCAATGTCACAGTCCCGATTTAAAAATCTAGAAAAAAAAATAATAAAAATGCCATAAATCCGTTCCCTATTTTGTAGATGCTATAATTTTTGCGCAAACCAATCAATATACGCTTATTGCGATTTTGTTAAAATATGTAGAAGGATATATATCGACCTAAACTGATGAAGAAATTTGTTTTAAAAATAAATGTGCATGACCGCACAATTGTCAGTTAAAGCGACGCAGTGCTGAATCGCAAAAAATGCTCTGGTCATTAAGGGGGTAAAACCTTCCAGGACTGAAGTGGTTAATACAAGAAAGGGCTTTGCTCGCTTTGGAAACCGCAGCTTGGCATGCTAGCTATTATTAAGCTTATGTTCTACCAAATGTATATGTGTATGTATATGTGTGTGTGTGTGTATATTGTACAGGACGCCGTGGCTGGGTCCTGGAAGGACGCTATATTTCCCCTCTGTTTGGGCTGTGGTTCCTTTAAGGGAACAGAAAGGGTTAACACACCTGTCCAAGGAAGTGGTTTAAGAGAGACAGGAAGTTTTAGGTGAGGGGAAGGAGTGTAGTGATGTCTGTGCATGGTGAATGGTGGACACTGCAAAAGCTGTGGAGGCTGTGAAAAGTTCTGGAAAGCTGTGAATGTACATGGCAGTGGCCTGCATGGAAGCCTGCTAGCTGGGAAACTTACCTGCAACACCAAGTAAGGACTGTTTAACTGCAACAGCAGTTATAAGCTCTACAAGTCGGTGAGACTGTTATTTCTTTTTGTTTTGCTGCTGTGAAGCCATTTAAGCAGTGGCGGTGCGTCCATAGAGGGCGCCGGAGCGCCGCCCCCTCTCGCTCCCGCACCGCCACTGAAAGACAATACACAGATTCATGCATTACATGAATCTGTGTATTGTCACCGCTGCCGCGCTGCCCACTATACATATGGCCGGCCTCCTGGTGAGCGCTGGCCATATGAATTAGAGCGGTGGCCGGCGGTGGGTGTAACTTGGAAGTGCCTATCAGAGCCAGCGGCTCTGATAGGCTTTCCGAATACAGCTCTCACGCTGTATTCGGCTTCCAAAAACTCCTCCCAGGTACGCACGGGGGTGCGTTCCTGGAAGAAGACTGTGTGGAGGTTTCAGCCAATCAGGTTCACCGGATCTGGTTACCGGTAACCTGATTGGCTGAAGCGACATCGAGGGCGGGAGAACACATCGAGGAAGGTAAGTGCAGGGCTGGGGGGGGGACAGGCTGCATTTGGGGGACAAACTGGCTGCATTTGGGGGACAAACTGGCTGAATATGGGGGACAAACTGGCTGAATATGGGGCACAAACTGGCTGAATATGGGGGACAAACTGGCTGAATATGGGGGACAAACTGGCTGTATATGGGGGACACGCTGGCTGTATATGGGGGACACGCTGGCTGTATATGGGGGACACGCTGGCTGTATATGGGGGACACGCTGGCTGTATATGGGGGACAAACTGGCTGTATATGGGGGACAAACTGGCTGTATATGGGGGACAAACTGGCTGTATATGGGGGACAAACTGGCTGCATTTGGGGGGAACTGGCTGTATATGGGGACAAACTGGCTGTATATGGGGGCACACTGGCTATATATATGGGGGCACACTGGCTATATATATGGGGGCACACTGGCTATATATATATATATAATGGGGGCACACTGGCTGTATATATATGGGGGCACACTGGCTGTATATGGAAACAAACTGGCTGTATTTGAGGGGGCAAACTGGTGGCGTTTGGGCACAGTGGCTGCGTTTAATGGGCACAGTGGCGGCAATTGATTTTTATTTATTTTTTCAGTTTGTTTGCGCCCCCCCAAAAATTTTGAGCACCAGCCGCCACTGCATTTAAGTTTAATAAACGTCCTTTTGTTTGAAAAGCCTGTGTCCTGCGATCTAGCTGGTTCCCCGAATGCTACACTGGTGCTCGAATGCGGGCAGGACAGAATAACCGGCATAAGAAGAAAAAAAAATAAAAAATACTTATTTTTTTATCTTTGCATTGAACTTGACATTGAACAGTTAAAAGGGACAGTACATTGGATATATGTCCTGGGTTAAAGCTGCACAAACGTTGAAAGCTGAAGCAATGGAGGAGCTAATTAAACAGCTGTCCCTGGCTAATATGCAAGCGCAAATTTGCCATGAGGAAGCAAATCAGCTGCAGCAAGAAAATACTCGCCTGTTGGTGACCCAGTTGGCAGCCCAGCAAGCAGCCCAACAAGAGGTTATGCAGGCTCAGGTGGCTGTCTTAAAGGAAGCAGTGCAGCAGCTATCTCAGGTTCGGGAGCAAGCGGCTGTTGCCCCTGGCAATCAGGTGACAGTGAGGGCAAGCCATTTTTTGCAGAAATTGTCCTTGAGCGATGATGTAGAGGCATTTCTTGCTACATTTGAGAGGACGGCAGAGAGAGAAGGGTGGCCTCAGGACCAGTGGGCCGGCCTCATTGCCCTTTTTCTCACCGGAGATCCTCAAAAAGCCTACTTTGACCTGCCACCCGATGATGCTAAAGACTATCAAAAATTAAAGGCAGAAATTTCCTCGGTCTCAAATGCATGACCTGGTGCAACTGGTAAAAAAATGGCTGCAGCCTGCGGTGTTGTCGGGCCCCCAAATCGTGGAACTGGTTGTGCTGGACCAATACCTGAGATCCCTGCCAGACGACCTTCAACAGTGGGTCAGCCATGGAGACCCCAAAACAGCAAACCTCCTTGTCGAGATGGTGGAACGATATACAGTGGTGGAGGACCTGCTCGGACCTACCAAGCGCATAGGCCCCAGTCTACCACGGCCTGTTCGACCAACTGCTGCCCTTCGAAAGGATGTTCCAAGGAGTCCTGGAGCAAACACCCCGGAAGGTCAAGAGTCACTCCCGGTACCTCCTCAGCGTTCTGTTCCTGTTCGAGGAGGGGATGTACAATGTTGGCGATGTCATTCCTGGGGTCATACCCGGGCACACTGCCCACTGCAAGAGGAGCCCATGGAATGCGGGGTTCTTCGGAGGGGGTCTTTTTATGCCCATAAAGTATGCACCACACAGCTCGACCTGGGTGAGGAAAAATTTGAGTGTGAAGTCCAAGTGAACCATCTCCCTGCCCGGGCTTTGTTGGACTCCGGAAGCATGGTAACCCTGGTTCATCCTAGAGTAATTGGGAAGATCGGTCCGGTAAGAAAAACCTTGCGGGTGGTGTGCATTCACGGGGACACTAGAGAGTACCCTCTCATCTCGGTGACCATCTCCTCAGCATGTGGCACTGGTACTCGAGGTGGGGGTGGTAAAGAACTTGGTACATGTTATAATAGGACGAGACTGTCCGTTGTTCACAAAACTGTGGGAACAAGGAGAACAGTTCAGAGATTGGGGAGAAACTAGCCTCCCTGTTCCTGCTGCTGAGAGGAATAACCCTGAACTGCCAAATGTTAATGTGGATCCAAATTATGAAATTGTTAATGGTGATGAAAGTAGAGCTGATACTGTTGAGAATGTCAAGATATGTGGTCCACAGACCTACCAAAACACTGAGGGGGGAGGACCTTCCCCACTTCAGGTAATGCTGGGGGAAGAGGACGAGGAAGTGGCCTCTACCCCTGCCCTGCCAGATTTGGGTGTTCCCCAGGGGGCGTTTGGTACTGCTCAGATGCAGGACCCCACTTTGGCCCATGCACAGGGACAAGTTGTAGTAGTGAATGGGGTTCCCCAAGAGCCAGGTGCGAATGAGCGGTGGCCACACTTCGCAATATATGAGTTATTGTATTGGGTTACCAAGGTGAGAGAAAATGTGGTAGAACAATTGTTGGTACCCCAACAATATAGACGAAAGGTTCTGGACCTGGCCCATGACGATGTGTTAGGGGGACACCTGGGAGTTGAGAAGACGGAGGCACGGATCACCGACCAGTTTTACTGGCCAGGTCTGAAAGCAGAGGTAAAGAAATACTGTACCTCTTGTCCCACCTGTCAGTTGACCGCTCCGGTGACCCACTTCCGGAGCCCTTTGATCCCTCTGCCCATAATTGAGGTCCCGTTCGAGAGGATAGCCATGGATATAGTGGGTCCCTTGGTAAAGTCAGCTCAAGGTTACTCCTACATATTGGTGATTCTTGACTATGCCACCCGATATCCTGAGGCGCTTCCCCTTCGGAATACCTCCTCTAAGGTTATTGCCCGGGAATTGTTCCAGTTGTTTACACGGACTGGTTTTCCCAAAGAAATACTCAGACCAGGGCACCCCGTTTATGTCAAGAGTTATGGCCGATGTGTGCAAGCTGTCCGGATTAAACAGCTGCGCACATCAGTCTACCATCCCCAAACGGACGGGTTAGTGGAACGATTTAATAAGACCCTTAAGTCTGTGCTCAAGAGAGTGGTACAAAGGGATGGGAAAGACTGGGACTGCCTGTTACCAGCTCTCCTGTTTGTTATCAGGGAAGTGCCCCAGGCCTCCACGGGATTTTCGCCCTTTGAGTTGGTATATGGGCGGAGACCTCGCGGACTACTTGACTTTGTTAAAGAGGAATGGGAAAGTGAACCTGTTCAGCATAAGAGTGTTCTTGAATATGTCTCCCAAATGCAGGAAAGGATCCAAACTGTGATGCCACTAGTCAAGGAGCATTTGCAAAAAGCCCAGGAGGCTCAACGACGGGTCTATAACAGGGCTGCTAAAATAAGGCACTTCCAAGTGGGGGATCGAGTAGCGGTGCTAATTCCCACTGTGGAAAGTAAATTTTTGGCCAGATGGCAAGGTCCCTTTTGAAGTTGTGGAAAAAGTGGGAGAGGTAAATTATAGAGTCCACCAGCCAGGCAAGAGGAAACCGTATCGGATATATCATGTCAACTTGTTAAAGCCCTGGACCAACAGGGAACCGGTGACCTCCCTGGCTAGTGCAAGACTTGAGCCTCAGGTTGGGGTGGAGAGTGTCCAAGTAGCAAGTACCCTGTCTAAAATCCAAAGTCAGCAGGCAAAGGAGTTCTTGCAGAGAAATAAAGAAAAGTTTTCAGACTTGCCAGGGCTAACTAGTGTTATAGAACATGATATTATCACGGAACCTGGAGTCAAAGTTTTTGTCCGGCCCTACCGCATCCCAGAGGCTCAAAGGAAGGCCGTTTCAGAGGAAGTGAAGAAGATGCTAGACCTGGAGATCATTGAAGAATCAGAGTGAGTGGTCGAGCCCGATTGTGTTGGTACCAAAGCCCAACGGGACTCTGCGATTCTGCAATGATTTCCGAAAACTTAATGAGGTTTCACGGTTTGATGCCTACCCCATGCCCCGGGTAGATGAGCTTATTGAGAGACTAGGTCCAGCCAGGTATATCCCAACATTAGACCTTACCAAGGGGTATTGGCAAATCCCGTTGACTAAGGCTGCTAGAGAGAACTGCTTTTTCTACCCCAGAGGGGAGTTTTCAGTACAAACGAATGCCTTTTGGACTGCAAACTGCTCCAGCCACTTTCCAGCGAGCAATGGATAGGATTTTACGACCTCACCGGGAGTATGCCTCAGTGTACTTGGACGAAATAGTCATTTTTAGCAGAGACTGGGAATCACACTTGCGCAAAGTCCAGGCAGTACTGGACTCTCTTTGGAAGGAGGGGTTTACAATAAACCCTGAAAAATGTGCTTTGGGAATGGAGGAGGTGAAATACCTGGGCTATATTGTGGGTAGAGGGGTGGTGAAACCTCAGGTTAGCAAGGTAGAGGCTGTACAGAATTGGCCCCGCCCCCTCACAAAAAAGCAGGTACGTGCATTCCTGGGCATGGTGGGATACTACAGGAGATTCGTACCCAACTTTGCCACATTGGCGGCTCCATTGACCGATCTGATTAAGGGTCGGAAATCGGTCATGGTGGAATGGAATGCAGCTGCTGAAAAGGCTTTTTTGGAGCTCAAGTCAGCACTGTGCCAACACCCTGTCCTGATAGCACCCAATTTTTCAAACGAGTTTGTTGTCCAGACTGATGCTTCCGATGTAGGATTGGGAGCTGTGTTGTCACAGGTTGTTCATGGGGAGGAGCACCCAGTAGTCTTCCTCAGTAGGAAGTTGACACCAGCGGAAAAAAACTATGCTATAGTTGAACGAGAATGTCTGGCCATTAAGTGGGCTCTGGAATCCCTCAGATATTACCTCTTGGGAAGGAAGTTTAGGTTGATTTCTGACCATGCCCCTTTAACATGGATGAGGCAAGGTAAAGGGACTAATGCCAGGATTACACGTTGGTTCCTGGCGCTCCAGGAATTTAAATTTGTAGTGGAGCATAGGCCCGGGAGACTGCATCAAAATGCAGATGCCCTCTCCCGAGTCCATCGTTTTAGCTCCACTGTTGCCTCCACCTCCTTGGCGTTGGGGCACAGGGGGGGGATATGTAAAGGACGCCGTGGCTGGGTCCTGGAAGGACGCTATATTTCCCCTCTGTTTGGGCTGTGGTTCCTTTAAGGGAACAGAAAGGGTTAACACACCTGTCCAAGGAAGTGATTTAAGAGAGACAGGAAGTTTTAGGTGAGGGGAAGGAGTGTAGTGATGTCTGTGCATGGTGAATGGTGGACACTGCAAAAGCTGTGGAGGCTGTGAAAAGCTCTGGAAAGCTGTGAATGTACATGGCAGTGGCCTGCATGGAAGCCTGCTAGCTGGGAAACTTACCTGCAACACCAAGTTTGGACTGTTTAACTGCAATAGCAGTTATAAGCTCTACAAAATATATATATCTCACTCACTCACTCTCTCACACACACACACACACACACACACACACACACACACTCATGGACGAAATTGTTGGTACCCCAATTTTTCCCCCAGAAAATCAAGAAATTCTCACAGAAAAGTATTACAGTAACACATTTTTTGCTATATACATGTTTATTCCCTTTGTGTGTATTGGAACAAAACAAAAAAAGGGAGGAAAAAAAAGCAAATTGGACATAATGTCACACAAAACTCTGAAAATAGGCTGGTCAATATTCTTGGCACCCTTAACTTAATATTTGGTTGCACACCCTTTGGAAAAAATAACTGAAATCAGTCGTTTCCTATAACCATCAATAAGCTTCTTACACGTCTCACCCGGAATTTTGGACCACTCTTCCTTTGCAAACTGCTCCAGGTCTCTCTTACTAGAAGGGTGCCTTTTCCCAACAGCAATTTTAAGATCTCTCCAGAGGTGTTCAGTGGGATTTAGATCTGGGCTCATTGCTGGCCACTTTAGAACTCTCCAGCGCTATGTTTCCATCCATTTCTGGGTGCTTTTTGACATATGTTTGGGATCATTGTCCTGCTGGAAGACCCAAGATCTCGGACGCAAACCCAGCTTTCCGACACTGGGCTCTACAGTGCGACCCAAAATCCTTTTTGGTAATCCTCAGATTTCAAAACAACCCCAAAACATCATTGAACCTCCACCATATTTCACTGTAGGTACTGTGTTCTTTTATTTGTAGGCCAAATTCCGTTTTCGGTAAACGGTAGAATGATGTGCTTTGGTCTCATCTGTCCACAAGACGTTTTCCCAGAAGGATTTTGGCTTACTCAAGTACATTTTGGCAAACTGTAGTCTTGCTTTTTTATGTCTCTGTGTCAGCAGTGGGGTCCTCCTGGGTCTCCTGCCATAGCGTTTCATTTCATTTAAATGTTTACGGATAGTTTGTGCTGACACTGATGCTCCCTGAGCCTGCAGGACAGCTTGAATCTCTTTGGAACTTGTTTGGGGCTGCTTATCCACCATCCGGACTATCCTGCATTGCAACCTTTCATCAATTTTTCTCTTCCGTCCACGCCCAGAGAGATTAGCTACAGTGCCAGATACGTGCCATTATCAAGAAGTGCAAACTTCTTGATAATGTTGCGCACTGTGGACAAAGGCAAATTTAGATCTCTGGAGATGGACTTGTAACCTTGAGATTGTTGATATTTTTCCACAATTTTGGTTCTCGACCGTTCTCTTCTCCTCCTTTCTGTTGTCCATGCTTAGTGTGGCACACACAGACACACAATGCTTTCAGGTGTGATTTTTATATTGCCCACACCTGTTACTTGCCCCAGGTGAGTTTAACCACTGAAGCCCCGACCATTTTGCCTGGATAAAGACCAGGCCCCTTTTTGCGATTTGGCACTGTGTCGCTTTTAACTGACAATTGCACGGTCCTGCTCCCACACAAAATTGACGTCCTTTTTTTTTTTTTTTTTTTTCTCCCATAAATGGAGCTTTCTTTTGGTGGTATTTGATCACCCCTGCGGTTTTTATTTTTTGCGCTATAAACAAAAATAGAGCGACAATTTTGAAAAAAATGCAATATATTTTACTTTTTGCTATAATAAATATCCCCAAAAATTATATAAAAACTTTTTTTTCCCCTCAATTTAGGGCGATGCGTATTCTAATACATATTTTTGGTAGAAACAAATCACAATCTGCGTTAATTGATTGGTTTGCGCAAGTGTTATAGCGTTTACAAAATAGGGGATAGTTTTATGGCATTTTTTTTTTTACTAGTAATGGCGGCGATCCAGTGATTTTTTTTTTTTTTTTCATGACTGCGACATTATGGCGGACACATTTTTGGGACCATTGTCAAATAATTTTCACAGCGATCAGTGCTATAAAAATGCACTGGTTACTGTGAAAATGACACTGGCAGTGAAGGGGTTAAGTGTTCCCTGCATTGTGTTTCTAACTGATGGGGGGTTGGGCTCGGTGTCACATGACACTGATCTTCGCTCCGTGTACACGGAGTCGAGATCAATGTCATTGTCACTAGGCAGAGCAGGGAGATGCTTGTTTACACAAGCATCTCCCTGCTCTATACCTCCACGGTCCGACTCACGGGGAAGGCGGCAGGGTCGTGTGCGCGCCGCCGGCAGGCATTTAAAGGGCCACGTACAGGTAATCTTATTTATCCACAATTTTGAAAGGGTGGCAAGAATTTTGACCAGCCCATTTTTGGAGTTTTGTGTGACATTATGTCCAATTTGCTTTTTTCCCTCCCCTTTTTTTGTTTTTTTTCAATACACACAAAGGGAATAAACGTGTATAGCAAAACATGTGTTACTGCAATACTTTTCTGTGAGAAATACTTGATTTTCTGGAAAAATTTCTGGGGTGCCAACAATTTTGGCCATGACTGTATGCTGTGTGTAGAATGTATGTATACTGTGTGTGTTTGTGTGTATATTCGGTGTCTGTCTGTGTTTGTGTGTGCTCGAACGATCGGCTTCTGTTGAACAGACATGTTGGGGAAAAAAGCAGCTCGATCAGCTGCATTGTTGACAATCATCCAAAGACCGGAGAAAAATGCCTGTAAAAAACAAGTGGATATTTTTTAAAAGCCTTTTCTTGCCAGCTGCCTGCCGCACAAAGCACTGAGGGGGGTGTGTGTGTGTGTGTGTGTGTGTGTGTGTGTGTGTGTGTGTGTGAGGGGACACTGATGGAAGGTGCCACTCTGGAGGCTCTGCTGTAAGGTACCACTCTGAGGTCTTTGATGTAAGGGAGGATTCTGATGTAAGCGTGGCGCTCATCCTGATTGCTGTACTCTTATATGTTGTTTTGTTTGTTACCTTCTCCTGAATCCTGTTCTCTATACAGTATACTGTAGATAATCCTGACCAGGGTGTTCATTGTCTGAACAGTTGGTGGTTTTAATTAGGTTCTTCTGTAAGGTACCTTCAGTTTTTTTCCAGCACTGCCTTAACCCTCTTGGGCATGGAGTTCACCAGAGCTTCACAAGTTGTCATTGGAGTCCTCTTCCACTTCTCCTTAACGACATCACGGAGCTGGTGGATGTTAGAGACGTTGCGTTCCTCCACCTTTTGTTTGAGGCTGCCCCACAGATGCTCAATAGGGTTTAGGTCTGGAGACATGCTTGGCCAGTCCATCACCTTTACCCACAGCTTCTTTAGCAAGGCAGTGGTGGTTTTGGAGGTGTGTTTGTGGTCATTATCATGGTGGAATAGTGCCCTGTGGCCAAGTCTCCGCAGGTAGGGGATCATGCTCTGCTTCAGTATGTCACAGTACATTTTGGCATTCATGGTTCCCTCAATCTGTATCTCCCCAGTGTCGGCAGCACTCATGCAGCCCCAGACCATGACACCCACCACCATGCTTGACTGTAGGCAAGGCACACTTGTCTTTGTACTCCTCACTTGGTTGCCGCTTGACACCATCTGAACCAAATAAGTTTTATCTTGGTCTCATCAGACCACAGGGCATGGTTCCAGTAATCCATGTCCTTAGTCTGCTTGTTTTCAGCAAACTGTTTGCAGGCTTTCTTGTGCATCATCTTCAGAAGAGGCTTCCTTCTGGGACGACAGCCATGCAGACCAATTTGTTGCAGTGTGCAGAGTATGGTCTGAGCACTGACAGACTGACCCCCCCCCCCACCCCTTAAACCTCTGCTGCAATGCTGGCAGAACTCATTTGTAGTCAGTCTTCAAGTGTGAAATGCGATAACCCTAATCAACCAAGGCCTGAGGTATGCCTTGGCCTAGCTGGTCAGTATGCCTGAAAAGAGGGCAAAAGACACAAATGTAAGTGAAGGGAAGGTAACAATGCGTCAAATGGAGTAGCGTGTGCCTGGATGACAACAGTATATGAATCATGTACAGGTGATACTCGAAAAATTTGAATATCGTGCAAAAGTTAATTTACAGTAGGTGCCGCGACATGGTATATCCATCGCGATCCCATCGTGGAGATTCACGGCGATAGGGTGCCGACATCTCGGCAACAGGGTGGCGACATCTCGCTCTCGCTGCAATAGCGAGAAGGAGACGCGGCACTGTATTTAATGGGATCCGACGTGGATTCCCGCCAATACCAGGCACTGTGTTTGGTATGAATCCTGAGCGGGAACTCCACGCCAAATTTTAAATAAAAAAAACGGCATGGGTTCCCCCTCCAGGAGCATACCAGGCCCTTCGGTCTGGTATGGATTTGAAGGGGAATCCCCTAAGCTGAAAAAACGGCGTGAGGGTCCCCCTCAAAATCCAAACCAGACCCTTATCCGAGCACGCAACCTGGCAGGCCGCAGGAAAAGAGGGGGGGATGAGAGAGCGGCCCCCCTCCCTCCTGAACCATACCAGGCTGCATGCCCTCAACATGGGGGGGGTTTGGGGCAGGGGGCGTCCTGCGGCCCTCCCCCACCCCAAAGCACCCTGTTCCCATGTTGATGGGGACAAGGGCCTTGTCCCGACAAGCCTGGCCGTTGGTTGTCGGGGTCTGCGGGCGGGGGCTTATCGGAATCCGGGAGCCCCCTTTAATAAGGGGGCCCCCCAGATCCCGGCCCCCCACCCTATGTGTATGAGTATGGGGTACATCGTACCCCTACCCATTCACCTGGTGGAAAAAAAATGTCAATAAAAAAACACAACACAGGTTTTTAAAGTAATTTATTACACAGCTCCGGGGGTCTTCTTCCGACTCCGGGGGTCTCTTCTTCCTACTTCGGTTTGGATTTTTAGGGGGACCCTCACGCCGTTTTTTCGGCTTGGGGGATTCCCCTTAAAATCCATACCAGACCGAAGGGCCTGGTATGCTCCTGGAAGGGGAACCCATGCCGGTTTTTTATTTAAAATTTGGCGTGGAGTTCCCGCTCAGGATTCATACCAAACACAGTGCCTGGTATTGGCGGGAATCCACATCGGATCCCGTTCAATACAGTGCCGCGTCTCCTCGCTATTGCAGCGAGCGCGAGATGTCGTCACCCTGTCGCCGAGATGTCGTCACCCTGTTGCCGAGAATCTCTGCGATGGGATCGCGATGGATATACAATCTCGGCGGCACCTACTGTACAATTTCTTCTAAGACATAAGTACTGACCATAAGGAATCAAATTAATACATTTTTGGATGAAAACTATCTGGACGGAGTATCGTATTACCAGCGGTACTTTTGCGAAAGACCACTGGTAAGGCTTTATGTACACGGGACATTGTTCAACCTCTCCTGAACGATTTAACTTGACAGCTAGAAACCGACGTCTAAAAATGGCCGTTTTTAGCCGCATTTGCGTCTAGAAGCGTTTGAATTTTTTAAATTTTTTTGTTAAAATTAAAAACGTCTGTAAACGAAACACTGCTAAACGCGAGTTACCGCGTTTAGCCGCGTTTGCTGCTTGAAATTCCTCTAAACACAGCTTCTGAATGCATTTTTTTGGATTCCAGAAAAAGCCTCTAAACTCGACTGCCTAGAAACGACTGCAGACGACCCTGTGTACATGTACTGATAAGATAACACAGAGGAGAGTTCAGGAGCAGTTGAAAAAATGCCCAACTGCTCCTAAACGTCAGTTTACCAGCAGCAGTGTACATGAGGCCTAAGATGTTCATTAGCTGCTTTTGTGATTTTGGTGTCCAAAAAGGTTGCAGAATTTTGATTGTAGGCTGTAGTATATTTAAATTTTAGGGTGTTTGGTATTCATAGCCTCAAGACATTGACATAAAAGATGCTCAGGTCCCTCCCAGAAGAGGAATATGTCATAAATGTACCGCTGTCACGTGGAGATGTGGCAGGTGTACATGAACAGATCCATGTCTCAGAGAAACGATCGCTTCCACTCCCCCAGAGTGCAGGTTGGCGTAGGATGGGGCACAAAATATCCCCATCGCTACGCCTTGTACCTGGAGGTAGTGGGAGCTATCAAACTGAAAAAAATCATGATGTAGGTTGAATTCCAATCCTGCGAGTATAAACTCGTTAAAAGACCAATCCTGTGTTCCTCTTTGAGATGAGATTTTTTTTTGTGGTCCCTAGACCAGAGCTATGAGGTATTGAACTGTACAGAGCCTCGACATCAATTGTAACTATATATGCTTTTGTGGGGACTATTAAATTCTTAATTTGCAGAAAATGAATTGTGTCCTTCACGAAGGAAGGCAATGAAATTACATGAGGTTGACGTTGTTGCTGATGTTTTTTCTTTTATACTACAAAATGTTTGTGGCTGCATTAAAGTCCCATGGGCGATGCGCATGTTCTAATTCCAATGCCGCGTACAGACAATCGGACATTCCGACAACAAAACTATGGATTTTTTTCCGACGGATGTTGGCTCACACTTGTCTTGCATACATACGGTCACACAAATGTCGAAAATTCCGAATGTCAAGAACGCGGTGACGTAAAACACGTATGACGAGCCGAGAAAAATTAAGTTCAATAGCCAGTGCGGCTCTTCTGCTTGTTTCCGAACATGTGTGGAATTTTGTGCGTCGGAATTGTGTACACACGCTCGGAATTTCCGACAAACAAGTTTTGTTGTCGGAAAATTTGAGAACCAGCTCTCAAATTTTTGTCAAATTCCGACAGCAAATGTCTGATGGAGCCTACACACGGTCGGAATTTCCAACAAGCTCCCATCGAACATTTGTTGTCGGAAATTCCGAACGTGTGTACGCGGCATTAGACTGTAGGTGGTTTAGAATAACTCCTAAGCTTGGATCTGTGATAAAGAGAGTAATTCTAGAGGGAGTAGCCCTTTGCTAATGTGGAGCTTGGTGTTATACGCCTTCTATTCTTTCTTTGATTTTTTTATTTGTCTATTTAAAAGCATTCCATATTGTGAAAATTGCGTTACATAGTTAGTCAGGTTGAAAAAAGACACAAGTCCATCTAGTTCAACCAAAAAAATAAAAAATACAATCCCGTATGCACAATCCTATACCCACAGTTGGTCCAGAAGAAGGCGAAAAACCTCAGCAAAGCATGCTCCAATTTGCTACTGCAGGGGAAAAAATTCCTTCCTGATCCCCCGAGAGGCAATCGGATTTTCCCTGGATCAACTTTACCTATAAATGTCAGTATCCAGTTATATTATGTTCATTTAGCTATGAGTAAGCGTCAATTCGTGACGTGAAACACGTTAGCCACCCTTCCCTGCATGCACACTATCTGCATTTGTTGTTTTGGATTTATGGATTTATTTTGAATTTGGATTTTTTACTTGAAATTTTGGAATAAATAACTGTCTATACAGAGTGCGGCAGTCCAGGGTTTCTTTTTCTCCCATTATGTTCATTTAGGTAGGAATCCAGGCCTTTTTTAAAGCAATCTACTGAGCTGGCCAGAACCACCTCTGGAGGGAGTCTATTCCACATTTTCACAGCTCTAAAGCCCTGTACACACGATCAGATATCCTATGGATTTTCGTCTGATGGATTTGTCCATCAGAAATCCGATGAAACTGTTTTCCATCAGTCTTGCCTACACACCATCAGTCAAAAAACCGACCGTTCCAAACGTGGTGACGTAAAACACTCCGATGAGCTGAGAAAAATGAAATTCAATGCTACTGAGCATGTGTCGACTTGATTCTGAGCATGCTTGGGTTTTTTATCTGATGGATTTCCCCACAGACGATCGGAAATTGCCATCGGTTTTTTTTATCCATCAGATAATTTTAAAACATGTTCTATTTTTTAAAACCGATGGAAAAAAGACTGATGGGTCCCTTACACGATCGGTTTGTCTGATGAAAACAATCCATCGGACGGTTTTCATCAGTCAAACTGATCGTGTGTACAGGGCTTTACTGTGAAGAAGACTTTCCATATTTGGAAATTAAAGCTTTTTTCCTCTAGACGTAAATAGTGCCCCCTTGTCCTCTGATATGACCTTTAAAGCGGAGGTCTGCCAAATTATTTTTTTTAACCACTTAAGCCCCGGACCATTTTGGCTAGTTAATGACCAGGCCCCTTTTTGCGATTCGGCACTGCGTCGCTTTAACTGACAATTGCGTGGCCGTGCGCTGTGGTTCCCAAACAAAATTTACGTATTTTTTTTCCACACAAATAGAGGTTTCTTTTGATGGTATTTGATCACCTCTGTGGTTTTTATTTTTTGCGCTATAAACAAAAATAGAGCGACAATTTTGAAAAAAATGCAATATTTTTTACTTTTTGCTATAATAAATATCCCCCAAAAATATATTAAAAAAAACTTTTTTTCCCTCAGTTTAGGCCGATACGAATTTTTCTACATATTTCTGGTAAAAAAAAATTGCAATTGCCGTTTATCGATTGGTTTGCGCTTAAGTTATAGCGTTTACAAAATAGGGGATAGTTTAATGGCATTTTTATAAAATTAATTTTTTTACTAGTAATGGCGGCGATCAGTGATTTTTTTTTTTGTGACTGCGACATTATGGCGGACACTTTTGACACATTTTTTGGGACCATTGTCATTTTTACAGCGATCAGTGCTATAAAAATGCACTGGTTGAGTGCGCATGCGCGGCCGGACGGAGCAGATGACCATCTGACCCCCCCCCCGGCGGCTTCGGCTTCATACAGCGGCCCCACACCTCGCCCGTAGCCAGCAATAGCCTGACCCCCCTGCGGAAGGGTCCAGGCACACTTCGGATGTCACAAAAACCGGGTAACCAGCCTCAGACCGGCTCCCGGATCTCGACCTGCGCTACACAGCACGAATCCAAGATGGCGACCGGCCATCATACACGAGGCATGCAGGCCTCAGGGAAGGGGAAGCCGCCACCTCCTCTTCAGAAAAATGCTCCAAAGAACGATGGTGCTGAATACCCGGCACTATGCTCCTCAAGACCTCCTCCGGATAAAGGTGAGCTGATAACCACAGACTGCCTGTCACCTAGCCCCCCTGCACTGTCTCCCTCTCAGACTGCAGCCATATCACCTAGCCTGGAATCACATGCATCTTCCCTCCTGGACAGGGAGATGGCAGAAGCCATATACAGCCAGCCCAGCAGCCAAGAGTCTGCATCAGAATGTAATGCTGATTTTCCTGCTGTTCCCCCTGCCCAAGGACAATATTCAGGAGACCCAATCCTTTTAGCACGCTTTGCTGACCTGCTTCAAAGAGAACTATCCAAGGCTACTGATAAATTAGCTTTGGACATAAAACAGGATTTCCAGGAAATGGGCAATCGATTGGATAGTATTGAATCCAAGATGGACGACACAGTCCACAGAGTTTCCCAAAACTCAAACATGATTATTGATTTACAAGATCAATTGAGGATGCTTACTCAAAGATCGACGACCTTGAAAATCGCGCTAGGCGCTACAACTTTCAAAAAATATAAAAGATATCACCTCCATCACACATTCTCTGCAAGCTGCTGTACCCGACATTGACGAGATCCACATGGAGATTGATCGAATTCATAGAGCTTTGACATCCCCCAAACCTGATGGCCCCCCCAGAGATGTGATTGTGAAGCCACATTTCTTCAAGATTAAAGAAGCAGTGATACGGCATGCTTGAGAAAACCCGGATCTAGAAATGGATGGCATCAAGATCCAAATATTTGCTGCCATATCTCAGGCCACAATCCAAAGGAGACGGTCGCTTAAACCTTTTCTAGTACCACTGACCCAACGTAACATTCGATACAGATGGAACTACCCTTTTAGACTCCAATTTTCCGTCAACAGCAAATCCTACTCCTTCTCATCGTTTACTGAAGGCGAAATGATCCTGCTGAAATTGGGATTTATATCCCACAACCCATCTTCACGGAATCAACCTGGATCCAGAGATACCCCTCCTCCTCCGCTCTCCCCCCTATGGTCATCAAAATCAACCAATAAATTTACCCCGACATCCCGTGCTCCCTAAAGAATGGGCTTTATACCACTGAACTGGTTCGAGCCCGCCGTGGTGTCTTCTCAGCGGTCTCCTGAAGGGACATTAGACGCCACACAGGGCAGTTACATTTCGTTGGAACAAGATACTCCTGTTGCATTCTGTTTGAAACTTTCGAGCTGACCTTTAAGTTTTTTTTAAATTTTTGCATTTTTGGTACTGAAATCTTCTTCTTTTTTTTTTTTGTCTCCCTCTTCCCTTCCCCCTCCCCTTCCCCCCCCCCCTACTTTATATAGTCTATAATGTACACTCGGTCATATAACCCTACCAATATTTTAGGGCGAGACACTGGGACCAAAAAAGTTTTCTAACTATATATTTTTTGTTGCTGGGGGGTGGTCATGCGCACTCCCTACTTGAAGGACTCCCATTACCTGTTTTTGGCGGAGACTCCTTCACACCCAGGGCTTTATCTCTGGGACATTTCAACTGTTTACTGTCTGTAAGAATTGTTTGCTTACATGTTTAAACTATGTCACTCGGTACCAGGAGTCCCCTGGTCCGACTGCTTGATTTTATTTTTTTCTACTATTGTTACTTTTTTTGCTACCTCTGACTCTGCTCTTCTCTTCTTCTTTCTTAACCCCAATTTTAACCTTTTCCACAACTGTTCTTTCCTGAGGGTCGCCTGGAGAGTTCCTTTGTACTTCTGGCCTCCAAATTCTACGGACCGGCGGGTGAGTCTGCTTATCACTGTTCATGACTGTTTCCCATGTCTTCCATAAAACCGACACCCCGAAATATCCGCCTGCTCTCCCTGAATGTCAAGGGTTTTGGATCGTCTGCCAAACGAATCAAGGCCCTCACACATTATAGATCTTTGGGGGCGGACATTGTGGCTCTCCAGGAAACACATTTTATTTCTTCATTTACCCCCCGCTATCTCCATAGAGACTACCCTCTTTGCTTCTATGTGAACGCTTCAGAAAAAAAAGGGGTGTAGCCCTCTGCTTTTCTAAGCATGTATCGTTCACAGAGACTAAAACCATTAAGGATAAAGAAGGCCGCTATCTCCTAGTGAAGGGCCACTTAGGTGAAATCTTAGTCCCCATTCTTGTCTACTATTCCCCCCAATACAAATCAAACCGCTTTTTTTTTCATGCCCTTTTAAAACTCCTAGAACCCGAACTTGAGGGCGTTGTAATTTTGGCAGGTGATTCTAACCTGGCTCTAGATCTAGTTAAAGATAAATCACACACCTCAGGACTTCGATCTCCCCCCAGACAAAGTCGGAAATTCGCACAACTATTATATCAATATGATTTGGTGGATGCTTGGCGAGAGGCCAATCCTACCGCTAGGGACTACTCTCACTACTCAAGGGCACATGGGCACTACTCCCGCATAGATCACATATTTCTCCTCTCGGGGGTGATACCAAAGTTGAGGTCTGCAAAAATGTTGTCAACACCTTGGTCAGATCACGATCCAGTTAGGATTCAACTAACTGACTTTACTAACAAAACTATAGGATCCCACTGGCAACTAAATGAATCTCTCCTCAGTGACGAATCCCACTGCGTAGAGCTTTCCAGCCATATACAAACCTACTTTGAAAATAATATTCCAGGGGACACATCCCCTGCCATTAACTGGGCCACGCACAAAGCCACTATCAGGGGCTCCTTTATTCAGCTAGCCTCCAGGCTAAAAAAGGCTCGCGCTGAACTGATTTCTGCCAAATCCAGAGAGTTTGAGTCTTTAGCTAAACAACATAAACACTCCCCTTCTCCCAACTTATTTAAGAAGCTGGAACACTCCCGATTAGAATTAAACATCTGTCTCACTAAAAGGGCCGAGAAACAGCTGAGGTGGACAAATCATAAATTCTTCACTTGGCGGGACCGCCCAGGATCCCTATTGGCGCACAAACTCACTCCTAAACATTCCCATCGTACACTCCCTAAAATAAAGCTATCCAGAGGTCACCTTTCGCAGGACCCCCAAAAAATCCTAGATGAATTTCATGGTTTTTACGCGGACCTATGCAAGAAACCCCAAGATGTAGCTCCCCCTTCCATCAGGGAATTTCTGGGGGCTCTCCCCCTCCCGGTCATCACTGATGATCATAGAGAATTAGTGGACCAATCATTCACAAACAAAGAGGTTATTGAGGCTATCAAATCTCTCTCACTTCATAAATCTCTGGGCCCGGATGGGCTTCCTAACATTTATTATAAAAAAAATTCTACGCAACTGGTCCCACACCTGACTCTTTATTTTAATTCCCTGAGGGACGGAGGAGTGGTTCCGCCTGATGACAATAAAGCTTACATCAGCGTTATCCCCAAACCCAGCAGAGATTCCACTGATGTACGCAACTATCGCCCAATTTCCTTAATTAACTGTGACCTAAAGATTCTAACAAAGATTTTGGCCCTCCGAATTGATTCCTTTTTGGAACACTATATACATAAAGACCAATCGGGATTTATTGCAGGACGTTAGACCTTAGATCAAATTCGCAAATCTATTGCCCTGATCTCGGCAGTATGCTCCAATTGGGATAACCTCCCAGCTCGGGAACTCTTGCTCTTATCACTAGACCTTAATAAAGCTTTCGATAGCCTGAACTGGGACTATCTCTTTGTTACCCTTGAGACTATGGGATTCGGTTCTACGTTTCTCTCACTGATGAACACTTTATAGCTCCCCGATAGCGCAAATTTCTATCAGAGGACATAAATCATCTATGTTCCCTGTCCAGCGAGGTACTAGACAGGGATGCCCGCTCTCTCCCCTACTATTTGCCCTGGCAATAGAGCCCCTTGCAGGGGCCATTCGCTCCCATCCCAACATCCATGGTGTCTATTGTGGTCAACAAGAACACAAATGTGCATTATTTGCCGATGTCCTTATGTACATCACCAAACCCCAAACCTCACTCCCAGAACTCTTGTCCCTGCTAGATCGTTTCTCGTTAATTTCAGGCCTCACCCTAAACTCACAAAAAACCCTGGCACTTAATATCTCATTACCCCTCACTGAAATACAGCTTCTCCAAAACATGTACAGCTTCAAGTGGGCTTCCCACTCCCTCCCATACTTGGGAGTCCAACTGACCCCTTCGATAGCTACGTTATATAAAGCAAATTATCCTCCTTTATTCAAAAAACTCAAAGAAGATCTTCGCTCTTGGGCGGAATACTCTCTCTTGGTTTGGTAGAATTAATTCGATAAAAATTACTCTTTTGCCCAGACTCCTGTATTATTTCCGGACACTACCGGTGGCAATTCCGAGAGGAGATATGCAACATATACAAACTGAAGTTCTACGCTTCATATGGGGTAATAAAAAGTCACGGATACAAAAAAAAACACTCTACACACCTAAACCCGTTGGAGGACTTGGTCTTCCCAAACTACAGGCTTATTATCACTCAGCTCAGATAGCCCAACTAACTTACATGACGGCTAAAGGCTCGGTCCCTCTTTGGGTTCACATAGAGGCATTTGCGTGCCACCCAATGGCAATAGGAGCCTTGATGTGGCTTCCCAACCGCAAACGCACATCTATTTTATGTCCTACTTTATCACATTCTCTAGCGGTTTGGGACAGAACACGACACCGAGCGTCCCTTTCGTCACACCACACACCTCTAGCGCCCATCTTTTGCAATCCAGAGTTTCCTCCTGGCCTCGCTCCACAACAATTCCAGTGGTGGCTCAATAAAGGATTACTGAGAATTGGGGACTTCCTTAATGGAAACCAAGTTCACACGCTAAGATACTTCAAAGATAGTTATTCAATGCCTCCTATTGAGGTATTCCGATACAACCAAATTTCCTCATTCATTAATTCCAAAATTAAACAGGTGGGGGGTCCCGTTACACTTACCACATTTGAACTAACTTGCCAAAATAGAGGCACACTAAGGGGCTGGATCTCTGCCATATATTCCTCTATAACTGAGCCAGACACTAAACTCGCCTATATGACCCAATGGGAGAGAGATTTGAACCTCTCCCTTGAACTATCAGACTGGCAGGATATTGCCTACCAACTATCAAAAATTTCTATTAACACTACCCTTATTGAAGC